>CM053408.1:13542205-13574129 GCA_028644305.1 Xerus rutilus | reverse complement strand
CAGCACTTAGGGAGGCTGAGACAGGAGAATCGCGAGTTCAAAGCCAACCTCAGCAATGGTGAGGTGCTAAGCAACTCAGTAAAACTCTACATAAAACACAAAACAGGGCTGGAGATTTTGACTCAGTCAGTCCTCAAGCACTGATAATCAAACGTGATTTTGTAATACCCAATAAGATCTCTCTGAAAAATAAATATTATCATTTTAAGTATTAAAAAATCATCATGGAGGGCCAGGGTTGTGACTCAGTGGTACAGCACTTGTCTTGCACATGTGAGGCACTGGGTTTGATTTTCAGCACCACATATAAATAAAAATAAAATAAAGGTATTGTGGCCATCTACAACTGAAAATACTTTTTAAAAAATCATCATGGGAAGGAAAAACATTTCTTTTAACTGGATCAGCAATCATGTGTGAAAGTAGACAACCAATCCTAAAGTTAGGCTGTTTTCTTTTACGTTTATAATTTTACAAGCAAACTTTCATTTCTCCTTTAATGTAATCACAGAAAACCTCAAATAAGATTAGTTTCCCCAGGAGATCTTTGAGAAATTTCAACGCATCTCAACTAAAGATTTGTTCATACTGTACTAATAACCAAAGAAAATCTCAGTGGAGTAGAGTGTATCGGGCAAAAATATAGGCCTCTCCATCTATTATTTCTGCCCAGGAATTATGCACATTTAAAAAAATTTTTTTTTCTTTTTCCAGTACTGGAGATTGAACCTTGGACCTCATATATACTAGGCAAGTGCTCTACCACTATGCCACAGCCCAACCTTTTTGGTTTTATTATTATTATTATTATTATTATTATTATTATCATCATCATCATCATCATCATCATCGTCCTGAGATAGGGTCTCACTATGTTGCCTAGGCTGGCCTTGAACTTGAAATCATCCTGCCTCAGCCTCCCAAGTAGATGGGATTACAGGTGTGCACCATGGTACCTGCTTATCAAACTAAAACTTAAGGAATTATTTTAACGTCATAGTAAGGAGGAAGCAGTACAATTCATGTCCTACCTAGGAGGGGAAAAAAACACACGCAACAAGTTAGACTAGTATTTTTTTCTTTTTTCTTTTTTTTTTTTTTTTGATACTGGGGATTGAACTCAGGGGCACTCGACCACTGAGCCACATACCCAGCCCTATTTTGTGTTTTATGTAGAGACAGGGTGTCACTGAGTTGCTTAGCACCTCACCGTTGCTGAGGCTGGCTTTGAACTTGCGATTCTCCTGTCTCAGCCTCCCTAAGTGCTGGGATTACAGGAGTGCGCCACTACGCCCAACTAGACTAGTATTTTTTAAAGTCATAACTTGAATCCAAGTTTGTACAGCATGCATCATAAAATAACTTAAATGTTTAAGTGTACAGCTGACATTCAAGGGAAATCCCCAAAAGTCAAGAATGCCACCACAGCAACCAATACCCTCCACACCCTAATATTTACATAAAACTATCAGTCTTTAAGACTCTTCTTCACTTGCACTTCTCAACATTAGAACTCACAAAAGACATTTTTAAAAATATTTTTTAGTTGTAAATGGACACAACATCTTTATTTATTTTATTTTTTTTTATGTGGTGCTGAGGATCGAACTCAGTGCCTCATGCATGCAAGGCAAGCGCTCTACCACTGAGCTACAATTCCAGCCCCACAAAAGACATTCTTCTCAGAACCATTTTCACTTAGAATCTAAATTTTCCTCTCTTCGACAGAGATAATCCCTGTAAATAGAAAGCAAAGTTGTATGTAGACATGAATGCTGATGGCTGGCTAAGCTCACTGATAAATTAAGCGACTTGCTTTCTTTCCCATACTGAATTCCCAGCACACCTTGCCAAATTCTAAGAATTCAACTTAAATTTACTGAGAAATACTCATAACGCAACCCTAACCTACAAAATTTTCCCAATATTGTATGACCCTGTTTCACAGTATCATATACAATGGTCCTCAACCCTAACTGTGAGAATCAGCAACAGAGCTTTAGGAGCAAGTGACTGAGCCTTATCAACTAGAGATTCTAAGTCAGCAGGCTCCTCACAACAAACTCACCTAATGTCCTGATACCATTTTCTTCTCCAATGCTAAAACAACCAAAAAAGAGACAAGATTTTACTCTGATTCTGCTTTTCTGAGAGAAAGACTATTTAAATAAACCTGTACCATAATTCATTCATAAATGAAATCTCCAAGATGTTATAGACCATACAGGTTCTGCCCCATATCCTACAATTACCTCAAATAATAATATAGTCTACAATGCCAAGGGCCAGCTTAACTCCCTTCTCCAAAAATATTTACACAAGCACACAATCCAAAAACTTTTCTCTTCCCCTGTAATCACTGTTTCAACACTCATTTTATGCAATATTTATTAACATTTACTATATGTATTTAATGTTTACTATTAATACTTATTAATATTTCCTATGTTTACATTTACTATGGATCACTTTAACCAATGTGAATATAGCAATTAGTAAAACAAAGTTCCTATCCTCATAAAAGCCACACCTGAATTGTGAAAGCTTTGTGATAAATATAAAAGTAAATACATGTTGAGTGGTGATAAACAATACTGGAGAAAAGTAAAGCAGAGATAAAAGAAATAAAATAAGAAAGTAAAGGTGTACTCTTGGTCAAAGAAGACCTCTGAATTAACACTTAGAGGACACCTAAGCATAGTCCTAAAAGAAACAGGAGAAATGAGCCATGCAGTTAGCTGGGGAAGAAAATTCAAACAAAAGTCCTCTGCATATGATTCTTTATACGACTGACTTTTTATGTCCAAAAAATGCTTTTGTGAACAAAGAAGATATATTTGAATCAATGCTCTGTCAGACTGTACTGGCAGAGGCAGAAATAGTAAAGGAACATGAGAACACACACTAAGGAGAGAGATCCCTCCAATTCAAGCAGTTTGGTCAGCAGCCCTCCAGCCCTCCCTCCCTCAGGGCACTGGGCATGCCTCTTAGGAAACTGTCCCTCTGCCAGTGCTACAAGGCAATAGTTGGGATGGTCATTCTAGTATTATCAAAAAACTAGTTTACAGCCGGGCACGGTGGCTCAAGCCTGTAATCTCAGCACTTAGGGAGGCTGAGACAGGAGAATCGCGAGTTCAAAGCCAGCCTCAGCAACGGCGAGGCGCTAACAACTCAGTGAGACCCTGTCTCTACATAAAACACAAAATAGGGCTGGGGATGTGGCTCAGTGGTCGAGTACCCAGTACCCCTAAATTCAATCCCCAGTACCAAAAACAAAAAACAAAAAACTAGTTTGCATGAACCCCAAATGACCCAGAAGAACCATAAGGCTTTGAAATACCTATAGAATGGAACATTAAATTCAGTTCTCTATTACTACTGAAAACTAAACTGCAGCCATTCTTCATTTCACTAAAACACACTAAATCCCCCCAAATAATCTGCCAAATAAGGTATTTTTAACCTGCTCTCTTGACCCAAAAGTATCATTTTTTTAAAAAATTTCAGGTTTCTAACATCATACACATTTTAAACATATATTCTTTGTCAATTTAAAATTTTAAAATATACTTATTGTTCACTCATACTACACCTCATTCCAGAAAGGATTTAGAGCAAAAGTGTCTAAAGAAACAAACAAAAGAGTCAATTTACCATATTATCAAAAGGTTTTTAACTCTCACTAGATTTTTACAGGGTTCTTAAAAAAAGTGTGAGTACAAGCACACACCTATAATCCTAGAGACTCAGGGAGTCAAGGCAAGAGGATCACAAATTTGACGTCAGCCAGCACCAGCAATTTAGTGAAACCCTCCCTCAAAAAAGGACTGAGTATGTAGCTCAATAGTAAAGCACCCCTGGATTCAATCCCCAGTACCACCATCACCGCACCGCCAAAAAGTGATTTTTTTAAATAACAAAGTATATTTACATTATAACAAAATTGCATTTCGTTTTCTCATAATTTGACTCATTTATGGGGAACAATGTAATATTTTTCAGATCAAGATAACAGGCATATCCATAAGCTCAAACATTTATCATTTCTTTATGCTGGGAATATTCAAAATCCTCTAGTAACAGCCTCAGCAATGGCAAGGCGCTAAAGCAACTCAGTGAGACCCTGTCTACATAAAACACAAAATAGGGCTCAGGGGTCGAGTGCCCCTGAGTTCAATCCTTGGTACCAAAAAAAAAAAAAAAAAAAAGAAAACCTCTAGTAGCTATTTTTTTTTAAATATTTATTTTTTAGTTGTAGGTGGACAGAATATCTTTATTTTTATTTTTATGTGGTGCTGAGGATCGAACCCAGTGCCTCCTGCGTGCTAGGCGAGCACACCACCACTGCGCCACAACCCCAGCCCCAGTAGCTATTTTTTTTAGATGCTTATTTTTTAGTTGTAGGTGACAGAATATCTTTATTTTATTTTTATGTGGTGCTGGGGATCGAACCCAGTGCCTTATGCGTTCTAGGCGAGCACGCTACCACTGTGCCATAATCCCAGCCCCCTCTAGTAGCTATTTTGAAACACACGATTAATTTTGCCAACCATGGATACCCTACTTACTGTGCTATAGAACTTTAGAAGTTATTCCTCCTCTCTAACTGGACCTCTATATCCATTCACCAACATCTTTCCATCTCTCCCCCAACTCTGGAAAAGTTTAAAGCACAAATTTATTCTGGTTTCTAGCTGGGTGTGTGGCTCAGTGGTAGGGCACTTTGCCTACTATGCACTAGGCCATGGGTTCAATCTCCAGCACCACAGAAAGAAATGAAAACAAAAATAAATTCATTCTAGTTTAAACTTTTAGTTACTATGTACAGAAGGGAACTTCACAGCAGGTAAAAAAAAAATGTTTCTATTTTTTGTTTTTTCTTTGTTATATTCTAAATATAAGCAAAACAAGCAAAAGTGTATCAAAGCCAATTTCAAAGCAACTATCTACATTCAGTTGCAAAATTAGAATTCTATCACACAGAAATCTAATTTAAATCAGCCTGGCCCAGTTTGATCCCCAGTATCACACACATGCACAAAGTTAAATAAATAAATCAGCTGACCTTTCATGTGCATATGGAAACCTACTTGGTAACAATTCCTAATATGAATTTTTTCATCAACTAAAACTTACCTGTCTATAACTGTATAAACAGCCCTTTTTCCAAAAATCCTATGAAATAATTAACCTACAATGTGTGCAAACATAACAGTTACAATTAAGAATGAACCTGCCCTCCCCTTATACTGCTACCCAAAATATCTAAACACTAAGACAAGTATAAAAGTGCACTGGGGGAAAAAAAATCCCAAAAATCTGATGCCCGACTCCAAACTAGCTGTTTGCTTAATAAAAATGCCCATCTTCAAGTACTGAGAATAGCCAGATGCAGTAGCGCACACCTATGATCCCAAAGAATGGGGAAGGTGAGGCAGGAAGATCACAAATTCAGCCGGGCGCGGTGGCTCACGCTTGTAATCCCAGCACTTAGGGAGGCTGAGACAGGAGAATTGCGAGTTCAAAGCCAGCCTCAGCAATGGCGAGGCGCTAAGCAGCTCAGTGAGACCCTGTCTCTACATAAAACACAAAATGGGGCTGGGGATGTGGCTCAGTGGTCGAGTGCCCCTGAGTTCAATCCCTGGTACCAAAAAAAAAAAAAAAAAAAATCACAAATTCAAGGCCAGCTTGGGCAACACAGCAAGACCCCGTCTCAAAAATAAAGAAGAAAACTGCTGGCAAACATAATTCTGTAATCAAAATCTTACACAATATATATCATATTAAATTAACAAATTATAGACAAGAAACATGCAGATATTTTGACTAACTTGTATCAATGCTTACTCAGAAGTGGAATAATATGAAAAATCATAAGAGCCAAAGATGCAACAGAATTTACTTTTAGACTAAACTAAATCAAGCTAGGCAACTCCACTGAAGAAACTGAAATTTTGCAAACCAATGTGTAAGCCAGGTTTCCATTGAAAAACTAAGGCAAAAACATTTTTATTATTTTTAAATTGAAGCTTCACATTTTACTTTTTTTTTTTTTTTTGGTACTGGAGATTGAACTCAGGGGCACTCAACCACTGAGCCACATCCCCAGCCCTATTTTGTGTTTTTTTTATGTAGAGACAGGATCTCACTGAATTGCTTAGCGCCTCGCCGTTGCTGAGGCTGGCTTTGAACTTATGATCCTCCTGCCTCAGCCTCCGGAGCCGCTGGGACTGACTATAGGCATGTGCCACCGCATCCAACTCTCAGTTTGATTTTTTTCTGGTATTGGAGACTGAACTCAGAGGCACTCGACCACTGAGCCACATCCCCAGCCCTATTTTGTGTTTTATGTAGAGACAGGGTCTCACTGAGTTACTTAGCGCCTCGCCCTTGCTGAGGCTGGCTTTAAACTCGCGATTCTCCTGTCTCAGCCTCCCTAAATGCTGGGATTACAGGTTTGAGCCACCACGCTCAGCTGAAGCTTCACATTTTTAGAAAGCATAAACTAACTTCATTTCCTACATAATCTTACAAATATAGTACAATAAATAAAATAAAACCTCAAAAACTGAATGCTGCCAGAATGATTTAAGTTACCAGCTTACTATCATTTAAATTAACCATTCAAGTATGTCCACCTTTATCACACAAGGAAAGGAAAAAAGGCTTAAAATAGGGGCTGGGATTGTGGCGCAGTGGTAGCGTGCTCGCCTAGCATGCGTGAAGCACTGGGTTCGATCCTCAGCACCACATAAAAATAAAAAAATAAAGATATTCTGTCCACCTACAACTAAAAAAATTTAAAAAAAAAAGGCTTAAAATAAAGAGCTAATTTACTATAAAAGTTGAGCAAGCAGAAGTAATCTGGAAAAAAATACTGTCCTTTTGGTTAATATTATTTTCTTCATTTCTAATACAAGAGAAAGATAAGGACATTATTTCTCTTCACTATTTCATGGTTTTCACATTTCTTTTACCTACGCTGTTACAATAAATCATTGAACACTGTGATTTTAGCAATGAAATTAAAGATTTGTCAAACAAAACTGTCTAAAATGCTTAATCAAGAATTGCTTCCCAGCACTTAGGGAGGCTGAGACAGGAGAATCGCGAGTTCAAAGCCAGCCTCAGCAACGGCGAGGCGCTAAGCAACTCAGTGAGACCCTGTCTCTACATAAAACACAAAATAGGGCTGGGGATGTGGCTCAGTGGTTGAGTGCCCCTGAGTTCAATCTCCAGTACCAAAAAAAAAAAAAAAAGAATTGCTGAGTAGAGCCGGGCGCAGTGGCACAAGCCTATAATCCCAGCACTTAGGGAGGCTGAGACAGGAGAATCGCGAGTTCAAAACCAGCCTCAGCAACAGCGAGGTGCTAAGCAAATCGGTGAGACCCTGTCTCTACATAAAACACAAAATAGGGCTGGGGAAGTGGCTCAGTGGTTGAGTACCCCTGAGTTCAATCCCTGGTACCAAAAAAAAAAAAAAAAAAAGAATAGAAAAGAAAAAAGAAAAAAAAGAATTGCTGGACCTAGATTGGGGGTATAGCTCAGCTGGCAGAGTGCTTGCCTCACATGCACAAGGCCCTGTGTTCAAACCCCAATACCACCAAAAAAAAAAAATTGCTAGACTGGAGCCAGAGTGCAATGGTGCATGCCTGTAATCCCAGAGACTCAGGAGGGTGAGGCAGGAAGGTTGCAAGTTCAAGACCATCCTCAACCTAACAAGGCCTTAAGCAACTTATTGAGACACTGTCTCAAAATAGAAAATAAAAAAAGGTTGGTGGATGTAGTTCAATGGTAAAGTGCCCTCGGGTTAAATCTCCAGTACCAAAAAAAAAAAGAATTGCAGGGCTGGGAATAAAGCTCAGTGGCACAGTGCTTCCCTCGAACGCATGAAGACATGAGTTCAATCTGTAGTATTAGCCGGGTGCAGTGGCGCAAGCCTGTAATCCCAGCACTTAGGGAGGCTGAGACAAGAGAATCGCGAGTTCAAAGCCAGCCTCAGCAATGGCGAGGCGCTAAGCAACTCAGTGAGACCCTGTCTCTCCATAAAACACTAAATAGGGCTGGGGATGTGGCTTAGTGGTCCAGTGCCCCTGAGTTCAATCTCCAGTACCAAAAAAAAAAAATCTGTAGTATTGGGGAGTGGAGGGAGGATTGCTCTTCCATGAATAGTCAAACTGTGGTAAATCCTTATCATGGAATACTACTTTGCAATAAAAAGGGACAGACTACTGATACAAGCAACTTAGATGAATCCCAAGGGAATTCTGCTGCGCAAAAAAGACAAACCCCTAAAAATTATATAAAGAAATTACATAGTATTTCTTTTTTTTTTTTGGCACCAAAGATTGAACTCAGGGGTACTAGACCATTGAGCCACATGCCCAACCCTATTTTGTGTTTTATGTAGAGACAGGGTCTGAGTTGCTTAAGTGCCTCACCGTTGCTGAGGCTGGCTTTGAACTTGCAATTCTCCTGTCTCAGCCTCCCAAAGAGCTGGGATTACAGGCGTGCACCACTGTGCCCGGCTTATAGTAAACATTCTTGAAATGACAAAAATTATACAAGTTGAGAACAGATTAGCAGTGGTTACAGCCTCTGCAGAGGCTGGGGCAGAGGAGATGGGAAAGAGATGAATGGATATTATTCTAAGAAAAAGGACATCAGGAGATCCTTGGTGTTGATAGAACTCTTCTATATCTTGACTGTAGATGCAGAATCGCCACATATAATAGCACTGCACAGAACTAAATACACACACGTAAATAAGTACAAGTAAAACTGGGGAAATCTAAGACTGACAAATTGTAATGATTATGAACTATAAGTTTTGCAAGGCATTAGTGTTAGGGAAAGATAAAGAGTATAAAAAACAACAAATAAAAGGGAGGATGTCAAGATAAACTGCAATAAACTATGTTCAAGTCAGACACGGGGCGCAAGCCTATAATCCCGGCACTTAGGGAGGCTGAGACAGGAGAATCGTGAGTTCAAAGCCAGCCTCAGCAAGGGCCAGGCGCTAAACAACTCAGGGAGACCCTGTCTCTAAATAAAATACAAAATAGGGCTGGGGATGTGGCTTAGTGGTCGAGAGCCCCTGAATTCAATCCCCAGTACCAAAAAAAAAAAACTATGTTCAACCTCATCTACACATCAATTAGCCTTTGAAAAAGTTTTTTAAAGGTTTAAAAAATAAGAGCTGGGAGTGTAGCTCAGTGGAAGAGCACCTGCTTAGAAAGCTACAGGCCCTGGGTTCGATCTCCAGCACTACAATGTGTATATACATATTTTTATATATATTCATCCTAAACAATGCCACTTACACTTCAATTCCTTTTTTTGGGGGGGTACCATGAGTGAACCCAGAGGTGCTTAACCACTGAGACACATCCCTTGCACTTTTTTGTTATTTTATTTAGAGACACAGTCTCACTGAGTTGCTTAGGGCCTTGTCAAGTTGCTGAGGTTGGCTTCTGAATTTGAGATCCTCCTGCTGCAGCCTCACTGAGATTACAGAACTGCCCAACCACTCCTCACTGAGATTGCAGAACTGCCCAACCACTCTGGGCTTCCAATTAGGCTTAAAAGCAAAATGCTAATATAAATTTCAGTGTAACTAAAAGTTATGTAGAACTGGATGAAACTTTATAATGTTTTAAACATGAACTGAAATCTGACATATGGATTATTCTGGAAAAAAATCAGTTAGTTTGACGTGAATGATTATTTCTAGAAAAACTGGAATTTCAGAGTTATACTTTTCAAACAAGTGAAATAATTATAATTGCAAGAGAAAAGGTGAACTGCAAGAGAAAAGGCTTCCACACACCCCCTCCAAAATTTAAGACTTAAGTTTGGCAAGTACAGTTAATTCTTTCATAAAGTAATATTTGCAAGAAAGGGACAACCCACACACTAAATGACAAACAAAAAAATATGATACAATGTATTAATTATAGCTCCAAGGCTACAGGGCATATTTAACAATGTAAACAGTCCCTACAAATATCAATGCATTTAGTTTTTACAAAGTGCAATCTGCACACATTTGAACTGTAGAAAATGAACTTGAGCCAGCGTCAACACGATCCAACTTAAAAGTTGTGTTTCCTTTTCTGTTAAGTTTTTGCATCAGTGTTAATACATTAACACTGGGAGTTTAGAAAAATCTGTCTAGAACGTCTAAACTAAAGGCTCTCAACTTTTCACTTCCTACCAGACCGCCCCCTTGCCATGGGCCCCACCTCCTGAGAGGGTGATGGGGTGGGGCTGTTTCCCGCTAGGGAACCAAGAAATAAATGCCTCTTCCCTACTCCAGAAACAAGGGAACCCGAGAGGCCGTGAGAAGCTTCAGACTCAGATATGCAACGAACTACAAGGAGGTAGCTGACTGTAAAGCTTTCTTCCCTCCACTCCTCCCTCCTCTCAGGTCATTCAGTGACCCCGGGCCGGGCGGGGACAGGTGAATCCCAGGAGGGGAGAGAGAGGGAGGGACTGCCGATGGAGAGAGAACCGCGTTCAGGCAATGAATGAGTCGTGCCGCATCCGCACCACCTGTTCCTGCCAAGGGTGCCACCTCGGCCTGCCGGCAGTATTCCTGCACCCACCGGGCCGCTACTACTGCCCGTGCTGCCCGCTTCCCTGCTAGAGGCCAGGCCTCTCCCCCCTTCGCTCGGGAAAGGTGAAAACCCACAGTCTAGAAGCCTGGAGGTCGGGGCCTAGTCCGGAACCAGGGCCTCGGAAGCGCGGGGACGACAGGGGGAAGCCTGTGGTCCCTGGCTCGCGGACCGAAGTGGGAGCCACAGGGAGGGGACGGAGGAGTGCATTCGGCCTCGCGAGTACTACGAAGGCGGGGTCCCAGGCGGGGGTGGCCGGGCGCCCGCCGGGCCGAGGCGCGGGCTGACAGGCCCGGCTGCCGGCTAAATCCTGCCCCCTGCTTGCTCCGAGCCTCACACTTACCAAGATCCGCTTGAAAAGCGCGTTCTCCTTGGGCGGGAGGCTCACGGCCGGCATCGTTCCGGCTCCTCCCGAGGCTCCCGCCACCACCCGGCTCGGTCAGTCTGTTTGTCCGACCGCCTCCGATGCCTAGCCACTTCAACCCCGAATACCCCGATCCGCCGCCGCCACCAGGCCTCGGGTGTCGCCGCGTCGCCCCACCGGGACACCTCCTTCTCCTCGTTGTCTTTTTTCCTTTCTCACTTAACGCTGCCGCCGCCTCCCTCCCCCCACGGGTCTCCGTCGGCGGTTCACGTGGTAACTGAACAGACCGACAGAGGCAGCCAAAATGGCGGACGCGGAGGGCTTTCCCACCCGGGTCACGCCTCCTAGCACGCAGGCGCGGTGACCTTCGGTCCCACCCTCGCTGTCCCGGAGCTTGCCGGGAACCTGGAGGCTGGCCGGCCTGTGGAGGTGGAGAGTGTCTAGGCGGGCCTCGCGCGTCCTTCCAGTGAGCAGCTCCTGGGAGGCGCCCTGGGTAGGGACAGGAGCGCGGCCAGCTACGTTTCCGACCGCCTCCTCGTCGAAAATCGCCTTTCTGTTCCTTCTTGCTAGACTGGCCTTCATTCATTGAGTAGCCTCTCCCACACTGTGTGGTCATGGTTTGAGCCTGAAGTGCCGAGTTGCAGGTGTAGGTGTTGAAGAAACGCTGTGGGTCATGACCGAAGCACCAAGTTAAGGAGCAGAGGCAGAGGGGGCCATGAAAAGGCTTCACCGCAGTGGAGACTTGTGATCAGACCTGGAGAGGACCGGGTTTAATCGAGTTTGAAAAGCGTGAAAGAGCTTGACCTATTTTTAAATGGGCCTGGCTGCAGTTTCGGTGATTTGGGTGAATATTTCTTAAGATGAGCCTGGAAAGGTCGTTACCCAGATCTGAAGTGACCTGTTTGTACTGGCCAGAGGAGCTCTGCAGGCTGAAGTGTATGATTTATTTTATTGTTGAGACCAAACAATGCAGGGTTGAGGAACGGGCTGTATGAGTTACCTTGGTGTCGTGGAGGAGTACGGGGTCACTGGTCCTACTGGAACTGGCTTCGAGCTAGTGTTTAATATTGTGACTGTTGAGTTGCCCATCACCACAAATCGTCAAACGTTAGACACTGAAGAGTATCTAGAGGCCACCGCTCTAGTGGGCAAGGTCAGTCTAGATACTAATAGGACCCCTTTCACATAGGAGTAATTTCGATAATAATAATAATGGAACTTTTTTAAAAATGGCACTCCACTGATGCTATAAAAATTTTCAAGTCATAAGAGCTATTTTGCCCTTGATCTCTCCAGATCTGAATTCGATCTGTAGCGTCCTTTGCATCATTAATCATTAAACAAGATGTGCAGTGGGTTTACCCTTTTAAATTTGTTTACACAGATACTTCACAGTTTTCAAATTGTTGTTCTTTACCCTTCCCTGGAAAGTTTAAGTTGAGTAAGACGTTTCCCAGTGGAAAAATCTTGAGACTAAAATTTAGGTGTTGGTTGCCCGCTATGTTGGTTGCCCTCTCCTCACTTGGGTCATAAGTAAGGTTTTAGCAGGTAAATCCTGGAATTTCTTTGAATTCAGTAATCTCTCTTCAAAAGTTCGAGGAAATCATACCTACAGGAATTCGTGTTTCAGTTTGAAAAGTGGCCAGGTTTTTAGCCTTTTTTTTTTTTTTTTTTTTGGCCCTGGGGATTAAATCTAGGGGCAATTTACCATTACCACTGAGCTACATTCTGTTATTTTCGTTTTTTTATTTTCAGACAGGGTCTCACTAAATTGCCAAGGCTGGCCTCCAACTTGCAATCCTTCTGTTTCAGCTTCCCAGATCACTAGGATTGCAGGTTTGCATATCATGCCCTGCTTAACCTTAACCTTTTTTTTGTTTTATAGTATATATAAAATTATGAACTTAAAATTCATAAAAAACAATTGCTATTAAGCCGGGCGCGGTGGCTCAAGCCTGTAATCCCAGCACTTAGGGAGGCTGAGACAGGAGAATCGCGAGTTCAAAGCCAGCCTCAGCAATGGCGAGGCGCTAAGCAACTCAGTGAGACCCTGTCTCTACATAAAACACAAAAAATAGGGCTGGGGATGTGGCTCAGTGGTCGAGTGCCCTTGAGTTCAATCCCCAGTACCAAAAAAAACAAAAAAAAAAAAACAATTGCTATTTAGTTATAATGCAAAATTCACTCTTTCCAGAGGACTTTAAACAATCTGAACTATTAAAAAAATAGAAAAATTCTCTTTTTTTAGTTTACTCACTAACTGGAGTTTCCAAATCTCTGGCTTCATTTTCAAAATTTCCTACAGCAATATTATTTGATATGTTTTTAAAAATGTTTTCTATATATAATCTACTTTTCCCTTCAGGGAAGCAATATTTCTGGTCTTTGAAACACAGTGGTTTCCACCAGAAACTGAATACCTATTTGAGTAAGCCAGCAATAATAGCTTGGGAAATAATCATTCTTTTTGGCTGGTAACAAATCAATAGTTTTTGTTGTTTTATTGGTACTGGGGATTGAACCCAGGGGCCCTTAACCCCTGAGCCACATCCCCAACCCTTTTTTTATATTTTTTTCTTTAGAGACAGGGTCTTGCTAAGTTGCTTAGGGCCTCACTGAATTGCTGAGGCTGGTTTTGAACTCTCGATCCCCTACCTCAACCTCCTGAGCCTCTGGGATTACAGGGAGCACCACCAAACCCAGTTTAAATAACTTCCTCCCCCAGTACTAGGATCCTTGGGATGGAACCCAGGAGTTTGTGCATGCAAGGTAAGTGCCCTAAGGCTGAGCCTTTTCTTCTGAGATAGTATCTCACCAAGTTGCCCAAGCTGGCCTTGAACTTGCCATTCTTCTGCCTCAGCCTCCTATGTAGCTGAAATTACAGGTACACACTACCAGGCCCAACATAAATAGCAGTTTTGTTTCTTTGTTTTGGATACTGGTGAGGTGAGTGATCTTAGGGGCACTTGACCACTGAGCCACATCCACAGCCCTATTCTATATTATATTTCGAGACAGGGTCTCACAGAGTTGCTTAGCACATAGCTTTTGCTGAGGCTGGCTTTGAACTCAGGATCCTCCTGTCTCAGCCTCCGGAGATGCTGCAATCACAGGCATGTGCCACCATGCCTGACCATATTAAAAACCAGTTCTTAAGGTTCAGTAAATATTAGTCTGATTTCAAGTTAAAATCACCATCCCCACACAGTCAGTGACTTGATAGCCTGAATAAAATATATATTCTAATCACCACTATTTGACAAATAGAGATTTCATTTGAGTTATGCTATGAATGATAGCTGTGCTTCCAGGTTTTCATAAACAAGGATCTGTGATGCTGTGGCTGCTGCTGCTGATGTTGCTGATGTTCAAACATAGCCTATATACTTTCATGTCACTGCGGTCAAAATGTTTCCTCTAGGGTTGAGGATGCAGCTTAGTGGTAGAACTCTTTCCTAGCATTCATAAGGCTGTGAGTTCCATCACCAGTACTACACACATATACACAAAATCTTCCCCCCAAAATAGATAGCATCATTTAGCTTACAGACTTTAATTCTACAAAAAGGATATATAGAATAAAAATTCTCCACCTTCATATATGTAAGATGTTCTCTATTGAGACTTTTACATCTGGATAACTAAATATTTATATTTTATAGAAAAATGACACAAAAATAAATTTTATGTATTTGTTACCCAGATTACACATGTTAACATTTTGCTATTACCTTTGATTTTTTTTCTTTAATAAAAACTTACAGATAGAAGCCAGGCATGGTGGTGCACACCTGTAATCCCAGCACTTTGGGAGGCTGAAACAGGATAATCATGAGTTCAAAGCCAGCCTCAGCAACTGTGAGGCTGGTAAGCAACTCAGTGAGACCCTGTCTCTAAATAAAACACAAAATAGGGCTGGAGATGTAGCTCAGTGGGCGAGTACCCCTAAGTTCAATCCCTGGTTCCAAAAAAAATTTACAGATAGAAGAGGAATCCATCTCTCTCCAGGTCTATACAATTTGTTCTATACAATTCTTATGTACCATAAATCAATAAACATGTAGTGGTTTTGCATTTTATGCTATTTTCAACTCTTGCTCTTCTTTAACCCTCTCTGGGAGATATGAGTTGAATAACACGTTTCCTAGTGGAAAAATATTGGACTAAAATTTTGCTTTTCTAGCTGCTAACTCAAATCTCTGTCTTCACCTGGGTCATGAATAAGATTTTAGCATTCAAATTCAGGAAACGGCCTAAATGAATGTTATGAAGCAACTTCTACCAAAATGTAATAGCTATTAGCTCCTGGCTGGAAATGCTTCATCAGGATTCTTTTCAGATGGAATTTCACCTACAGCTGCTACTCCAAGTGTAGGGTTCCATCAGCTCTAACATGCTGTGAGCAATGTGCTTATACTTCATCACTTTCCCAAAATACACACTAGTAAAAGGATACAGGGACCAAAGCTCTGAAAAAGAATGAAACAGCCTTTCTTAGGACAGGTACTGATATTAGTAATTTGCTCACTGGTTCTGGATACTCTGACTAAACGTGGCTTCTGTTTCAACTTGTTGGAGACTGACAAAAGCTTCGCCAGGACAAGTTTCTGAGGGGTGGTGTAGAAAGGATATACAACTCACAGGTTGCTGAGTGGACAAGAAGCCAAGAAGCTGGGAGCCAACAACTGACTCAGCGCATTAGTTGGGTGGTTTGCTTACTGGAGCATGAGTCCAGGAGGCTCAAACTAGGTTATGAACTCTAAAGTGACTCACAAAATTTAGCAACCTGTTTAATCACCATTTACATTTTAAAATGGGCCAGAAATCATAACAACTATTTACTCTTTGGTCAACAGTTTTTGGTTAAAAATAAAAAATCTTAAAATGATACTGGTAAAAATATGTAGAACAGCAGGGCACGGTGGCACATGCCTGTAATCCCAGCACTTTGGGAGGCTGAGATGGGAGAATCACAAGTTCAAAGCCAGCCTCAGCAACAGCGAGGCACTAAGCAACTCAGTGAGACCCTGTCTCTAAATGAAACACAAAAAAATAGGGCTGGGGATGTGGCTCAATGGTTGAGTACCCCTGAGTTCAATCCCCAGTACCAAAAAACATATATATATATAGAGAGAGAGAGAGAGAAAGGAAAAAACATTGCTGACATTTTACTTTTAAAATGACTCTAAATGGCATTGGGTTTAAACAAACATCTGTAAAGGGTTAAAATGTATCATCTATTACCTATACGTATTTTTACGTGGTTTTTAGACATGGAATTGAAAATTGAATGCACAAAGTTTGGCTTAGATGTGCAGGATCAGAATATTGATCAGAATAATGCCTTTAAACAAATCATTGTTTACTACTCACACTTTCTAAGCTTCCCAACCACCTACAGGCTAGGTCTTCGGTTCTAGATGTAAAACTGAAGTACAGAGAAATTAAGTAATTGGACTAAAAATCATAAAGCTGAAATGTGGTGAGCAGGAGTGGCAGTTTCAACCCTGGTCTCCAGCTCCTTCCTAGCTTTAGGGACAGTACAGGCCTATTAGTTCCACAACACCTGGAACTCAGTCCCACCTCTGCCAGCTGTGTGATCTTGGGCTGGTTAGGGCACATTCACTTGTACAAGAATTCTCTACACCTCTCAGTGCAGTGAGACTTCAGTATGACTTCGAGTGTTAACACACTTTAGGAACTGTTGTATCTAGGAACGGTTTCGGTCTTTTCGAATGCAGAGTATATGAGTCCTCTTCTTTGAGCTAATCTGTAAATTGATGATGATAATCACCGCATGTCCGGTGGTCCTGGTACAGATGAAAAGACACAACGAACAAACATAAGCCATGCGATGCGTTAATGCACCGGGCCAGAAACACCAAACTCAAGCCAAATGTTAGTTGTTCCTGAGCACAGCACTTCGTTTTAGTTTTCGGGCTCATATAGGAACAGTTGGTAAACCTTTCGGTGAGTGCCCCTGGGGAGAGGGTGACCCGAAACTCTCAGAAGACCAGAGACGTGGGTAAACTACCTGCCTCCGCCCCTTTAACCATTTCGTTCCTAACCCCACTTTGCAGACAAAAGACAGAGGCCTGGGGCGCTGGGGAACCTTAGCCCGCTGGACTTGGCGCCGCACGGAGCTCCAGCGCTCCCACCACCAGGGGGCGCGCTCGCCGCGCAGACTCGCGGCAGGACGGGGCGGAGGCGGAGCCTATCCGCAGACATGGCGCGGTCCGTGCTGCTGCGCCCCTTCTCCCGGCTGCTGGCCCCCGCCAGGCTCCCAAGCGGCAGTGAGTGTCCCTGTACCTGCAGGCCCACACGACCCTCAGCCTTCCTTTGCCGAGGGCGATCCTGGCTCTCGTGGACAGCAGGCGGCCGCGGCCCGCGCTCGGCCTGCAGTGACCTTTGCCGGCCGCGGCCCGGAACCCACCTGGTAGCCCTCGGCCTCCTCCCACACTCTGCTGGCTGGGTCCTGCACAGCCCAGGAGGGGACCCTCGGGCGCCTCTGCGGCCCACCGCGGACCTGAGTCGCCGCCCTTCGGCGAGGCTTGGGACCGTCCTGCAGGACGGCGCCCGCGAGCTACTGCGCCTCTCTGGACCTGTTTCCTGGGCTGTGTAATGGGGGTGGGGGTCGAAGGAAGAATTTAATACATTATAGCTAAATGCTGGTTCTTCTTTCCTGCGAGGTGATAAATTGGATTGTCTCTGTTCCCTTCAGCTTCAGCAAGGTCAAAGTTCTATCTGCGAGATCCGCCTAACGACAAACCTGACTGGCTGAAAGTTGGGCTGACCTTGGGTACCACCGTCTACCTGTGGTTCTCTGTGAGTACTTCAGTCCCAACACGGATCCCGACACAGTGGCGGGCAGTGCGATTTAAAGTTGCAGTTGTAATATTCATGTATCCCTGATAACCTATTTGTTCCTAAAGGGAATCCTAAAAAAGACTAAAAAGAAATTAAGATTTCAGCAGTATGGAAAAAGTATGATGAGGTTGAAATTTCTGTTATTCATTGTTATGTAGCATAGTCTTCTGAGGAATAGCAGTTCTACCAATACTTTCTTAAATTAGAATTGAAGCTCTTTGGGGCTTTATGAAGGCACCTCTTTCAATGACATAGGGACACATCAGCAGTGAACAAGTTGTACAAATTAAATCTCATTAGACTTCCAAAACAGGGTTTAAAAGCCTGCCAGTCTTGCCAGGCATGGTGGCTCACACCTGTAATCCCAGCGGCTTGGGAAGCTGAGGGAGAAGGATCGCTAGTTCAAAGCCAGCCTCAGCAGTTTGAGACCTTCTCTCTAAATAAAATAAAGGGCTGAGGATGTGGCTTAGTGGTTGGGTGCCGGCGCTTCCAAAAAGAAATCTGTTCATCTTTTTTTTTTTTTTTTTTTTTTGCCATGCTGGGGATGGATCCCAGGACCTCTTGTATGCTAGACAAGCCCTCTACTATTGAACTCCAAGCCCCAAAACATTACAAATTAATCAGTGTTTGTATAAATATTTTTCTGAAAATTATACTTAGTGTATAGCAGAGTATTTGTTGATGTTGTCTTCATGCCGAGTGCTTTACTTGTAAATTCTGATTTAATCATTATTATGTGATATATACTATTATTGTTGACCCCTTTACAGATGAAGAAATTTGGAAACATTAGTTTGCTGAACCCAGTTTCCTCTTACTTCAGAACTTTGCTACACCACTGTAAAACATTGCTTCTCTAGACAATTGCTTCTCTAGTCGAATTTTAATTGACTAAAAGTGTCTGGGTTTTTTTGGTACATAGAATTAAACTCAAGGGCTTAACGGCTGAGCCACACGCCCACCACTTTTTTTTTTTTAATTTTATTTATTTTTTTAGTTGTAGGTGGACAGAATATCTTTATTTTATTTTTATGTGGTGCTGAGGATCGAACCCAGTGCCTCACGCGTGCTAGGTGAGCATGCTACCACTGCGCCACAATCCCAGCCCCCACTTTTTATTTTTTTATTTTTATTTATTTATTATTTTGTGGGGCTTACCAGGGATTGAACTCCGGGGGACTCAACCACTGAGCCACATCCCCAGCCCTATTTTGTATTTTATTTAGAGACAGGGTCTCACTGAGTTGCTTAGTGCCTTGCTTTTGCTGAGGCTGGCTTTGAACTCACAGGCCTCCTGCCTCAGCCTCCCCAGCCACTAGGATTACAGGTGAGCACCACCAAGCCCAGCTTCTTAGCTTTTTTCTACTAGAATAGTAATTAATCTATTCTGTTCCTCTTACAAAATGTAAGCATCATTAATTTCCTTCTCTTTAAGTTGCCAGGAAGACTATATTTCTGATTTTAACTCTTAACTTGTAGCTCATCAATCAACATAATGAAGATGTTTTAGAGTATAAAAGAAGAAATGGTTTGGAGTAAACTTTGGAGATGCTAATATAGTAAGTATACATTTATATAGGTGATGAGATTATGCAACTTAATTTGACCTCTTTTTAAATTCAGTAGTTTTGTTTTTTAGGCTTATACTTTGTAGTTCCTGATTTCTGTGTGTGACACATTTATAAATTTTTAATACCTTGGCTCCAGAATCTTTTAGCATAATCATTTTTTTAATATTTTTTATTTATATATGGACACAATACATTTATTTATTTATTTATTTTAATGTGGTGCTGAGAATCGAACCCAGGGTGTCACACATGCTAGGTGAGTGCTCTACCACTGAGCCACAACCCCAGCCCAGCATAATCGTTTTTTAATCACAAATTTTTTACTGTATTCGAAAACAGTTATGCTTAAGAATGAAACCAAAATTATATTATTTTCTTTAATCTAATACTTCTTTACTCATTGCCTTCAAAGTATTTATGACAAGTTATCATAATTTGTATATGTTTTTAATATTTTTGGCATGTCCTACACTTGAATGTGAATTCCATGAAAGCAGGAACACTTTTGTTTATGGTAATAAACAAATGCTGAACGCCTCCCTAATCTAGAATATAGAATGATTGACTGTATATTCCAATAGATTTTGGAATTTATTTTTTATTTTTTGTAATTGTAGATGGACAGCATGCCTTTATTTGTTTATTTTTTCATGCGATACTAAGGATTGAACCCAGTGCTTCACATGTGCTAGGCAAGCACTCTACCAGCAAGCCACAGCCTCAGCCCTAGAATTTTGTCCATTTCATTATCTTTGTCCAACTAACATCTAGTTGGACAATTCCTGATAAGATTTAGCTGTGAACAATATACTATGTATGATATACTATGCATGATTAAAGAGAGTTTATATTTTATATAATCTGCTGAAAAATTAACATAGTGATAGTGATCAAAAAATACACTGTGTTTTCTATATTTAACAACTCAACCTCAGTGCTTAGGATTGACTATCCAAATATTTTGCTTGTTTTTTTCTATAAGTAACACCTTGCACATTTCACTGTGCCAGTCAGCCAATAGATGAAAATAAGTCATTTAAGTGAAAAACAAGCTGGGCGCAGTGGCGCAAGCCTATAATCCCAGCACTTAGGGAGGCTGAGACAGGAGAATCGCGAGTCCAAAGCCAGCCTCAGCAAGGGCAAGGTGCTAAGCAACTCAGTGAGACCCTGTCTCTACATAAAATACAAAATAGGGCTGGGGGTGTGGCTCAGTGGTCAAGTGCTTCTGAGTTCAATCCATGGTACCAAAAAAAAAAGAAAAACAGATGACTTTTGTTACTCTTTCATAGTTCAGACAATACTTTTGTTAAAATTTAAAGTATTGATATTCTTTGTAGATATGTTTTCTGGACTTTCTCCAATTCTCTAAGATGAAATTTTTACTCTAATTTTAATATTTTTTCTAGTAGATGCTATAGTTGAATTTCTTTTCCTCTTTATTGTAGGTATGCTCCATATAATGATTATAGAAGTTCTTCTGGATTTGCCAATCTATTGAGTTTTGAATATCAGAGAAAGTTATATGTGAATATATATGAAGTCAGAATTTGTGTTTTGCTTGATTAAATGAAAGAAATGAAAATACTTCTGTGTTTGGTAAATAATACATATTGTGACAACTTGTAAAAAATGTCTAAGGTAGGGGCTGGGATTATGGCGCAGTGGTAGCGTGCTCGCCTAGCACGCGGGAGGCACTGGGTTCAATCCTGAGCATCACATAAAAATAAAATAAAGATATTGTGTCCAGCCGGGCGCGGTGGCTCACGCTTGTAATCCCAGCACTTAGGGAGGCTGAGACAGGAGAATCACGAGTTCAAAGCCAGCCTCAGCAATGGCGAGGCACTAAGCAACTCAGTGAGACCCTGTCTCTACATAAAACACAAAAAATAGGGCTGGGGATATGGCTTAGGGGTCGAGTGCCCCTGAGTTCAATCCCCGGTACCAAAAAAAAAAAAAAAAGATATTGTGTCCACCTACAACTAA
The DNA here is from genome assembly GCA_028644305.1 of Xerus rutilus. NCBI lineage: Eukaryota > Metazoa > Chordata > Mammalia > Rodentia > Sciuridae > Xerus > Xerus rutilus. Next base: position 13,552,728 of record CM053408.1, on the reverse strand, counting down.
AAAATAAATATAAAAAAAAAAATGTCTAAGGTAAGGGCTGGAGTCGTGGCTCAGTGGTAGAGCGCTTGCCTCGCATGCGTGAGGCACTGGGTTTGATCCTCTGCACCACATGCAAATAATAAATGAATAAAATAAGATCCATCAACCACTCAAAAAAATTTAAAAAAAATGTCTAAGGTACATTATTAGAAGTACTTAAATATGGAAGACATTTTTGATAACAAGATCAGCGGTACTTTTTTTAAATTCCTAAGATTTGTTCTAGAGATAGATTCAATAATCCCTACTAATGAATTTACTTCTCTTATGAACTTTTTTTTGTGGGGAAGGAATTACCAGGGATTGAACTCAGGGGTACTCTACCACTGAGCCACATCCCCAGCCCTGTTTTGTATTTTATTTAGAGACAGGGTCTCACTGAGTCGCTTAGTGCCTTGCTTTTGCTGAGACTGGCTTTGAACTCGCAATCCTCCTGTCTCAGCCTCCCAAGCCACTGGGATTACAGATGTGACCACCATGCCAAACTATGAACTTTTAATTTCTGATTAAAACACTTATTCTTTAGTATGTCAAGGAGACAGAACTACTTTGTCACTCAAAATATGAAAGATCCTAAATATTGTTTTATTCTAGAAAAGCCGTTTTGGTAAGTCAGAAAGTTGAAATGAATTCTGTTACCAGTAGTTCTTCTAACTTCATTTCCTTGAATTTAGATGATTTTAGGGAAGGGGAGTGAAATTTGTTGTCCCTTTTATTTATTTATTTTTTTGGTACTGGAGATTGAACTCAGGGGCACTCGACCACTGAGCCACATCCCCAGCCCCATTTTGTGTTTTATGTAGAGACAGGGTCTCACTGAGTTGCTTAGCTCCTCGCCATTGCTGAGGCTGGCTTTGAACTCGCGATTCTCCTGTCTCAGCCTCCCTAAGTGCTGGGATTATAGGCTTTCGCCACCGTGCCCGGCTTTGTTGTCCCTTTTTAATAATATGAGTTTCATCCAATGATTTAGCAAACTCTAGATTGTTCTTAGGGGGAAGAGGGCTGGTCGTGGTGGCGCATGCTTGTAATCCCAGTGGCTTGGTAGGCTGAGGCAGAAGGATCGGGAGTTCAAAGCCAGCCTCAGCAACTTAGGTACCAAGCAACTTAGTAAGACCCTATCTCTAAATAAAATATAAAAAAGGGCTGGGAATGTGGTTAAGTGCCTCTGGGTTTAATCCCTGGTGCCTAAATAAATAAATAAATAATTTAGAAAATTAAAGAATTTGCATCTTCTTTCTGAAGTTAAATAGAAAAGTCTGTTACCTTTAACTGGTATTATATGTATTTTGGGCTTTGGCCAACACTCATTCTGGAGGAATCATAACCCAGTATCTTTGGAAGTCATTTCTGAATTCAGAGTTAACTTTATTTCAGAATAATTAATTAATATATATTCAATGAACAGATATTGATAATAGTGACTATTACTTTGTGTTGGTTTGGATTCCTCTTAAAGCTGTAAGGGCCTTAGAGATTACATAGACAAATTTCATGCAGCTGCAGAGGTACGAAGTGATCTGTCCAACATCTGTGATTAGTAGAATAATAAATCAATAAAGATCTTTATCTCCTGCCAAGAACAGGTGTATATGTTAGATTGTATGGCACAGGGGAGTTCATTGCAATGGAATTAAGATTCCTAATCAGCCAGTGCTGAGATGAGATTATCCTGGATTATCCAGTTGGGCCCACTAATCACAAGGATTCTGATAAGGGGAATAGGGAGGCAGGCATGAGAGTGTGTCACAGTGATGCAGTGTGAGAAGGATTCAACCTGCCATTGCTGGTTTTGAAGATGGGAGGAGACCAAGAGCCAAGACTATCAAGAAAACAAATTCTCTCCTACAACCTACAAAAAGGAATGGTCCTGATAACACCTAATTTGTTTTAGCCCAGTGAGACACCTACAAAGCAGCAATAAATCTTCATTGTTTCAGGTCACAGACTTTGTTACAGCAGCAATAGGAACCTGATACCATCACATACAAATAAATTGAGGCTAAGAGGTCAAGTAACAACTCCAAATTAAGAGCATTTTCCACATGGCACTTAAAAATTCATATCTCCAAAGGGAATAGAAAATATTAATGAGACACTTGAAATTTTGGAAACTAATAGTCTTATTTGAAAATAAAATATACCTTTAATAAACAGTAGCTTCGGGCTGGGTTTGTGGCTCAGTGGTGAAGCGCTCACCTATCACATGTGAGGCGCTGGGTTTGATCCTCAGCACCACATAAAAATAAATAAATATTGTGCCCATCTACAGCTAAAAAATTTTTTCAATATTTTAGGAAAAATAAACAGTAGCTACTGTATGTCGGTTTGGAGACTAGCTACCCTTGGTGGACCTTCCTCTTGGTTGTGCCTCTGTAACTCTAGGGGGAGCCATTTGTGAAGACCAGGCTGTCCAAGAGTACAATGATGGGATGCCCTGTGCTATCCAGTACAGCAGCCACCAGTCCCGTGTGGCTAATGAGCATTTGGAATGTGATTTGTGTGTCTACATTCTTTAGTAGTTACAAGGGGTGGTACCTGCTGTATTAGCAATTCCTAGAATTGTACCACATAATGGTGCTAGTGAAAAAGCAAGTGCTTTCTAAATTAAATAATTAAAGCCTAAGTTGGACTTTAAGAAGCAAAAAATTTGAGACTACACATCCCCAAAACAGGAATGCACCCAGACTCAAACGTCATCAAAACTAAGCCTTAAGCCGGGCACGGTGGCGCAAGCCTGTAATCCCAGCACTTAGGGAGGCTGAGACAGGAGAATCGCGAGTTCAAAACCAGCCTCAGCAACAGCGAGGCACTAAGCAACTCAGTGAGACCCTGTCTCTACATAAAACACAAAATAGGCCTGGGGATGTGGCTCAGTGGTCGAGTGCCCCTGAGTTCAATCTCCAGCACAAAAAAAAAAACAACTAAGCTTTAGCTGTGCTAACCCGCACCTGCTTATCTTCTTTGCACCTGCCACCGTTGTGAAGAGAAGGCCACAGCAGATAGCTCCTGGGGTTATATCCAGAGTTACTGAGCTGAACAAGAATCCTTTTTCTAAATTCCCGAAAGGACCTTAGAATTAACTGTGATCGAAGAATGGTTGTTAGTAATAATACAAAAAGAACTTTGATGTTAAAAAAAAGGGGGGGTGCAAACAAAATCGTGCCAACTGCTCTCAAGTTTTTTACCAGATTAAGATCGAGTTCAGATTCAGCATTTATGAGGTAAATCATTTGAATTTTTTTTAATTGCTATGGAAAAAAATACAAGCTGTTATGAATTAAGCTTCTAGTATTTGAAGTTGTTATGGGTTGAACAGTATCCCTCAAAAAGATATGTTGAAGTCCTAATCCTTAGTGCCTCAGGAGAGTGACTTTATTTGGAAATAGGATCATTGCAGATACAAGTTAAGATGAGTTCAGGGCTGGGGTTGTAGCTCAGTGGAAGAACATTTGCCTAGCACATGAGAAGCACTGGGTTTGATCATCACTACATAAAAATAAATAAAAGTATTGTGACCATCTACAACTAAAAAAGTTAAATTTCTTTGAAAAGATGAGTTCATTCTGGAATAGTGTGGGCCCTAAATCCTACACCTGGAGTATTTAAAAGGAAAGACAATTGAGCATGGTGAGACATGCCTGTAGTCCCAGCTGCTCAAGAGGCTGAGGCAGGAAGATCACTTGAACCCACAAGTTTGAGACCAGCCTCGGCAATAGAGGTAGACCCTGTCTCAAAAGAGTAGAAGGACACGGAGTCAGGCACAGTGATGCATGCCTTTAATCTCAGCAACTTCAGAGGCTTAGGCAGGTGTATCACACATTTGAGGCCAGCCTCAGGAACTTAGGGAGGACCTAAGCAATTTAGGGAGACTATGTCTCAAAAGGGACAGGGGATATGACTCAGTGATAAAGCACTCCTGGGTTCAATCCCCAGTAACAACAACAAAGACAGCCATGTGTTGATGGAGGCAGACATCAGAGTGATGCATCTATAAGCCCAGGGTTGCTGGCAAACAGCTAGAAGATGCAAGAAAGGACTCCCCCGGGAGGAAGTTTCAGAGGGAGGATGGCCTGCCAACAACCTGATTTCAACTTTCTAGCCTCTAGAACTGTGAGACAGTAGATTTCTGTTTATTTTGCTATGAAAGAGAAAGTGAATAGATAAGAGTATTGAGCGTCCTGCAAGAATAGTCTAAGAATTTATCATCACAATTTCCTTTTATCTTTCATTTTATCCAAATGGTTTAGGATAGAGTGCTTATCAGGACTTTTTTAATTGCTTGCCAATTTGTCTTTCAGGATACTCTTCTAAATTATTTCACTTTCTATCAGTGTTGATCTGTCAAAAATACGGATTATGTCAGGCACAATGGTGCACACCTATAATCCCAGTTCTTTGGGGGACTGAGGCAGGAGGATCACAGGTTCAAGGCTGGCCTCAGGAATTTAGCAAGACCCTGTCTCAAATTCAAAAATAAAAAGGGTTGGTGATGTAGCTCCATGGTAGAGTGGCCCTGGGTTCAGTCTCCAGCACAAAAGATAAATAAACCTAAGAATTGACTAGTAAGAAAATATCAGCTGCTTCTAGCTTTCTATGTAATCTGGGAAGTCACTCAGTCTTTCAAAATTATTTTGTTATATAGCACTTAAACCCTGGAAGTATAATTAATATTGTCAGTAGAGGACTTTTACAATGTTTTCAAAATTAGTACCATCCTTGTCAACAATCCAAGTGAGATGGAGGTCATATGAAGTATGCCAAGTTATCTCAGACTCTAGATTTTTGTTTTCCAACCAAACCAAAAAAATGCCAAGTATGTGTTCAAGGGCAGCACTGTGAATAATGTGACCTAGGGCTGGGAAACTTGCCTGAGCTTTACGTAGCAAAGAGCTAAGGTTAAAATACTCAGGGGTTCAGGAGAAACAACTGAAAATTAACATTGAATTTGACAACCAAAGGGGAATGTCCTCTCTGGGGAAATGTTTCATCAAGACAGAAAAAATTTGCCACTCGAGTGTAGAGCCACATAAGATATAGGGACAAAAGAGTAAGTAATTCGGGGGCTGGGGTTGTGGCTCAGTGGTAGAGTACTCGCCTCGCATGTGTGAAGCACAGGGTTCGATCCTCAGCACCACATAAAAAATAAATAAATAAAGATATTGTATCCATTTACAACTTAAAAAAAAAAAAGAGTAAGTAAATTCCCTTGAACCTGAGAGGCAGGAGCCTTTAACAAAGAAAAGAATCTAGAGAAGTGGCAGAAATTTCGTCACAGTTCTTCATCTCCCAGCTGGATTGCCAGATCTAGCTTAGGGGGCAAAACTTCCCACTGGACCTCACTACCTGGTAAGAAGGTGGAAAACAATGGGTTCTGCCATATGCCACACTGACAGGCAGCAGCACTTAGCAAGGGAGCCTTGGAAACCTAGCGCTGCCTCCAACTAGCTAAGCACATTTCATACCTAACTGCTTTAGAGCACTTGCCAACCCTATCAGCAAGGGAATTATCCACATTTTATTCAGACCAGACATTTGACTCCTAAATTGTGCTCTTAACCACAGTTAACAACTACCTCCATTTTTTTCTTTTCATATGTAATGTAAGGATAATAAACATTCCCCCCACCACCACCTATTCCTTAGCGTTGTTAAGAGTGATAATGCTTTGGGGAGGGGCGTTAGAGAGAGCTGTACTGGGGATTGAACCTATGGACACTCAACCTCTGAGCCATGTCCCTAGCCTTTTTATTTTTTATTTGGGAAGAGTCTTGCTAAATTGCTGAAGCTGGCCTTGGACTTGTGATCGTCCTGCCTCAGCCTTCTGAGTTGCTGGGATTATAGGAGTAGGTGGCCCTGCCCAGTGCAAATTGTTTAAACCAATTTCCCTTAGACTAAAACTCTTAAGTTACACTTATTATTGATACCTAGTCAGATTTCATTGACCACATTGATGGTGAGCTTGACAGCGGCTCATGAGAAAAGACGTTGATTCTGTGTCTCTTTAACTTGAAGTTAAAAATCTTTGTAAGTAATAACAATTTATGTCATTCGTACTGATCCCACTATGATGCCCATACTATCCTTGAACTCACAATCCTCCTGCCTCCTGAGTAGCTGGGATTACAGGTGTGCATCACCACACCCTACAATTTACTTCTGAAAGGAGCCTTAGAACTGAGATTGTTTATAAATATGGTTTATAAATGTTTGCTCATAAAGAGGACCACTTAAGAGAGCTTTAGGATTTAAGGTTTATAGTACACAGTATTAAATACAATACAGTGCATCCATTCATTCATTAAAATGCATTTGCTGATTTTTTTTTCCCAGTCCTTGGTAACCAAGTTAAAACTCATCCTTTAGTACACCAAGGAACGAATTAGCTGTGGTGATAAACAGATGCAGTTTGATTTGTCAGTCTGTCACAGTTCATTAAACATTCCAAACCACCAGCGAAGTAGAGAATGGCTTCTTGCTTTGCTAGAGATTGTGTACTCAGTGCTGGTCAAATGTAACAAATGTGCTAATCTGTGGTTTTCTATTCTCAACTTCTTGGGAAGGGTCTGGGTATATAGCCCCTTTTGCTGCTTGTTAACTATACTTGACCCCTCATTTACTACAGATGACCTAATTGCTCTTGTTAAAGGCTTAATCGCTACAGATAGTTAAGTACTTTTTTTCTTTCTTTTTTCTTTCTTTCTTTCCTCTCTCTCTCTCTTTTTCTTTCTTTTTTTTTTAATGTAGCGCTAGGGGTTGAACCAGGGCCTTGAGCATTCTAAGCCTGTTCTGTACCATTGAGTTACAACCCTAACCCATAATAATACTCCAAGTATTTTTAAAAAATGGTTTGTACTCCTCTTGTCAGAATGTTAATATTATTAGAATGAACGGGTCAGGACTGTAACTTCTGAAAAATGTTTATTTACATAGCAAAGGAAGAGCATTTTGCCTGTTACGTAACTTCCAGAACTTGGAGCTAGAAGTATTAATTTCTGGTCTTTTTTTTTTTTTTTTTAAACTCAGGACCATCAGTAAGTCCTTGAATACTATTTCCCCATCAGTTGGTGTTGTCATTTGCTAAAGGATGAAATTGCCACTTCTCTCAGAGAGTTGGAGTGAGAATTAGAGGAGCTATGTGAAAGTGCTTTATAAACTGTCAAATGTCAAACAGATGAAGGATTATCAGAGAAAAAAAACAGTGCCTTCCAAACATTAATCGTTTTGAAAATGTTATAAAACATAAATTATTGGTTTCTATATTCAAACTATAACAAATTCCTATAGCCACAATGAGGTGAGTAATTACAATCTGGGGAAAGAACATAATAATTTAGCATTTTTAGTTGATATGAAAATACTATTTTCACGTCCCACCGAAAAATATACAACATTTGGGGTTTTTTTGTTGTCCACCGTTCCTGGAAATTGAATTCAGGGGCGCTTTACCACCTAGCTACATCTGCAACTCCCATCCGCGTCCCCGCCCGCCTTTTTTCTTTTTCTTAAACCAGGACCTGGATAAATTGCCAAGGCTGGCTTCGAAGTTGCGATCCTCCTGCCTCAGCCTCCTTATCCGCTGGGATTACAGGCCCGCGCCACCGCGCCCCGCTAATGTTTATGATGTTTCTATTTAAAGTCATTTTAGCCCGGCGCGGTGGCCCGGGCCTGTAATCCCAGCGGCTCGGGGGGCTGAGACAGGAGCATTGCGAATTTAAAGCCAGCCTCAGCAAAAAGCGAGGTGCTAAGCACCTCAGTGAGACCCTGTCTCTAAATAAAATACAAAATAAGGCTGGGGATATGGCTCAGTGGTCGAGTGCCCCTGAATTCAATCCCCAGTACTAAAATAGGTAGATAGATAATGAAGTCGTTTTAATAATGCCTTACCTAGAAATCCAGCCATTACCTAGGGATTTCTTAGGATTAATGGGAAGTTAAGGCTACCCTTCCCCTCACTATACCTGTAAAAAATTCCCGCTGCCTTTTCTTCAGAGTGCGAGAGAGACAGTGGGTTCAGATAACATCCAGCATAAGAAATCATGTCAGTGTTTGAATCCGATGAGATTCCCCAGACATTTCCAGTCGGCTCTGTTGGAGTTATACTCAGTGGAACAGAATGGGTCAGGCAGGTGACAACTTCTAGGCTCCCGATTCTTTTTCCGAGATGCAGTCATCATCTTCCCCGACACGCGGGAAAGCAGCCCAGCTGCAGACTCGGCTCGGGAGGACTGCAGACTGCAAACCCGAGCAGTCAGTCGCCCTAGGCCTGCCAGGCGGTGCTGGGCGGGGGTCGGCGCCCCTCCCCGGGGCGGGGCGGGGCGCTCACGGCTCTGCGCCTCCCGGAGTCTGGGCAGTCTGCGCGCGGCAACCGAGGCTGCGGCGCTGCAAACCCCGGCGCGATGTATCTCCGCAGGGCGGTCTCAAAGACCCTGGCGCTGCCGCTGAGGGCTCCCCGCAACCCCGCGCCGCTCCGGAAGGACGGTGAGTGCGGGACGCCTCTGGATCTGCCGGCACCCAGTCCGCCAAACTCGACTGCAGCAGCAGAAGCCTGGGCTGAGGGGTTGCGGGGAGGATAAGGGACCATTTGCGGGGGACGAGGCGGCAAAGTTCTTGTATACTTGGGCAGTAGGGAACCGTAGCCTCTGAATCCGGACTAGATTTTCTGGGTTCGAATGCGGATCTCGAACGAGTGATCTAACCTGTTTCGTCATCCGTTACATGGGGACAGTAATAATTGTGAGTTTTCATGAGTTAATATCTAGTTAAACGCACTTTTAAAAAGTTCCTGGCGAACGTACTCGTAGCTATCTTTTCGCTCCCTGATCTCCTGGGAAAACGGGATTGGGTGGCGAGGTGGACTGAGCCGCGTGCCAGGCGGCGCGCGGGAGCTAGTGCGGAGAAGACGTGCGTAAATGCTTGCGGAGCGAAAGAGGACATCACCCAAGACCTGGCCCGGGCTGCAGAGCCTGAATCCCGCGAGCGCCTGCACCCTCAGCATCCCCCCATCACCCCCGGAGAGGAAGAGGGCTTCCGGTCACTTTCCTAAACTAGGTTGCAGATAGGCCTGCAGCTATCCAGCTGTTGGGCTCTGGCGTCCAGATATCTTTCATCTTTGATGCATGGGAAAAGGATGCGAACTCACACATTTTCTAAAGGAGAGGTTTCTAAAGCTGGAAGTTGATTAAATAAAAATTGACGGATAAACCGAACGCGGTGGCGCACCGCTATAATCTCAGCGACGCGGGGAAACTGCAGCAGGGGGCGATGGCAAGTTCAAAGCCAGCCTCAGCAATTTAGCGAGGCCCTAAGCAATTTTGCCACACTCTGTCTCAAAATAAAAAGAAAAAGAGCAAGGGATGTGGCTCATTGGTAAAGTGCCCCTGAGTTCAATCCCTGGTACCCCAAAAAATGTCATATAGGAAAAGCATCCAGTGCTTGACTAGTGAGCAAGAAAGAATGTTTTTTCACCCTGGCTGCCCGCAGCTCTGGGACAGGGTTTGCGCTTGCCTGCAGTCCTGTCCCAGCCACCCTCTCCGGGTCCTCAGGCACTCTTCTCCATCACTGATTGAGGGACGGCTGTTGGACAATCTCACGGAAAGGTCTGAATTCTCTCTTCACTTTGCTCTCTTCCTGAGGCTCCCGAGGTAGCTTTAGCCCAGAGTGTGGATTCGAGCCGGAAAGACAAAGACTCCTGCGGAAAATTCCATGGGCCAATTTTGGGGGTTGTTTTTTGGTCGTTGCTGTTGTCTTGAGTTTTTTTGTTTTGTTTTGTTTTTGTTTTTGTTGTTTTTTGTTTCAGCTTAGATTAGGTGTGTGTTGGTGGAGGAGGGAAGGAGGAGGAAGATCTGTCCAACTAGCTTTATTTTTCTTTTAAAATGCAAGTACAGGGAAGTTACCCTACAAGCTTTCCCTTGTATACCTAAAACGAGCTATCCCTCCCTCCATTGATGAAGTAGAGGACAATACACTTACTTTACACTTCTGAAGGTAACCGGGCAGTTTCCATGGGAAGATGGGGAGAAAAATGAGCACCGCCCTCCGGATCCTGACTGTGGCCTTTCACTTCTCGCAGCCTCCACCAACCTCAAGTACAAACAGACGCGCCGTTTTTCCGGTAGCTGGCACAAGTTTCAAGCAATTTTCTTTCCAACATGAGGCAAAATAAAAGTAATTGAAAATTACTGATTTTTTTTTTTTTTGGGTGCTGGAGGTTGAACTCAGGGGTACTCGACCACTGAGCCACATCCCCAGCTCTATTTTGTGTTTTATGTAGAGACAGGGTCTCACTGAGTTGCTTAGCGCCTCGCCGTTGCTGAGGCTGTCTTTGAACTCGCGATTCTCCTGTCTCAGCCTCCCTAAGTGCTGGGATTACAGGCTTGCGCCACCGCGCCCGACTTAAGTACTGACTTGTGTTTTAAGAACTATCATTGGAAACTTACTTGTCTTCAGATGTGGGCATAAATTAGCCTTTTTTTTTTTTTAAGCTT
>CM053408.1:13517216-13542105 GCA_028644305.1 Xerus rutilus | reverse complement strand
TTTTTGGTACTGGGGATTGAACTCAGGGGTACTCGACCACTGAGCCACATCCCCAGCCCTATTTTGTATTTTATGTAGAGACAGGGTCTCACTGAGTAGCTTAGTGCCTTGCCATTGCTGAGGCTGGTTTTGAACTCGCGATTCTCCTGTCTCAGCCTCCCTAAGTGCTGGGATTACAGGCTTGAGCCACCGCGCCCGGCTTTCGCTGTTTTCTTTTTTTTTTTTAAATATTTTTTTAGTTGTTGATGGACACAATGTCTTTATTTTATTGCTTTGTATGTGGTGCTGAGGATCGAACCCAGGGCCTCACGCATGCGAGGCAAGCGCTCTACCGCTGAGCTACAATCCCAGCCCTCGCTGTTTTCTTGATGTCTTTTTCTTTTCATACAGACCGTGTCTTGCCAGTCTATGTTTGGGCTCATTTTTCTTTGCATAATCCAAGGAATCATAAATCATGCCAAAGCCAGTTGTCTTGCCACCTCCAAAATGGGTTCTGAAGCCAAACACAAAGATGACATCTGGTGTGGTCTTGTACATTTTGGCTAATTTTTCTCGAATTTCTGTCTTAGGTACTTGTGCTTTTCCAGGATGAAGAACATCAATGACCATTTGTTTTCTCTGAAGTAGTCGGTTAGTAATGAACTTCCTGGTCCGAATAGTTACTGTGTCATTCATGATGGCTACAGATCCTCAGAAATCCAAGCAGGAAAAGAGCATAAATTAGCCTTTTATTGGTACTTTGTACTTTGATTAAAAAAAAATGAATCTGGGCGCGTGGAACACACCTGTAATCCCAGCACTTTGGGAGGCTGAGACAGGAGAATCACAAGTTCAAAGCTAGCATTAGCAACGGGAATGTGCTGAGCAACTCAGTGAGACCCTGTCTCTAAACTACAAAATAGGACTGGAGATGTGGCTCAGTGGTCGAGTACCCCTGAGTTCAATCCCCAGTACCAAAAAAAAAAAAAAAAAAAAAAACAATTGAAACAAAGTCATCTCTAATCTTACCACTCAGGGAACATCACTACTGTTTTTAATATAGTTTTCTACATCTTTTTTTTTCCTTGTGTATTTTTCCTGGCCTACAAATCTGGGATAGTCTTATACACAGTATTTTTCTGTGAACGTTCATTTAATATGTTGTAAAAATTTTCTGGTGGAAATAAGTATTCTGCAAAAATTATAAATTATTTGTTTCACATTTTATGAAGGTACTAAAACTTGTCTGATTAATTCCTGTTGAATATTTCCCATTTCTTTGTTATTTCAAATAAGTTTTCAAGTATTTGTCTACTTAAACCCTTGATAATTTTTTTATGTCTTTCTATTTAAAAAAATATTTTTTGGCTGGAGATGTAGCTCAGTGGTAGAGTACTTGTCTAGCATTCATGAGTCCCTGGGTTCAACCCTCAGTACCAAACAAAACAAAATAAAAACACCTTTTTAAAAATAAATAAATAAAATATTTTTGAGTTCTAGGGGTATAGTTCAATGGGAGATCATTTGCCTAAAATGCACAGAGCCTTGAGTTTGAAAAGAGAGATATTGGGTTCTTTTCATTTTTCAGGCTGGCCTCAAATTCCTGAACTCAAGCAATCCTCCTGTCCCAACCTCCTCAGCATCTGGGACTACAAGACACTTACTTCACTTGCCAGCTCACACATTACATTTTCAAGCCAACAACAGTCTCAGCACAAGTCAAAGCCATAATCTTTTTATCAGTCCCTTGGGCACATTTATATGGAATTATATGGAAAAATTGTTTTTCTCTGATGTGGTCTTTTTTTTTTTTTTTTCCCTGTACTGGGGATTGAACCCAGATATGTTTAACCATTGAGCCACAATCCCAGCACTTTTTATTTTTTATTTTGAGACAGAATCTCACTGATTTGCATAAGGCCTCGCTAAATTACTGAGGCTGGCCTTGAACTTGTGATCCTCTTGCCTGAGCCTCCCAAGTTACTGGGATTATTGCATATGCCCAATCAGACCAGGCTTAAAAATCTTTTTTTTTTTTTCTTTCTTTGATACCTGGTATTGAACCCAGGGTGCTTAACCACTGAGCAACATTTCCAGCCCTTTTTATTTTTATTTTTTTTTAAATGTTTATTTTTTAGTTGTAGGTGACAGAATATCTTTATTTTATTTTTATGTGGTGCTGAGGATCGAACCCAGTGCCTTATGCGTGCTAGGCGAGCACGCTACCACTGCGCCATAATCCCAGCTCCCCTTTTTATTTTTTTATTTTGAGTCAGGGTCTCCCTAAGTAACGGAGGCTAGCCTTGAACTTGTGATTCTCCTGCCTTAGCCTCCCAAATTGCTGCGATTACAGGTGTTTGCCACCACACATGACCCAAGATGGCCATTTAAGTCCAAACGAAGAACACTAACAGGAAATCATTGTGATTCTGCTACTGTAAAGCTTGTAACCAGTACAGATGTCTTAAGATTTGCCCTGTGCAAGTCGGTTGGTCATCTACCCCAGTCCCTGCACCAGTGCACTTTCCCCGTTGCCCAATCTCTTGCTTTTGCTGGTATTGTTTCTCCTGCCTCCACTGCCATTTCTCTTTTTATTTATCGGACAAAAGCCTATTTTCCTTCAAAACCCAAGCGGTGTCTCTTCAATTGTAACGGCTACCTTGAGCCCACTAGCTCAGTTATTTTTCTCAGCATTTTCATCTGCTTGACATCTATTGAAACTTTAGTCTTACCCTATCACGATTATTTGTCTGCAGTTATTTGTCTGTACGAGTGTCCCCTCCTTCAGGACTCTGAGCTACTCTTATTCACAGTTGTGTCCTTAATGCTTCTAACAATTCCTAAGTGCTCAAGTGTATTTGTTGAATGAATACAGAAATGTCTCTCTCTCTTCACCTTTAAAATAAACAATTTGAGCTACATGAAGTTTAACCTCCTTCCAGCTTTGAGTCTATTGAAAAACTTTCAATTCCAGACCATTAGTGTATATACAAATTCTAGCACTACAAAATAAATATTTTTCAAAATATTTTTTTAGTTATAGATGGACAAAATACTTTTGTTTTATTTATTTATTTTTATGTAGTGCTGAGGATTGAATCCAGTGCCTCACATGTGTTCCACCACTGAGCTACAACTCCAGCCCCGAAAATAAATGTTTAAATATAAAAATACATTACTTTCGGGGCTGTAGCTCAGTGGTAGAGCGCTTGCCTAGCATGCGTGAAGCACTGGGTTCAATCCTCAGCCCCACATATGAATAATAAGTGAACAAAATAAAGATCCATCAACAACTAAAAAATGTTTTAAAAAATACATTACTTTCATCTCTTTCTATTAGTTTTACAGAATTTCACTTCTATTTCAGATATGATCTTGTTGCAACATTTGGCTTAAGAAAAGCTTGTATTTGGGCTGGGGCTGCAGCTCAGTGGTGGAGCACATGAGAGGCACTGGGTTCAATCCTCAGCACCACATAAAAATAAATAAATAAAATAAAGATATTGTGTCCATTTACAACTAAAAACAAAAGCAAAATGCTTTTATCTGCCAATCTTCACTTTTATTTTTGGTGACAGGGTTTGAACCCAGGGTGCTTAACCACTGAGCCACATCCCCAGCTCTATGTTTTTTTTTTTTTTACCAAGGATTGAACTCAGGGGTACTTGACCACTGAGCCACCTCCCTAGTCCTATTTTGTGTTTTATTTAGAGACAGGATGTCACTTAATTGCTTAGCACCTCGCTGTTGCTGAGGCTCATTTTGAACTCCTGATCCTCCTGCCTCTGCCTGCCAAAGTGCTGGGATTACAGGCATGTGCTACCATGCTCGCCCAGCCCTTTTATATATATTTTTATATTTTATTTAGAGACAGGGTCTCCCTGAGTTGCTTAATGTCTCAGTAAGTTGCTGAGGCTGGCCTTAAACTTGTGATCTTCCTGCCTCAGCCTCTGAGCAGCTGGTCTTATGGGTGTGCACCACTGCACCCAGCTATCCCTTCCTTTCTATGGTGTTGGAAAAATCTAGATTTCTTTCTATATCTACATTTCTATTATAGATTTATGAAATAGGTTGTATTTTTTATTTTATTTTATTTTGGGAGTGGGGTACTGGGGATTGAACTCAGGGGTACTCAACCACTGAGCCACATCCCTAGTCCTATTTATTTATTTTATTTATTGACAGGGTCTCACTGAGTTGCTTAACACCTCGCTTTTGCTGAGGCTGGCTTTGAACTTGTGATCTTCCTACCTGCCTCAGCCTCCCGAGCCACTGGGATTACAGATGTGTGCCACTGTGCCCAGCTTGGATTTTTAAATTAATGTTTTGTATAACATATATATGTGAATTTTATGAAATTTCAGGTATAAATATGTTTGCTTTTTTGAAAAATAATCATTTCCACTTAATCCTATAGTTTAATGTGTACAGTAAATGGGTTTCTTTGCTAATATGCATGTCATTTTGCTGTTAAGATTATTTATTGCTCCTGTCATTTCTCCTTACCCACACCTGCAGCCCTTCCAAGAAAAGCGTGATGCTTAACATCAAGATGACAGGCTTCATAAGTGCTTATCAAATTAGATTGGGAGAATGTCAAGTGCAATTATTACCTGCCTTGTGATACCGTATTCCCTTAAGCTAAAATCATTTGATGATAATAGATTTTAGGTTCACAGAGGAGAAACATCTTTAAAAGATTTAATTATTTTACATAGTTCTGCTTAAATGCCGGTGCTAACTGTGTTTAAACTTATTTTCCTAGCATCTTTTCGCTGGATGTCATCTAACAAATTCCCTGGAACATCTGGATCCAATATGATTTATTATCTGGTTGTAGGTGTCACAGTCAGTGCTGGTGGATATTATGTAAGTGTTTAACTGTAGTGTTCAGAAATTCATATATTTTATAGCCTGTGGTAAAACTCAAAGCAATGTTACGATCAAGACATGGGATAAATTAAATATACAACAAGCTGGGTGTGGTGGCACACACTTGTAATCCCAAAACTTCAGGAGGCTGAGACAGGAGAATCGCGAGTTCAAAGCCAGCCTCAGCAACAAGGAGGCGCTAAGCAACTCAGTGAGACCCTGTCTCTACATAAAACACAAAAGAGGGCTCGGGATGTGTCTCAGTGGTTTGGTACCCCTGAGTTCAATCCCTGGTGCAAAAAAAAATTTAGATATAGATATGTAGAGATATACAACAGAGAAATAAGTTTAAATGTCATAAAGCATACACACTTGAAAAACACTATGAAAATATAAAATTTTCATAAAAATGTATTAACTAGATTATTATGATTTTTTTTTTTTTGCATTCCTGAGGATTGAACCCAGAGGTGCTCTAGCACTGAGCAATCCTTTTAATTTTTTATTTTGAGGCAGGGTCACTAATTTCATTGAGCCTATTGGTACACCTGGGATTAAAAAGTGTTATTATAAATGCTAATAATAATAGTTGACATTTGAGTATAAAGGGCTGGGGATGTTGCTCAGTGGTAAAGTGCCCCTGGGTTAAATTCTTAGTACGAAAAAAAATTGTTTTGGAAAGATACTTATTTTATTTTTTTAATTTATTTTTTACTTATTTTTTAGTAGTGCTGGGGATGGAACCCAGGGCCTCATGCATGTTAACCAAGCATTCTCCCACTAGCTACTCCCCCAGCCCAACTAATCTTAAAGATAATAGACTTTTATTTATTAGATTTATAGAAAAATGAACAAGGGATTGTGAGTATAGCTCAATGACAGAGCACTTGCCTAGCATGTATGAGGCCCTGGGTTCCATCCTCAGCATCAAAAAAAAGAACAGAAAGTGCAGAAAATTTCCTCACCTTCTCTTCCTTTTCCCTATTCACATCTTTTTTTTTGTACCAGATTGAACTCAGGGGCACTTGACCTCTGAGCCACATCCCCAGCCCTATTTTGTGTTTTATTTAGAGATAGGGTCTCACTGAGTTGCTTAGTGCCTCGCCCTTGCTGTGGCTTGCTGAAGCTATTTCAGCCTCCCAAAGTGCTAGAATTACAGGTATGAGCCACTGTGCCCCGCCCCTATTCACATCTTGCTCTTGTGTGGTACATCTGTTACAATTAATGAGCCAATACTGATACATGATTATTAACTAAAGTCCAGAGATTACATTAAGGTTCACTTTTTTTTTTTGTGCCAGGGATTGAACCCAGGGGCGCTTAATCACTGAGCCATACTCCCAGCCTTTTTATGTTTTATTTTGAGACAGAGTCTTGCTAAGTTGCTTGGGCCCTTGCTAAATTGCTGAGACTGGCTTTGAACTTGCAATCCTCCTTCCTCAGCCTCCCAAGTCACTGGGATTACAGAAGTGTGCTATGACACCCAGTTCGGGGTTCAGTCTTTGCACTGTATGTTCCATGGGTTTTGATAAATATATAATGACTGTACCCCATTGCAGTGTCATGCATAATAGTTTCACTTCCTTAAAAATCTTGTATTCCACTTATCCATCCCTTTCTCCTACCTCTTAATGTTTTTATTGTTTCTATAATTTTTGTTTTATTATTTTATTTTTTTTTAAATATTTTTTTATTTTCTTAGTTGTAGGTGAACAGAATATCTTTATTTTATTTTTATGTGGTGCTGAGGATCGAACCCAGTGCTTCACTCATGCTAGGCAAGCACACTACCACTGCGCCACAATCTCAGCCCCTGTTTTATTATTTTAAAAAGTCATACTTATAATTTGTTAAAAATTCAGAATAAGCATATGTAAAATTCTAACTATATTTTCCTCCCTACACCTTCTAGGGATCCACTGTAAGACAAAAGGTTTTTGTTTGTTCATTTGTTTGTTTGGGTTTGGGTTTTTTTAGTGCTAGGGATCAGACCCAGGGCCTTGCACATGCTAAGTCCATGCTCTCATCACTGAGATATATTCTCCCAAGATAAAGCTTTTAAATAGTGTAGTTTTTCTAAAACAACAGAACATTTGAATTAAATAACATAAGCCTATTGAGTCATTTACCATTTTGTCATAAAGTTTCCAAATCAAAAATCTAACAAATAAAGCCAGGCACAGTGACTCATGCCTGTAATCCCAGCACTTAGGGAGGCTGAGACAGGAGAATTGCGAGTTCAAAGCCAGCTTCAGCAACAGCGAGGCGCTAAGCAACTCAGTGAGACCCTGTCTCTACATAAAACACAAAATGAGGCTGGGAATGTGGCTCAGTGGTCTAGTGCCCCTGAGTTCAATCCCCAGTACCAAAAAAAAAAAAAAAAAAAATCTAACAAATAAAAACTATCAATGTTCATTGTGAAGAAAAATAGAATAAGCATAAATTCTTCAAAAACCCTTAAAGTATGCAATCACTATATTTTGGGTTGAGCCTAGAGAGATATGCATAAGGAATTTTTAGTCATAGTTAGGAGCCATTTTTATAGGACTATGTAGAATAGCCAAAGCAAAATTCTAACCTTTAGATTTTTTTTTTTTTTTAGTACTGTGGACTGAACTCAGTGGCTTTGCCTCTGAGCTATGTTTCCAGCCTTTTCGTTTTTTATTTTTAGACAGAGTCTTGCTAAGTTTCTCAGGGGCTGGCTGAGTTGTTGAGACTGGCCTTGAACTTGTGATCCTCCTGCCTAAGCCTCCCAAGTAGCTTGGATTACAGGATTATATCACTGTACCAGGCTAACCTTGAGAAGGTGTTTTTTTGTTTGTTTTTGGTGCTGGGGATTGAACCCAGGGCCTTGTGTATGCAAGGCAAGCACTCTACCAACTGAGCTCTATCCCCAGCCCATAACCTTCAGAATTTTGAGAGCCTCAGTTAGTCAGGAAACTTCAAATGTGTCACTGGTATCTTCTAGCTTTCACTCACACCCACATTCCTTTGCTTCTATCATCTTTCTGCTGCTTGATGTTGAGTTCATTGCCCACGCCACTCTAGTTGGATGTAAACCACTGAAAAAACAAATTGGGACTAGGCCATGTGATGAATGATCTGGGAATTTGAAAGACTGAATTTCATCTGGCTATCACAATACCACTAATTATATTAACTGGTACCAGACATAAGCCTCTCCAGTCTGCTAATTCTTTCTTTGCAAAAGGAATCTTAAACTGAAAGGTTATAAACCAAATATTCCTGAGAGCCGTTTGTGGTCTCAGTCTTTCAAAATGGCTTGAGACTTGAACAAGGTGATGATCTCTATGTCCCCTTCCATATCTGAGATGATGTAGTTTTATTTATTTATTTTAACAGAAAGTCAGAGATGCTTAATTCTTACCTCTAAATCCAAAGGCTAAGTATAGCAGAGTTGTAAAAATGGAATCCCACGGGGCTGGGACCGTAGCTCAGCGGTAGAGCGCTTGCCTCGCATGCGTGAGGCCCTGGGTTCGATCCTCAACACCACATACAAAGCAGTAAAATAAAGACATTGTGTCCATCTACAACTAAAAAAATAAAAAAATAAAAAATAAATGGAATCCCACTTAGTCTGAATCACACGAATACTAATGTCTAATGAGATTCTTTCATTTGAATCTCAAACTTAAAAGCCTTAATTCCCAAGAATCTGAGGCTACTTTTAGGAATTATGAATGTGGAGCACTGTAAATCTGTGTTCTAGTCCTCCTGTTCTCTTTCACAACCTGCACTAAAATGATTCTGCATTAGGGTTTTGCAAATGCACCCTGTGGATGCTCAGTAGCCAAGAGCAGTTTTCCATTTCCAATGAAAATGTTCTATGATTAGGGCTCCTTAGACATAAAAGAGGACCAGATCACTTCAATTTTCTGAGGGTCTAGGGATATTTCTAAAAAGCAACATCAGCCCAGCACGGTTGTGCACACCTATAATCCCAGCAACTTGAGAGACTGACAGGAAGATCACAAATTCAAGGCCATTAGCAATTTAGTGAGACCCTCAGCAACTCAGCAAGACCCTGTCTCAAAATAAAAAGGACTAGGGATGCAGAGAGCCGTGGTGGATGCCTGTAATCCTAGTGGCTCTGGAGGCTGAGGCAGGAGGATCACGAATTCAAAAGCAGCCTGGGGGGCTGGAGTTGTAACTCAGTGGTAGAGCACCTGCCTAGCTTTGTGAGGTACTGGTTTCAAAAAGAAAGAAAGAACGAAAAAAACAGCTTCAGCAATTTAGTGAAGCCCAAGAAATTTATCGAGACCCTGTCTCTAAATCAACTATAAAAAGGGCAGGTGATGTGGCTAGGTGGTTAAGTGCCCCTGAGTTCAATCCTATTACCAAAAAAAAAAAAGAACTAGGGATGTATCTCAGTGGTAAAGTGTACTTGGCTTCCATCTCCATTTCCAAAAATAAAAGAAAGTGTAATGCCAGACTGGTTTATGGAGATCACGGCATATTTAAAATGTTTCTATTTAACTAATAAAAATAAGGTGCTAGGTTTCTGATTATAAGAATTTAGTTATTAATATATAACTTTTCAAAATCCATAATTCTACCACTAAGAGTTAAACCACTACCAACATTTTTAAAAGCTGAGATAACACAAATAATTTTTTTATTTACAAATAATTTTATCTAAATAAGATTTTTATTTTTGTTTATTAATTTATTGTTGGTGCTGAGGATTAAATCCAGGCCTTACATGTACTAAACACACCCTCTACCACTGTTATACCCCAGCACTAAATCATCTTCTTCTTCTTGTTTGGGGGGGGGCGGTACCAGAGATTGAACCCAGGGGCACTTTACCACTGAGTCACATCCCCAGTCCTTTTTTATATTTTATTTAGAGACAGAGTCTTGCCGAGTTGCCTAGGGCCTGGCTAAGTTGTTGAGGCTGGTTTTGAACTCGCAATCCTCCTGTCGCAGCCTCTCGAATTGCTAGGATTACAAGCATGTGTCATTGCATCCATCAGATTTTCTTGTTTTCTTTTCTTTTCTTTACTTCCTTCCTTCTTTTCTTTCTTTTATTTTTGTTTTTTCAGAAGGGATCTCACTTTTTTTTTTTTTGGTACCTGGTATTGAACTCAGGGGTACTCAGCCACTGAGCCATATCCCCAGCCCCATTTTGTGTTTTATGTAGAGACAGAGTCTCACTGAGTTGCTTAGTGCCTCACCATTGCTGAGGCTGGCTTTGAACTCGTGATTCTCCTGTCTCAGCCTCCCTAAGTGCTGGGATTACAGCTGATAATATCTTTTGTAACTATGATGCAACATCACCATTAGGAAAGAGACATTTATACCACCCATCCATCTTAATCAGATTTGATTAGTTTTACATGCACCCATTTGGGAGTGGGTGTATTTAGTTCTGTGCAATTTTATCACATCTAGATTCATAGATTTGTCACCACTGTCCAGATGCCAGATAGTTCCATGACCGTAAGCATCTTTCATGCTGCCTTTTTATAACTGTACCTGCTTCTCTCCCTTCTGCTTTCCCTTTCTCCTAAACCCTGGCAACCACTAATCTCTTCTCTATTTCTATATTTTTGTCATTTCAAGAATGCTACATAAATGGAACCACAGGTATGGAACCTTTTGAGAGTGGCCTTTTTCCCACTCAGTGTAACTGCCTGGAGATTCATTTGCACTGTCACCTGTAGCTATTCATTCCTTTTTTTTTTTTTTAATATTTTTTAGTTGTAGGTGGACACAATATCTTTATTGATTTATTTGTATGTGGTGCTGAGGATCGAACCCAGGGCCTCACGCGTGCGAGGCAAGCGCTCTACCGCTGAGCCACAATCCCAGCCCTATTCATTCCATTTTGCTGCTGAGTCGTGTCCCCTGTTAACATGGACCACAGTTGGTGGAACTATTCATTCTTTGTAGACCATCTGAGCTGATTCTGGTTATTTGACCATTATAAATGAAACCACCATTCATAAACCACCATTTATGTGTGAGTTTTTGCATGAACCTGGATTTATCTTTGTCCGTGATATATTCTGGGGGATTTTTGTAAATACCTGTGAGGACATTTTGGATCTGGCATAATTTATTTTTTCCTTCTTTGTCTTCATCTTTTTATTTCCTGTGCATGTTTTCAGTTATTTTTCACTCGTGTTAAAGCATGTTCCTTTCCTTTTTTAAGCATTCCACTTAATAACAAAAAGTGTCCGAAGGAGCAGTAAAAGAGTAAATGGCACAGTTGGTTTCCTTTCTTGGCTGCATTGAGATTGTAGCTTAAACTTCTAATGGTAATTCCATGGAGAACTGTGTGTACCTTTGAACTTGGCAAGATTTTAAGAAATAAACTAAGGCCAGGAGTGGTGGTGCATAATCTCAGGAAACTGGGAGGCTGAGACAGGAGGATCGCAAGTTTAAGGTCAGCCTCAGCAACTTGGCAAGGCCCTAAGCAATTTAGTGAGATTCTGTCTCAAAGTAAAAAGAGCTGGGGATGTAGCTCAATGACAAATTGCCCCTGAGTTCAATGCCCAGTACAAAAAAAAGGCAAACAAGAAAGAAAAGAAGTAGCCAGGCGTGGTGGCGCAAGACTGTAATCCCAGCACTTAGAGAGGCTGAGACAGGAGAATCGCAAGTTCAAAGCCAGCCTCAGCAAAAGTGAGGCGCTAAGCAACTCAGT
This sequence comes from Xerus rutilus, assembly GCA_028644305.1. NCBI lineage: Eukaryota > Metazoa > Chordata > Mammalia > Rodentia > Sciuridae > Xerus > Xerus rutilus. The sequence goes on along the minus strand of CM053408.1, from coordinate 13,530,584 downwards.
GAGACCCTGTCTCTACATAAAACACAAAATAGAGCTGAGGATGTGGCTCAGTGGTCAAGCGCTCCTGAGTTCAATCTCCAGTACCAAAAAAAAAAAAAAAGAAAGAAAGAAAGAAAAGAAGTAAAGTTAAGGACACATTTTCTTTCAGACTTACAAGACAATCACGTCAAAGCAAGCGAAACACACAGAACATATAACAAATTTGAAAGAAAAAACAAAAGCAGAGTTACATCCACTTCAAGGTAAGGGGAATTTCTTAATTATTTTATTTTTTTCGAGGCACTGATTCCTATCCTCTTAGTCTACCAATGTACACTATTTGCCTTTGGCTTCTTGGTTAACTTAATCCAGAATGGCTCTGCGTAGGAATTCTTTTAGGAAAGAAAAGCCCAACCAAAATCTAAAGAATATTCTTAGATGTTTTGGATGAGTGCATTTGATAAATGAACATTTTGCATTTATACTGCTGACCATGGCTTTGACTTCTTTGTGTGGTAATATTATTTCTTCCCTACTCAGACATCCATTCATGCACGCATAATTTTAGTATCTGTCTCTCTCAGCAGCTGGACTTTTCTTTTTTGGTACTGGAGATTGAACTCAGGGGCGCTCGACCACTGAGCCGCATCCCCAGCCCTATTTTGTGTTTTATGTAGAGACAGGGTCTCACTGAGTTGCTTAGCACCTCACCGTTGCTGAGGCTGGCTTTGAACTCATGATTCTCCTGTCTCAGCCTCCCTAAGTGCTGGGATTACAGGCTTGTGCCACCGCACCCGGCTATGCAGCTGGACCTTTTGTTTTCCTCATTTTTTTTTTAATCAGAAGATTGATTTTTGTTTCTGTTTTGGCTAAGACCTCCCTGTATCTTTGCTCAAAATATACTGGCTATTAGAGTTGAGTACACTGAGTCTCTCCGTTGATAAAAATGTCAACCACGGGAACAGAAACTTGACATTTTTACCCTTATGTCTATTTCTTGCCTACAACTATTTTGTTTAAAACATAGCTTTTTTTCTTCTCAACTATAATGCCATTATCAATTTCCATGGTCACTATTTAGGGACAGAGATACTGGCTGCTTGTGTATCAGTTTACCCTTTTCGTCATGATAACAATAAGAAACAGAATATCATGGATAAATTGTTATTGAATAGAATCTTTTTTTTTTTTTTTTTTGGTACTGAGGATTGAACTCAGGGGCACTCGAACACTAGCCACATCCCCAGCCCTATTTTGTGTTTTTATTTAGAGACAGGGTCTCACTGAGTTTTTATGTAGAGACAGAGTCTCACTGAGTTGTTTAGCACCTCGCGGTTGCTGAGGCTGGCTTTGAACTCGTGATTCTCCTGTCTCAGCTTCCCAAAATGCTGGGATTACAGGCGTGCGCCACTGTGCCCTGCTTGAATAGAATCTTTTTTTTTTAATATTTATTTTTTAATTGTAGGTGGATAGAATATCTTTATTTTATTTTTATGTGGTGCTGAGGATCGAACCCAGTGCCTCACGCGTGCTAGGCGGGCACGCTACCACTGCGCCATAACCCCAGCCCTTGAATAGAATCTTGAGAAGTCTGTTTGTAATAATAAATACAGCATTTGCCTAACACTTTATTGGCTTGAAGGCCCCTGTTTTTTTTTTAAATATATTTTTTTAGTTGTAGATGGACACAATATCTTTATTTTATTTTTATGTGGTGTTGAGGATCAAACCCAGTGCCTTACACATGCAAGGCAAGCATTCTACCACTGAGCCACAATCCCAGCCCCTGAAGGCCCCTTCTGTAAAGATTATTTTAGTTAATCTTCACAATAGCACTGTGAAGTAAATATTATCAATATTTTTATCTTACAGCTGATAAAGCTGAAGTTGAGAGAGGATTAGTAGTTTCCTCAGCGTCATCAGCTAGCGATTTGGCTCCTCTTCCACACTGTCACATGGAAGGTTGAATAGAGTGGTTATTTATTAGAATTAGTGTTTGAATAAGTAATATATGCATTTTTTTTTTTTGGTACTGGGGATTGAACTCAGGGGCACTTGACCACTGAGCCACATCCCCAGCCCTATTTTGTGTTTTATGTAGAGACAGGGTCTCACTGAGTTGCTTAGTGCCTCACCGTTGCTGAGGCTGGCTTTGAACTCGCGATTCTCCTGTCTCAGCCTCCCTAAGTGCTGGGATTACAAGCATGAGCCACTGCGCCCGGCAATATATGCATTTTTTAAGTTCAAAAGAGTTTATAAGAAAGCAGATCTGTCATTTTTCCTCCCAAAAGGCAACCAATAAGATCAGTTTCTTTGAATCCCTGCGAGGGTCTTTACAAATCAGCTCTCTAGCTGTATGACATACCCCCTTTTTTGTCCCTACTGTGTACATTGTTCTTTCCTTGATTTTTCCTTTTACAGTCCACCTGGAAGACCATTAAATATCAGCACATGTAGATCCTACTCACTTTTTTAAGTGATTACACAGTGTACCATTGCGTTCCCGTGTTCTTTAAATTAACACTCTGCTTAATGGACTAAATCTTAAAGGTGACAAAGACAATGTTGCAGAAGCTGAAAAAGCAAGTTCAGAAGCCCTGGAAGTTTCTGTGGTGGAAGCTGAAGTGGTAGGTGCTGAAGAAATTCCAGAGGCTGCAGTTGGTGATGTAGAAGAGTCCACAGGTCCAGGTGGTGTGGAGGCTGCTCCAGAGAAGGTGACAGCAGAGAGTACTGAAACAGAGCCCAAGGTTGCAAATGCACAGATGGGTGACACCTCAGAGGTCGACTCTGAAATGACCCCAGAGACTACAAATGCAGCACCAGATGAAGCCATGTCCACCAGTAACAATCAAGGTACCACAGAGAACGACCGGTCCCAGGAATGTGCTGAGCTAGAAGAAACTTCTCCAGTAGATTCCGAGCCCTCCGCTGCGCGTTTGCAAGAAGCTGAAGCTGGTTCTGAGGCTGCCTCAGGCTAATCCCATGCCGGGAGAGGGTTCTGCAAAAACAAAAACGTCATAGTGTGTCTAATAGCTGCCTTTATATTTTTTAGTAATTTTGGTTTTTGAAAAGACTTCTTTCTAAAACATTTCAATGAGTCCTTTAGATTTTTGGTATCTTCTGGTAGAGTTTTAGATTGAGAGATTTGCAATTTTACATTTCTTGGTGATTCTGTACTCTCTAAGATTAGATCATAACATTGCAGTAAAGAGTTTCTAGTTTTAGCTGAGTACAGTGGCACACGCCTGTCATCCCAGCAGCTCGGGAGGCTGAGGCAAGGGGCTCACAAGTTCCAGGCCAGCCTCAGCAACTTAGTGAGACCCTGTCTTAAAATAAAAAGTGAAATTGGTTGTGGATGTGGCTCAGTAATTAAGCACCCCTGGGTTCAATCCCTGGCACCAAAAAGAAAAAAGCTGAAATAGTTTTGCCTTGAATTTAAATTTTGCATTCTAGGAATTATCTCTACACCCTGTCTTCACTTTAATGTTGCTCTTTTTGCTCTGCTTTTACCTTACTTGATTGTATGTAGATCTGGATTATCGAGCTTGATTTGAACTCATTTAAATAAAATCAGAAAATCTTTAGTGTTTCTATTTTATTCACCAATACTTATATAGGTATAAATAATACACTATATTATATATTAACATATACACACGGAGTGACCCGTGTGGCTGAAGTGGAGGGACAGAGGAAGAGTAGCCAGAGATGACCTCAGACAGAAGGCGAGTGGGTGGGCAGGGATGGGCTAGGTCACATGGAGTTATGCAAGGTTTTGGCTATTGGATTAAGTTGGGAAATCGTAGTGGACGTGCCGATGCTCTGTCGGATCCCCTTAACTGGGTGCATTTGCCCTCAGCTGTTGTGTTACACACTCCCCACCCCCACCCACCCCAAGCAGCTCATCACCAAGGCCTGATAACCAGGGTTGTACAAAAGGTGGAGCCAACGCCACAGTACAGCCCCTGCTCCCCACAGTCAGGTTGAAGCCAGTCTCCATCTGTACAGTCTCCCACTGTACATCCTGCTTTCTTCCTATCTGTTCTACTGAGAGCGTTCCTCCAATAAATCACTTGGCCAAGAATCCCTGTTTCTAAGAAGCTTCACTTAGGATAACTTGTACTGGATGTGGTCCTAGGAGGCAGATAGGACCCTGGAGTTGTATCACTCTCCAGCCAGATGCAATGAGGATCCCTTCACTGGTGGTAGGTGAAGGATTGCCCGTCCCTGGCCGTCTGCACCACTGTGATTACTAAGATTTTCACCAATGGTAAACTGAGGCAGGATATAGATGAAATGTAATGTACTGACTAGCTTAATGCCCCAAAAGGTTGAGAGGTACGGAGACACAACCATAAGCACTTAATCATGACTCTGAGGTACAGGCTGGTACCTTGAATTTGTTTTTAATTTGTCCCAATATCAGCGCTGCATTGGATTCCCAAATCCAAGGCCTATGGTGCGATTGAAGGGATGCTGTTTTACTGAACGCTCTGGAAGCAGGAGCAGAAGGACTCCCAGCTCCGCTCTCACTGACCTTCGGCATGCACACAGGCATTCTTCTCACTGTTTTGCTAAGGAGAGTTTCTACAGCAAATAACAGAAGCCAGTTCAAAATGGATTAAACAACAGAGTTCTTATGTAACTAAATATCCAAGGTTGGTTTATTCTTCTGTGACTCAGTCAAGAACCAGGTCATGTATAACTAAAAAGAACTAAAAAAAAAAAAAAAAAAAAACCAGGTCATCTGTGATCCTGCTCTACTATCCAGAATGTTCTGGCTTTAACCTTGGCCAACTTCCCTCATCACACGATGAATCACCATATTGTAGGTATTTTATTCTACAAAAAAGAAGATTCTTCATCTTAAAAAAAAAACAAAAAAACCAAATACAGTCTTTTTCTTTTTTAACATTTTTATTGTACAAAATTTCAACAAAAATAGAGAGAATAGGATAGTGAGTCTTCATGTGCCCTAAACCATGAAGTTGGGGTACTATGTTCGGCAGTGAAACATAGTTAAAAGATCGTGAGGCAAGAAAACTTAACTTTGAATTTGTCACTCATATTTTTTTAAAGCTTTAGCATTATTGCCTTTATCACATTTCTCAACAGGGTTGAAGAAAAAAACTAGCTGTGCCCAGCAGACCATAATTTGTTTGGCTTAACCTCCTGGTCAATCTGAAATTCTTCTCTGAACTGATAAATGCCAAAATGTGCCTGCATACAAAAGAATTTTTTTCTTTTAAAAATTCAGTATTTAAGCCGGGCGTGGTGGCTCAAGCCTATAATCCCAGCACTTAGGGAGGCTTAGACAGGAGAATCACGAGTTCAAAGCCAGCCTCAGCAACGGCGAGGTGCTAAGCAACTCAGTGAGACCCTGTCTCTACATAAAACACAAAATAGGGCTGGGAATGTGGCTCAGTGGTCGAGTGCCCCTGAGTTCAATCCCTAGTACCAAAAAAAAAAAAAATTCAGTATTTAATAACTTTTGGGGGCTCTGGTGTTGTGGCTCAGTGGCAGAGCACTTGCCTGGCATGTGTGAGGCACTGGGTTGGATTATCAGCACCATACAAAAATAAATAAATAAAATATCCATTGACAACTAAAAAATATTAAAATATATATATGTATATATATACACATATACATATATTTGGTACTGGGAATTGAACTTAGGGGTGCTTAAACTCTGGGCCACATCCCTAGCCCTTTTTACTTTTTAGCTAAGTTACTGAGGCTGGCTTTGAACTTGCAATCCTCCTGCTTCAGCCTCTTGAGTAACTGGGATTACAGGCATACACCACCATTCCCAGCCTAAAACAATCTTTTGAAGGAATAGCTATCAAGTCCAAAATCAACCTGTTTCATCAAACTTTCTCAAATTTAACAACCAAGGTAATGAAAGTTGAACAACAGCATCCTGCAAGCAATATTTTTATCATTAGAACTTTGATTGATTTTTTTTTTGGTACTGGGGATTGAACTCAGGGGCACTCAGCCATACAGCCACATCCCCAGCCCTAATTTGTATTTTATGTAGAGACAGGGTCTCACTGAGTTGCTTAGCGCTTCACTTTTGCTGAGTGCTATCTTTGAGTTTGTGATTCTCTAGTCTCAGACTCCCAAAGTGCTGGGATGATAGGCATGCACCACCATGCCCAGCTTTGATTGATCTTTTTTTTTTTTTTTGGTACTGGAGATTGAACTCAGGGGCACTCGACCACTGAGCCACATCTCCAGCCCTATTTTGTGTTTTATGTAGAGACAAGATCTCACTGAGTTGTTTAGTGCCTTGCCATTGCTGAGGCTGGCTTTGAACTCGTGATTCTCCTGTCTCAGCCTCCCTAAGTGCTGGGATTACAGGCTTGTGCCACCGAGCCCAGCTATGAGATAATTATTTTTGTCTATTTTATTTATTTATTTATTTATTTATTATTATTATTATTTTTTGGTACTGGAGATTGAACTGAGGGGCACTGAACCACTGAGCCACACCCCCACCCCTATTTTGTGTTTTATGTAGAGACAGGGTCTCACTGAGTTGCTTAGTGCCTTGCTGTTGCTGAGGCTGGCTTTGAACTCACAATTCTCCTGTCTCAGCCTCCCTAAGTGCTGGGATTACAGGCGTGAGCCACCACGCTCAGCTTGTCCATTTTTTTAAATGAGAAATTTCCATTACAAAGTACAGTATATTCCACAATCAGCTTTTGAGTATTCAAGCTGTATTCCAGGAAGATTCGATTTTGAACGCATTAGTAGTTTCTGCGCCAACTATCTGTCCTGTCAGCATCCATTGAAATCCAGCAACCCTGTCCATAATAATAAAGCACACTATATAATGTTTTTCCTCAGTTAAAATAAATAAATTTCTAGAAAAAATATTATTTAGCCTTTGGGGTATTTTTGTGAACAAGTTGGAAGGATTTTTAATTTCTCAGGTATGTTATAATTTCAAATACTCATTTCTCAATTAAAAATCAAACTAAGAAGCCGGGCGCGGTGGCTCACGCTTGTAATCCCAGCACTTTGGGAGGCTGAGACAGGAGAATCGCGAGTTCAAAGCCAGCCTCAGCAACGGCGAGGTGCTAAGCAACTCAGTGAGACCCTGTCTCTACATAAAACACAAAATAGGGCTGGGGATGTGGCTCAGTGGTCGAGTGCCCCTGAGTTCAGTCTCTAATACCAGAAAAAAATCAAACTAAGAGTTGGGTGCGGTGGCACATGCCTATAGTCCCAGCGGCTCCGGAGGCTGAGGCAGGAGGATCATAAGTTCAAAGCCAGCCTCAGCAAAAGCGAGGCACTAAGCAACTCAATCAGACCCTGTCTCTAAATAAAATACAAAATAGGTCTGGGAATGTGGCTCAGTGTCCAAGTGTCCCTGAGTTCGATCCAAAAACCACCCCCCAAAAAATTCAAACTAATATATAACTTTTGTTTTCTTTTTTTATTTTATTGGTGCTTTATAATTACACATAATAGTGGGATTTGTTATGGTGTACTCGTGCATGCATATAACATCACTGGAGCTAACTCATTCCCCAGTACCTTCCTTTCTCTTCCTTCTTTCTTTTCCCTGATCCACTTGCTTTACTTCACTGATTTCTCTTCTATTATTATTATTATTATTGTTATTATTATTTTAATTAGTGAATTATACTTTTATATAAAAGCAGGATTCCTTGTGGTATATACATACATGGACACAACATAGTTTGGTAGATTTCCTTCTCTAGTACTTCCTCACACCCTCCTCTCCTCCCTCCCTCTCGATTCCCTTCCTCTACTCTATTGGTTTTTCTTTTATTTTAATGAAATCCCTTTCCTATTTCTTATTTCTTTTTTTAAAATTTTTTTTAGTTGTAGATGGATGCAAATGTCTTATTTATTTGTTTGCTTGTTTGTTTATTTATTTTTATGTGGTGCTTGAGGATTGAACCCAGTGATTCACGTGTGCGAGGCAAGCGCTCTACCATTGAGCTACAGCCCCAGCCCCCTTTTCTTATTTCTTTTTATTCTCTCTCTCTTCCACATATGAGAGAAAACATTTGACCCTAGACATTCTGAGTCTGGCTTATTTCACTTAGCATGATGTTCTCCATCCATTTACTGGCAAATGACATAATTTCATTCTTCTTTACAGCTGAGTAATATTCCATTATGTACATATACCACATTTTCTTGGGCACTTGGGCTGATTACCTCACATTGCTGTTGTGAATTGCATTGCTATAAATATTGGTGTGCATGTATCACTATTCCTTTTGGATAGTGATTTCCAGAGGAAAAAAGGATGAAGAGTAAATTCACTTTTTCATTTATCAAGTGACATGAACATGAGAAGATTTTGGACATTATTACCACACCTCCCCTTTAAGAATGAGAGCAACTCAGCTTATACAAAAGGCTTTCATTCAGAACTAGGAAAAGGAATCTTCCACTGGAGTAGAAGATTCTATGAAGTCTGTGGTTACGTCAATTATGTCTCATGCAGAAACCAAATAGAATGACCATTGAACCTGACTTTGTTTGTTTGTTTGTTTGTTTGTTTGTTTGTTTTGGGTACTGGGGATTGAACTGAGGGGCACTCGACCACTGAGCCACATCCCCAGCCCTATTTTGTGTTTTACGTAGAGACAGGGTCTCACTGAGTTGCTTAGCGCCTCGCCCTTGCTGAGGCTGGCTTTGAACTCACGATTATTCTCCTGCCTCAGCCTCCCTAAGTGCTGGGATTACCAGCGTGTGCCACTGTGCCTGGCTCAAAATTCTTATTCTATAGTATGGTATTCAGTGCTCCATGATCATGCTTGGTCTTCTCTCTCCAAGCTTATTTTCTGTCCTTATTCTCGTTTTCCCATAGCCTCTAGCCACCTTCCTTCCTCATGATGCAGACATTCTAAAAGGCTTAATGGCTTTATTTCTTGAACTTACTTGAACCATTTTATGCCTAATGATCATATACTCCACTTCACCTGAAAAGACACCCCACCCCTCAACCAACTCAACTCCTTTTTTGTGTGTGTGCTGAAGATTGAACCCAGGGGTGCTTTACCTCTGAGCCATAGCCCCAGTCCGTTTATTTTTTATTTTGTTTTTTTTTTTTTTTTTTTTAAATATTTTTTAGTTATACATGGACACAGTGACTTTATTTTTGTTGTACTTATTTTTATGTGGTGCTGAGGATCGAACCCAGTGCCTCACACATGCGAGGCAGGCGCTCTGCCACTGAGCCACAACCTCAGCCCCTTATTTTTTATTTTGAAACAGTCTCACTAATTTGTGAGGCTGGCTTCGAACTTGCAAACCACTGCCTCATCCTTCCAAATTGCTGGGATGACAGGCATGCACCACCACACCTAGCCAACTCAACTTCCTTCTAATTACCCAGTTAACCATTACCTGCTTTGCAAATCTTTTCCACCCACCAGCAGAATGGATCACACCTTCCTTTGTGCCATTCCACATCTGACTGTATTTTTCCTTCTGTTTTGCACTTATTTGTTTATATTTCAGAATCTCCCACCAGAATGGGAAATTGCCTTAGAACAAAGACTAGGACCCTCAATAAATGTCTGTTGAATGAACTTATGAGGCTCAGGGGGTTAATGACTTGCTTTATAGAGTCCCAACCACATGAAACTGCTGGTATTTTTTTTTTTAAATATTGTTTTAGTTGTAGATGGACACAATGTCTTTATTTTATTGCTTTGTACGTGGTGCTGAGGATCGAACCCAGGGCCTCATGCATGCAAGGCAAGTGCTCTACCGCTGAGCTACAATCTCAGCCCAAAACTGCTGGTATTTGACCATTTGTACCTACAAAAAAACAGTAATTCAACCAAAATACATTCAGAGAACTAAAACTTGAGAAAACTTCAGATTGGTTAATGTCACTGAAATACTTATCACTTCTAATGCAAACACAGAATTTTCTCAGATGATTAGAAACTCAAATCTTCAAATCAAAAGTTTTGCATAAAGAAATTATATCTTTCCTTTCAGCACGAATACCACTTATCATTCTAAGTGGGATATTCATGACATTTGTACTTTTTGAAGGGAAGCATTATAATTATTGATCTAGACTGTTGCCCTTCACATCTTCTTCAATGAATTAGACAGGGCAAATGCAGGGTCTGGGCTCAGCAGGGCTCTGCTTTGGTGGTTTAGACCAAGCAACATCACATTAGTCAGTTTATGTGAGAACTGCGGCCGCAGGCAAATTCCAGCGCAATTACATGTGCCCCCTCTCGTTATTCTCGCTTCACTGTTCCTGAAGAGACTGTATTGAAGCCTGACTATTCGTATCAGAATGACCAGCTTTCTCCTAGGCTGAAAGTCCAACAGAAATGCTCCATCTCAAATTATCCCCTAAAACTCATTCAAGAATCAAGTTGGTATAATAAAGTTGATATGAGAGCTTATGTAAGTTCTTGAAAAGACATCTCTGGTCCACTTCAAAGGAGTTATTCATGAGAACAACTGGGTTCCCAGTACCATCTTAATTCTTTTTACCTATTGGCTATTTTGCTTATGGTAATATTTCCTGCTTCTCCCTAAAACTCAATTTCCTCTTTCTTTTTAATGCTATTAATTGGAAACAGAATTTCTTTTCTTTCTTTTTTGGTACTGGGGATTGAACTCAGGGGTACTTGACCACTGAGCCACATCCTCAGCCCTATTTTGTGTTTTATGTAGAGGCAGGGTCTCATTGAGTTGCTTAGCACCTCGCCATTGCTGAGGCTGGCTTTGAAATCGCTATTCGCCTGTCTCAGCCTCCCTAAGTGTGGGATTACAGGCTTGAACCACCGCGCCCGGCTTGGAAACAGAATTTCTCAGACTCATCTCAGCACTCAAAGTTGGCCATCATCTGGACTGCATGCAATTTCTTTGTGTGGAAGAGTTCTGTCCAGTTAAGTCCCCATAGTTTAAAACTAATATAAATATATGGCTAAAAATATGTGGTTAAAAATGAAAGAAAAGGAAGCCGGGCGCGGTGGCTCAAGCCTGTAATCCCAGCACTTAGGGAGGCTGAGACAGGAGAATCGCGAGTTCAAAAGCCAGCCTCAGCAATGGCGAGGTGCTAAGCAACTCAGTGAGACCCTGTCTCTACATAAAAACACAAAATAGGGCTGGGGATGTGGCTCAGTGGTCGAGTACCCCTGAGTTCAATTCCCAGTACCAAAAAAAAAAAAGAAAGAAAGAAAAGGGGCCAAGTGCAGAAGCTCATGCCTGTAATCCCAGTGGCTCAGGAGGCTGAGGCAGGAGGATTGCAAGTTCAAAGCCAGCCTCAGTGAGACCCTCTCTCTAAATAAAATACAAAAAAAGAGCTGGGGATGCAGGTCAGGGGTTGAGCACCCTTGGGTTCAATCCCTGGTACCAACAACAACAACAACAACAAAAGAAGGTGGCAGGACCAGGGTGGTGGCACACACCTGTCATCCCAGCTACTCAGGAGGCTGAGGCAGAAGGATGACAAGTTCAAGAGCAGCCTCAGCAACTTAGCAAGACCCTGTTTCAAAATAAAAAAATAAAAAGAGCTAGATGTGGCTCAGTGGCAAAGCACCCTTGGTTGAATCTCCGGTATTAAAAAAAAAAAAAAAAGGCAAAATCTCTATGAAGAAGCCAGGACAGTTGTGCTCCCTCACAGCCAGGGGCTAGGGTCTTGAGCCACCAAGGCCAAGGTGAGCAAGTCTGTGCTCTTCCTGTGCCCTGGCAGTTGAAAAAGAGTAACTCTTTTTATGCTAAAGATGAAAGGCTGGGGCTGCCCTGCTTCTAGGAGGCCTTGATGGGAATTACTTGGGCTCAGAAAAGACACAATCTATACTATGGAATCTACAGGGCTCTGGTGGATGAAGTAGAGTGGAAAATCGCACCCATGAACTCCCAGAAGACTTTCAGGTGGGACTTTGCAGATGGATCCAGATGGCAGCCAGTCAGTTATGGAGGTGCCTGCTCAGAGGCCCAGCTCACAGAGTGGCTGGAGGAGGTAGGTGACTGGGTGAATGCTGTAGGGAAAGCCCAGTGTGGTGGCACACACCTGTAATCTCAGCTGAGGCAGGAGAATGGCAAGTTCAAGGTCAGCTTCAGCAACTTGGCAAGGCCCTAAGCAACTTAGTGAGATCCTGTCTTAAAATTGCCAGCCTCAGCAATGGCGAGGCGCTAAGCAACTCAGTGAGACTGTCTCTACATAAAACACAAAATAGGGCTGGGGATGTGGCTCAGTGGTCGAGTTCAATCTCCAGTACCAAAAATAAAAATAAAAAGGGCTGGAGGTGTGGCTCTCTGGTTAAGCACTCCTGGGTTCAATCTATGATATGAAAACAAAATAAAACAACAAACTGCTTCCTGTGAAGCTGAAAGAGCAGAAGGGAATCTGGGATGGAGTCCACAACCTTCCCTGGAAGCAGTTTTCTGTCTACCCAGAAGCCTGAGGGGAGGAAAGCTAGGTGTTCACTGTTGGTTGGTGCTCTTCCTGGAGACTATACACACTTAATTTCTGCTCATACATGACTCACCAATACCCGTGTCTTTTCCAGTGGCTTCCATATCCTTAGAGAAGCCTGCGCTGCCTTCAATAGAGATCCCTGTGCCTGTACATTTTGGAAAAGCAGATCTTGAATTCCCAATGTTAGCTGACATAAAGGTGATTCTCCTGTGAAGTCACACTCACTTTGGGAACTTGTGTCTTTTTCACAGCTGACATTGGGAAAGGAAGTTTCATCCAGCTGCTCTAGAAGAAAATGACCATTAAGAATTTTGCTGGAGGGCTGGGATTGTAGCTCAGTGGTAGAGCGCTTGCCTCACATGCATGAAGCACTGAGTTCCATCCTCAGCACCACATAAAAATAAATAAATAAAGATATTGTGTCCAACTACAACTAAAAAAATATTTAAAAAAAAAAAGAATTTTGCTGGGGCTGGGATTGTGGCTCAGTGGTAGAGCGCTTGCTTAGCACGCATGAGGCATGGGTTCTATCCTCAGCACTACATTAAAAAAAAAAAAACAACTAAATAAAATAAAGGTACATGCCATCTATAACTAAGAAAATATTTTTAAAAAGAATTTTGCTGTTATTTTCCTCTTCAATCCTCTGACCTCCTTGCAGGGGGTGCAAGTCTGTAATACCCTCCTAAATAAGGTTGGAGGTATGACTGAGGTTCCAAAACTTTCCACCAGTTGTCTCTGGTTTTTTTTTTTTTTTTTTTTGGTACTGGAGATTGAACTCAGGGGCACTCGACCACTGAGCCACATCCCCAGCCCTATTTTGTGTTTTATGTAGAGACAGGGTCTCACTGAGTTGCTTAGTGCCTCGCCGTTGCTGAGGCTGGCTTTGAACTCGCGATTCTCCTGTCTCAGCCTCCCAAAGTGCTAGGATTACAGGCGTG
>CM053408.1:13463776-13516716 GCA_028644305.1 Xerus rutilus | reverse complement strand
TTTTGTTTTTGTTTTTGTTTTTTTGGTACCAGGGATTGAACCCAGGGGCTCTTAACCACTGAGCCACATCCCCAGCCCTTTTTATTTTTTTATTTTGAGACAGAGTTTGGCTAAGTTGCTTAAGACTTGCTTAATTGCTGAGGCTTTGAAGTTGTGATCCTCCTGCCTCAGCCTCCCAAGCTGCTGGGATTACAGGTATGCACCACCATACCTGCCATGCAGGTATTCTTTAGATTGGTGATCAGTATTTGGTTGGGGAAGGAGAGGGAAGCAGGATTGGCAGAGATTTCATTGATTCTTTGATTATCCAGTACTTGTGCTATCTATCTGTCTGATGTCTACAGACATGCTGGGATTCTCCATACCTGTACAAGGTCCAGTACAAGCTACAATATGAATTACTTTGCCAATTCAAATAATTCATTGGATGTAATGTTTTTCCATTTCTTTTTTGTGTTTTGCTTTCATGGATGTAAACTCATTCAGAGTCTGCTGAATATTATTTGGAAATAATTTCATGATCTGATTTTTTTTCCCCAAAACTTACAGAAATTAACATAGGCCTATAGTGAAAGTTTTGTTTGTTTGTTTTGCCTCCAAATTGTAAATATCACTGTGAGAACTGTCTGTCGAAGTTTACAAGATTTTCTTATCCTTGGCGTTCAAAAGTTTCATCCAAATAAACATCTCAGCACTTGGTGAGCCGGTGCAGTCTGAAGCTACACCATCCTTTAGCACAGGAAACATTTTCATTGTTTGACAGATTGTCTGATCACTAAATCGCCTCTTGTTCTCATTTTCTTGAACCCCTGTTAGACTGTTGGCCTTACAGATCTAAGTATCCCCCATGTCTCTTCATTTTTAATATTTTCTTTACTTCATGAGATTTTTCTGAAATTTCCTGTTTTGCAGTCATTTGACATTTCTACACATTTTCTAGTTCTCCCCTTTTTCTTGGAAACCCATTTTGTGTCTGTAACAGTAGCTTTAACTGCAAGTAGATATGTTTGCCTTTTTCTCCTTCCATCTCTCCACAGAACAGTTTGTAAGCTGAGTGGGAAGATGGTCTGATGAGTTGGTAGCCAGGTTTCCCTGAAGAATGCATGAGGGGGGCTGGGGTTATGGCGCAGTGGTAGCGTGCTCGCCTAGCACGCGGGAGGCACTGGGTTCGATCCTCAGCACCACATAAAAATAAAATAAAGATATTCTGTCCACCTATAACTAAAAAATAAATATTAAAAAAAAAAAAAAAAAAGAATGCATGAGGGAGCCTCCTGAGACCTCTGCCTTTGCCAAAGCCAGGAGGACTTCATTGTGTCCCCCAATCTAACCTCTTCCCTTTTGAAAACTTGAGCTGGGTGTGGTGGCTCATGCCTGTATCCCAGTTACTCAGAGGCTGAGTCAGGAGGATCTCAAGTTGAAAGCCAGCCTCAGCAACTTAGTGAGGGCTTAAGCAACCCTAGCCAGACCCTGCCTCAAAATAAAAAAGGGTTGGGGATGTGGCTCAGTGGTTAAGGGCCTCTGGATTCAATCCTTGCTACCAAAAAATTAAAATAAATAAATATATATATAGAAAGGGCTGGGGGTGTAGCTCAGTGTTGGAGCATCCCTGGGTTAGTCCCCAGTTGGTAGGTAGGTAGATACTCTGAGGTTGACAGCGAGCTCTTGATATGATCTGCTCTTGCAGGTTCATTCACCCTTGGAAGCCTTTCTGTGGCACATCGCCCACTTTCTGCGGAGCCTTCTGTTTCTACCCAGCAGGCAAAGCCACCTTTCCCAGGCTCTGCCTGTGTGAGAGAGAAAGCTGCGACCAGCAGGCTGCTGCAGATTTCGTTCTTGAATGGACTGCCTCTCAGCTGCTCCCAGCCTCTCCTGCCCTTCTGTTTGCAGGCTCACCTTGGAGCTTCTTCAAGGCACACTGGAAGGGCCACGTTTGCCTTTGGTAGCTTCTGTATTTTCCCACTCTGGTTCTTCTGTTAATTCAAACCTGTCCCTGTCTTCCTGGAACCCCTCCAGGGGTTTGGCTTCTCATTTTCTTTGGTACTGGGGATTGATTGACCTGGGGGTGAGGCTGGCTTTGAACTCATGATTCTCCAGTCTCAGCCTCCCAAAGTGCTGGGATTACCAGCATGCGCCACCGCACCCAGCTCCTTGTTTGTTTTTAATTTTATTTTGAGACAGGATCTTATGAAGTTTCCCAGGCAGGTCTTCTGCCTCAGCCTCCCAGGTCCTAGGATAACGGGCATATGTCCCCATGCCTGACTGGGGCTTGGTTCTTCCAACAATTTTGGCTACAGGAACTTTATTACTGAAAAGTGTTGGGAAGGAGAGAGATGTATGTGTCGTTTCATATCATTAGATCAACAGGCCCAAGGACCTATGGATTGTGTGTGAGCTGTTAGTTGCCATTTTAAAAATGAACACTTTGGGCTGGCACGGTGGCACACGCCTGCAGTCCCAGCAACTTGGGAGGCTGAGGCAGAAGGATCACAAGTTCAAGGCCAGCCTGGATGACTTAGTGTGACCCTGTCTCAAGCTAAAAAATAAAAGGGCTAGTCAGGTAGCTGAGTGGTAAAATGCCCCTGGGTTCTACCCCCCAGTACCACAGAAACAAATAAGAAAACCAAATCCGCACACACAAAAACTTTCTAACAGAAATGTAAAAGAAAGATGTCTTAGATCACTGGCAGCAAAAAACAGGTCTGGCCAGGTGTGGCTCCTGGACCATGGTTGGTAGACCCCTGACCTGGAGAGAACTCTGCTGTCAGCAGAATGTTCCTTGTGGCTTTCATGACTAAAAATGGATCATTTTCCTGGAATCTCAGATACTGACTAACGCTAGTGATGAAGTAGTGCTGGTGTTGGTCTGTTTCTTGGCCTGTCTGTTCAGAGCATTATTCTGGAAAAGTTCAGCTTGTGGAAGCAATTGGCTCCAGTCAGACAAGTTAGCTTTTCCTGGGGAAGGATTTCCTTTTCCTTAGAGATGTCTCTTAAGTGAGTCTGTCATGACTGAAGGTGCAGCTCAGCCTTTTCCAGAAAACACTCAGGCGTCCTTGTCTAGCCTGTGACTGCTGCCCGGTAAAGAAAGGTTGCTTGGGCTGTTGGGCCCTGTCTAGGCGCTTGTATTTTTAGACACTCCGGGTAGAGTCATGACCTTCACTTGATATCTCTGGTAATGCCAGGCGGGTCGTGACACCACGTTGTACACTTTGTGCTGTACCAGTGTGTGCCGTAATGACAGTGACGTCTGACAGGTGGAGGAGGTGGAACTTGACCTCTGTCTATTCCTGGCACGTAGGATAGGCAGCTTTGTGTGCCCGGCCACTCCCTCACAGGCAGGCGCCACACGGATGGAGATGCTGACCAGCAGTAGTCCACGGTGCAGGTAACTCCGTGTAAAATGGCCCATAGGACACCTGCTTCACAGGACTATTAGAAAGAGCAGTGAAAATACCATGGAAGTAGTCGTGGCACATTCTCTCAAGGTAGCCTGCTTTTAAGTCCAGAACGCAAGCATCACCAAGCGGAAGAGGACAGCTGACATGTAGCTGGTCACTTAGGATAAGCTCGGTCCATCTTGCTTAACTCAATCTTCACAGTAACCAAATGCAGTAGGTTACAGTTAGCCCCAAATGAAAAACACCAAGGCACAGAAGGTAAAGAAAGGTGCTGTTAGTGAAAGGAGGCTCCAGGCCTTGAAAGCAGGCAGCCACCTTGCTGGAGTCCAGCCAGTGAAGGTCCTCTTGTTTCTGCTCGCTCACAGCCTGACTGGCCCAGGACAGCTGAGGTTTCGGCCATGAGGCTCCCATACCCCATTTGATAAGTACTCCCGGCATGCCTGCCGCGTTCAGTCCTGGGTGCTCAGTAACAGATTTGGAGACTGTCACAGACTAAAGTATTTGACCTTCACCAGAAAATATCTTCCTAAATTGGCACATCGAATGCCTTCCCTAGGATCCTGAAGTCTGCACTGCATAAAATTTAAAGGTGGTCCTGTTCAGTTACTGGGTGATCCTTCAGGGGACACACTGTACTGTTGGAGTTTCGATGACTGAGGACAGTCATTTAAACTGCCGAGACTGTGTGTCCCTATTGTAAAATTGTGTTAATAGCCCAGAGGTTCTTGAGAGCGTAACTGGCAACAAGTAAGAGGGCTTGATAGACCATGATGTGCCGTCCTCCATTAGTGTTTTGACATTGGCAAATTCCTTGGCACTTTGCTGTCATTTGCATTCCTTTTTCATTAATATCTTTTCAAATTAAATAGGGAAAAAATGTTTTTTTCCTGTGCTGCAGATGGAACCCAGAGCCATGCACGTGTTAGGCAAGTGCTGGTCCATTGAGCTCTGTCTGCAGCCTTGGTCACATTTTTTTTTTTTTTTTTTTGGTACTGGGGATTGAACTCAGGGGCACTTGACCACCGAGCCACTTCCCAGCCCTATTTTGTGTTTTATGTAGACACAGGGTCTCACTGAGTTGCTTGCTTAGCCCTTCGCCATCGCTGAGGCTGGCTTTGAACTCGCGATTCTCCTGTCTTAGCCTCCCGAAGTGCTGGGATTACAGGCTTGAGCCACCACGCCCGGCTTTGGTCACATTTTTATAGCACTGAGCAAGTGGCAAACAATGGAGTCATAGTTCCTGCCCGTGGAAGCTTAGAGTCTCCTGAGTGCTGGACAGACAACTGGAATTCAAATCACCAAGGGTGCAGGCCAGGTGTAACAAAATGAGAGCCACCAAACTGTGATCCATAGACTGAACAAGGGAGCTTGTATCTATATTGATTCTTTCTATTTAAAATAAATATACTGCGCCAGGTATGGTGGTGTACACCTGTAATCTCAGCACTTGGGGAGACTGAGGCAGGAGGATCATAAATTCCAAGCCAGCCTTGGCAACTTAACAAGACTGTCTCAGAATTAAAAAGGAATAAATATACCATGTAGTCAACATCCAAGCTGTTTTATGTCAGTGGGTATTGTGTTCATTTTCGCTGGCTAGTCTTGAAAGTGGCCACATCCTTTCAGGAACCTACTCTAATAAGCATAATGAAAACCAGCTTCTTTATCAGGTCTCAAGTTTCTGAGGCGGTTCCACACTTGGCCAGCAGATGGCAGCATGGGACCGCTGCTTCAATGATGCCTTCCTGTGACGTGTGTGGTTCGCAGTTTTGGTATATTGTGTACTTTATTCTTGAAGGTTTCCTTGGGCCCAAGGTTGATTGGCTTCGGCAGCTTCCCAGGTGTGTACCCAAGATAATTCTGCCTTTTTCTTATTCTGTGACTTTTACTCGTTGTTTTTGCTGAGTCACCCTTTCAAGATACTAAGCTCCAACTGAGAAAAATCCAGACTAAATGGTTTGCACACAGCCTGGAACGCACAGTTCCTGGGTGACTAGAGGGATGTATCCGGAGAGGTATCTGTGATTCCTGCGAGGTGTCAGGACTACTGCTTCAGATGGTGGGGGCCTGGTCAGTTTGGGCTAGGCCCTTTGTGGTCCAGCATCGTGGTTATCGATGGGAAAGTGTTGCATTGAATCTTGGACATTTTCCTCATGGTCACTACTATAGGATCTTGTCATCTGCCTAGATTGCTTTAGAAGTGTGTGGTAAATAGAACCATTAAGGATGCACATGTATTTAAATATTTTAATGATTAGCCCACTTTGTTTTTAGGAAAGTAAGGGGATGACTAAATGGGGGAAGTTTACGTACTATAGATTGAGGGTTGCTAATCCGAACATCTGAAATCCAAAAATGCTCTAAAATCTGAAACATTGTGGGTGCCTATGATTCCTTAAAGGAGAAGTCTATACCTGGCCTCTTGTAATAGATTGCAGTCAAAATACAGGCACGTTAGAAATAGTGTGAAATTACCTTCAGCTAGGGGCATACAGTGCATATGAAACATGTGTGACTTGGGTTCTAGACACAAAACATTTCATTATGTATATGCAAATATTCCAAAATTTTAAAAATCTGTAATCCAAAACATTCTGGTCTCAAGCATTTCAGATAAGATATATTCGATCTGTATTGCTATATTTCAGAAATCTAAAAAATCTGAATTATCCAGCAATTCTTTAATGGCTATGATAAGGGTAAGAAAAGACTTATTCTAATGAAATAAAGTAGAAGTGAAGTATTAATAATAGTTAATAGAAGAAGGGATAAAAGCATCTAGTTCTAACCATATAGGAAAATGTGCTTGTAGAATTAGTGGCAAGAGGTGGGCTTGCTGTTGCTAAATGTCTTAAGAAATAGGTTTTCTGTTGTGGTGGTGCTGGGGATGGAGCCCAAGGCCTCATGCATACCAGGCCAGTGCTGTGCCATAGAGCCCCACCCCCAGCCCTGAGATACGGCTATTTTGATGTGCCTATTGCCTATGTAAATCATATAACGTGGGTATTGCATTGAGAATGATGGCTGATGCTTTTTCCAACAATGTGGCAGAAACTGAATACATATGAGGTCAAGTTCAAAATGCTTATCTCCAAACATAATATTAGACCTAGAGGCCAGTATGAGTACCAGATGAAGTTCAGCAGAGGTTTTGGCCACAGTTTGATATTTTTTGATACTTTAATTTCCATTTGGATGAATTTATCTGGTCTCAGGAAATAAGCTTTGAACATTGAACTTTTCTGAATGTTTGAAGATCTTTTAAAAGTCCAGACAGGGAGCTCTTATTAAGGCATATAGTTTCAGTAAAATGGCATGAAATCTTTGAAATAGACATGGGTTTATGAGTGGAAGGAAATTTTTTAAATGGTTGATATTTACAGAAATGGATGGGACTCTTTTTGGGTGGGGTACTGGGGATTGAACTCAGGGGTACTCAACCCCTGAACCACATCTCCAGCCTTGTTTTGTGTTTTATGAAGAGACAGGGTCTGACTGAGTTGCTTAGCACCTCGCCGTTGCTGAGGCTGGCTTTGAACTCACGATTCTCCTGTCTCAGCCTCCCAAAGTGCTGGGATTATAGGTGTGCACCACCACGCCTGGCTGATGTGTGACTTTTTCAAATAATGCAAAACTTTCAAAATGGCTGCACCATTTGAAAACTGCATCAGGAGGACACTCCATGTAGTTCTTTTGATGGCCATTTTAGTAGGGATGTGATGGTGTCTCCTTATAGTTTTGTTTTGCAAGTCCATTAAGGTCATGATTTGCAAATAAGTTCTCTCAATCTGTGTCTTGTCACACTATAAGTAAATAACCCAGGGCCTCTTGTGCATGCTAAGCAAGTGCTCTATTATTGGGCTACATCCCTAGCCCTTTTAATTTTTTTATTTTGAGATAGGTCTCTCCAGGTTGCCTAGACTGACCTTAAACTTGTGGTCCTCCTGCCTCAACCTCCTGACTTTCATGCCCTTTCACTTTCTTAATGGTTCAAAGCAAAATGTTTTATCTTTTAATTAACTTATTTATGGTACTGTGGATTGAACCTAGGGGTGCTATACTACTGGGCTACAATTCTCAGCTCTTTTTATTTTTTTATTTGGAGACAGAATCTTACTAAGTTGCCCAGGCTGGCCTTGAATTTGCAATCCTTCTGCCTCAGCTTCCTGAGTTGCTGGGATTACAGACATGCACCCCATGCCTGGCTAACATATTTTAATTTGAATGAAATCCAATTTATCTATTTGTTTTTCTTTTACAGTTATATTCTTGGTGCTCAGAACTCTTTGCCTAACACATCCACAAAGATTTTCTCCTGTGCTTTTTCTTAAAGTATAATTTGAGCTTTTACATTTAAGCCTGGTCTGTTCTCCAAATAAATTTTTCAAATTGAAATAATTTTAGATTTACAGAAAAATTGTAAAGGTACTATAGAGAGTTCTCATGTCCCTTGCTCACCTTCCCCTAAGGTTAACATCTTAACACTATAAAATGCTGGTTTCTTTTGGTAACAAGGGTTGAACTCAGGGGGACTCAACCACTGAGCCACACCCCCAGCCCTATTTTGTATTTTATGTAGAAACAGGGTCTCACTGAGTTGCTTTTGCTGAGGCTTGGCCTTGAACTTGTGATCCTTCTGCCTCAGCCTCCCAAGTTGCTGGGATCACAGGGTTGTGCCACTGCATCCTACTGCCCTAGTCATTTCTCCAAGGAGCCAGATTCTGTTTGTCTGTCTTTGAGAATGGTATTAGAAACCAAGATCTGGGCACAGAGTGTGCTTGCTGCTACTGGGTGCTCACTCTCAGGTAATGGAACCAGGAAATACATGTGTATACACAGAGCCACACATGTACACCCATGGTTATTTCTGTACATGTACATCATACTATAGTAAGGTAAATATGACTTCCTAGGGAGGTCTCTTTACTCCAGCTCAGTACCAATTGGTTCATTCTAGCCTTTCCTGCTTTGTCTATAACTCCTCTCTCTGGCAAAGAGACTTCTGGCTCTTACCTAACAGTTATCCATTTACCTATTTCTCCACTGACCCCAAAGTAGGTGTCAAGCAGTTCCAGAATTGTTACCACCTCCCCCACCAGAAACCGCTTTATAACTAGAGTTCTGTGCTCATGCGCGGTTTTTTAGCCGTATAGTTTCCCATTCACACACTGTTTTCCAAAGTTACTGAGCTCACAACTCCTTTCCTAAACTACTTTGGCAAGGTGCTCATTCATCTGTAATGTCCTTAGATTCCTTTGTCAGGGTCTGCATTTCCTCTTGATCCTTGAACCTTCTGGTTTATATTTTGCATCCATTAGAGTTTTTTCTTTGCAGTGGCTGCCTCTGTGGGTTTGGATGTGCAGGGAGTCAACATTCACCACACTGGTACCATACAGAGCAGTTCTCTCACCTAAACTTTCCCCTGAGCATCCCCTTTGCAGCCAGCCACTCCTCCTTCCTCAGCTCCCACAACCACCAACCTGTATTCTTTCCCTTGGATTTTTCTAGAACACCATGAATGAAATCACAAGATATGCCTTTTTGGATCTAGCTTTTTTCACTTACAGAATGCATTTCAGATTCACCCATGTTGCTTGAGTCAACAGCGGTTCCTTTGCGTCTCCGGGTAGTATTTTGTCTTATGGATATACTGTAGTGTTTATCTGTTCACATGCTGAAGGGCATCTTGGTTGCTTCCAGCTCTTGGCAGTTGTGAATAAAACTGCTATAAACATTTGCATATGTATTTATATGTGAATGTTAGTTTTCACTTCATTTAGGTAAATACATAGGGGTGTGAGTTTGGGACTATATGGAAAACCTTTTTAATTTATCAAAAAAAAAAGAAAAACCCTACCAACTGTCTTCCTTAGTGACTGTACATAGGAAGTAATAAATAGGAATTTGGGAAGGATTGGTCATATTTATTATTTATTTTTGTTTTTATTGGCACATAATGATTATATAAAATGGTAGAATTTTTTGTTATATATTCAGCCCCAGTACTTCCCCTTTTCTTTCCCACCTCCCTCCCCCAGTTCCCTTTCTCTCTTTTAATGTTCTCCCCTTTTTTTGTACTGGGGATGGAATCTAGGGGTGCTTAACCACTGAGCCATATCCCCAGTCTTTCTCTTTTACTTTTTTTTTTTTTTTTTTATGGTACTGGGGATTGAACTCAGGGGCACTCGACCACTGAGCCACATCCCCAGCCCTATTTTGTGTTTTATGTAGAGACAGGGTCTCACTGAGTTGCTTAGCGCCTTGCCATTGCTGAGGCTGGCTTTGAACTCGCGATTCTCCTGTCTCAGCCTCCCTAAGTGCTGGGATTACAAGCGTGAGCCACGGCTTCTTTTACTTTTTTTAAAAGACAGGATATCACTAAGTCCTTAGGGTCTCACTAAATTGCTGAGGCTGGTTTTGAACTTACAATCCTCCTGCCTCAGCCTCCTGAGTTGTCGGGATTACAGGCTTGAGCCACCACGCCCTGGCAATCTCCGTTCTAGTTTCACAAGATACCACTCCCACTTTTTCCCTTTTTTTTTGCAAGAGGAAACACAACCCTTGACTTTCTGAGTTTGGCTTATTTTGTTTAGCATAATACTCTCAAGTTCCATCTGTTTTCCTGCAAATGACATAATTTCATTCTTTTTTATGGCTGAATAAAACTCCTTGTGTACATATACCACATTTTCTTTATTCACCTAACTTTGGACACCTAGGCTGGTTTTTATTTTCTAACTTTTATTTTTTGGTACCAAGGATTGAACTCGGGGGTACTCGGCCACTGAGCCACATCCCCAGCCCTATTTTGTGTTTTATGTAGAGACAGGGTCTCACTGAGTTGCTTAGCACCTCGCCGTTGCTGAGGCTGGCTTTGAACTCACGATTCTCCTGTCTCAGCCTCCCTAAGTGCTGGGATTACAGGCATGTGCCACCGCACCTGCCTGGCTTGACCTGTGCATTCTGAGGGCATCCGTTGGCCTCAGGCTGGTAATAACAGGTCCATGTGCCAAATATCACCCACACAGCACACAAGCAAAGGGAGCAGAACGTGTCATGTAAGATGAGTGTCAAAAAAGAAGATGATGAGCATCGAGTGCCTGTAAAGTGTGTGGCCTCACGCTCCAGAGGACAGTGACTAATGCCATGGGCATACAGGGCAGGAGGAGCATGAAGCAAGCAAGACTGAGAAGAGATTTTAAAGTCCAGTTCCTGGGCAGGAAGCAGGAAGGGCCTCAGGAGGCCTCATGGACTGGGTGGCACCAAGGCCAGAACGGGAGCTGAGTGGAGAGCAGAGCCTGGGGGAGGGAACTAAGGAGCCACCGCACTGCGACTGTTCAGAGGACAGTGGAGTGTTTGTATTGTGCACAGGGGTGTAATCTAATAAGAGACTGCAAAACAGGAAAACCTCCTCCAAGAGGACAGAGCATCTTCCCCGGGGCAGGGGCAGGGGCTTGGGCTCAGGCTCCACTGCACTGGGGAGCTTAAGTAGCTGAGCTCTGCCGTATGCCCTGGTCCCTGGGAATCAAGTCCATGGACAAGAATCTTCCTTAATGGAAACTTTCTGCTTCAAAAAGCAAAACAAACTAAACTCAAGTAGAAGAGACACTGGTGTAAGCTTTGACCCCTCATACTGGATCCCAGCTGTCAAGCTGCAGAGGGTGACAGACTCTGCCCACTACTTACCCTGATCCATTACTGCAGAGTATTACAACGTTTAGCATATCATGCTCCTAATACAGCTTCCCAAATGTAAACTTACCCAGATTAAGCCAGCACCAACTCGAGGATATACTGTAATATTGCTATATTACCCCAGCATATTTTAACCCTTTTATGACCCTTTACAAAATATCCACACTCAGTAATGCTCTGGAAGCACTATCGCCGTAGATTCCTCTTCTTGAGGTAGTTCTGTAGGATTTTTTTGTTTTTGATTTTTGAGATAGCGTCTTGCTAAATTGCTTAGGACATCACTAAGTTGCTGACACTGGACTTGAACTTGTGATCTTCTCGCCTCAGCCTCTTGAGCTGCCAGAATTACAGGCATGCACCACCTTGCCCACAGTTGGAAGTCTTAAAGCAGCAATTTTTCTGCATTACCATGGATGGGCGGTTATCATAAAAGGCCTATAAACAAACTCCTACCCCCGACTCTCAGATTATTGTAATTTTTTTCCCTCAGATTATAACAACTTCTACAACTGAAAGCACAAAAGGGAGGAAGTCATACAAAAATTACAATTTTTAAAGCAAGGCAAAAATACTAAAAAGAATCTGTCATCACACTAAGAGTTTAAACTTTGCTAGAGACAAAAATCTTGGTTTGCCAAAGCTATAGACATTTTATAAACTATTCAAGAAATTGCCAGCTCAAAAAAAAATGGAGGAGCCAGGCATTGTAACACACACCTGCAATCCCAGCACTTTGGGAGGCTGAGATAGGAGAATTGCCGAGTTCAAAGCCAGTCTCAGCAATAGCGAGGCACTAAGCAACTCAGTGAGAACCTGTCTCTACATAAAATACAAAATAGGGCCAGGGATGTGGCTCAGTGATCGAGTGCCGCTGAGTTCAATCCCCAGTACCAAAAAAAAGAGAGAAACTTTTAGATGGGAACATTAAACTAACAGCAACTGACTGTTCTGTAGCAGAGAGTTCTTCCAAAATGCCGTGCCTGCTAAGGAAAGTTTGGCAAAACTGTTGGTGGGGAGGATACCATGCAAGCCAGACCACTGGGACCTGCTTCAGCCTTCAGGAGTGTGGGCAGATGCCTGCTCCCAGGTAGGCCAAGGCGCCTTGGGAATTTCAGCTCCTTTTGTGCTGTGATTCATTGATGTCTTCCCAGTACCTGCTGCCAGTGCCCTGGATTTCTCACATGCTCTGGTTTCTGGACAGATAACTGCAATCTTTTTTTTTTTTTTTTAATATTTATTTTTTAGTTGTAGGTGGACAGAATATCTTTATTTTATTTTATGTAGTGCTGAGGATCGAACCCAGTGCCTCCCGCGTGCTAGGCGAGCACGCTACCACTGCGCCATAATCCCAGCCCCTGCAATCTTTTTTTTATAGAAAAAATATTCTGCCTGTCTTGGCAATATCCAGAAACTTCTGGATACTCTGATTGGGACTGGGGATGGAGCAGATTGGTAGAACAATTGCCTAGCATCCTCGAAGCCAGAGGTTCAGGTCCCACGCACTGCTCCCTCCCCCCCAAATTGGACACACTGAGGCGCAGCACTTTGAATCTCTCTGTCCAGCACCATTACCATCCTGAAGCACCAGAGTTCTGTTAAAGTGCCGCGCCAGTCCCCAGTGGCTGCCCAGGAATGTAGCACCCAGCAGAGCTGGCATTGGTAGAACTGAAGTAACTGGTTTTGATAATTTTGTGCAAGTTTTGTAGTTGCTTTGTGGTGTGGGAGAGAATTTGTCGGCTCCCTCACTCCATCCTTGGAGTCGAAGTCCCCTGTCCCTGGCTCTTCCTTCTGGTACAAGATAGCAAGCACACGTGGTGTAGCTGCCAGTTCTAAAAAATTCTCTGCCGCTACTCCATTTCTAAAAAATTTCTAAAAATTTCTAAAAATTTTCTAAAAAATTCTCTGCCACTACTCCATTTCTCTCCTTTTTAGCTATAATTTTTTCAAAATAACTTCTCTGTCTTACACACTCTTCCCACAATTCCACCAAAAATAAGACATTGCCATTGTTGACGTCACCAGTTTCCAGTGTTGCTAAATCCAGATGGGTTCCCCAGCATCGTTTTCCTTGAACTGCCAGTAGCGTTTGAAGCAGGTGGTAACTTCCTCCTGGATAAACTGTCTTTTCTTTGGTTCCAAGAAAGTCATACTTCTCATTTTTCCTCCTCATCTGGCCATGTCATCATTGCCTTTGCAGATTTTCACACTCACCCATCTGTCCCAGAACTCAGTCCTTTGGCCTCCTTTCTCTTTAAACTCACTTTGGGACTGGAGGTGTAGCCCGGTGGTAGAGCACTTGCCTAGCATGCATGAGGCCCCGGGTTCTGCCCCCAGGACCGCAAAACAAGCAAAGAAAAACCCGCAAACAAAAATAAGTAACTCACTTCACTCTTTTCTGTGCACTAAAATCTCGTACTTGTTTATTTCCTGTTTGCACCACTCCTGGGAGTGCCAGTCACAGCTAGGTGCTGATCTCCTGTGTTCTGCAGAAGCCATCGGGTCTTCCTAACCACTGTCATGGCAACTTCCTTTTCCTGTGCCCAGCCAGAATCCTTGGCCAGCCTTTTGACTACTTTTTCTATGGGGAACCACATCCAAGTCATCTACAGAGCCTGCTGACTCCTTGAGCTTTGTGCAGAAACTGACCGCTTTCACTGCCACCACTGGAATCCAAGCCCTGTGCCCCGACTACTGTGGATGTCCTCCCTTCCCTACAGTGCAGCCTATTTTTAAATCCATCAGTCAGTGAGTTTTAAACCAGAACATGTATTGGCGGCTCGTTGTTGATGCTCCACAATGAACGGCTGCTGCGCTGCCACCCTCTTGGGTTTATAAAGTGCTGCCCCTTCAAAGAGTCCCTCCCCATCTGCGCCTCTGTTAACCAGTCCTGGTGGCATTTCGTCTTCAGCCAGGGCACTCTGGTTACTCTCTCTTGCGTTTGGCAGGGTGGCGCCTGTGCCACAGGCTGACCTCTGGAGGGCGTAGGCCTTGGGGCCACAGTGGGCTGCGGGCGTCTGCCTCACTGCCTGGCTGACCCCACTTCTGATTGGCTGTGCCATCCCTTCTCAGATTGGCCAGGCGCACCCTCAGAGCTCTTGCCCTGCTCTTCCTCTGCCCGGGCTTTTCTTGTGCTGGGCACCCGGGAGACCACTTTCTTACCATCTCTGTTTTCTGTTCCAATTCTAGCTTTTGTTGAGGTTTCCAAGAGCATTTCATATAAAATAGCTCTACCCTGTCCACTAGGATTCCCTATCCCACCTTCTTATTTTTCTCCATAGATAAACTATATATGGTCATGGGGGTGAAGGGAAGAGGAGAGATTTTTATCTGATCGTTTGGAAAAAATCATGCAGAGTTATTGTGTCCACTTTTTATCAATATGGTGTCGTCGCTCCCCACTAGAATGTAGCTCTGCAAGGACAGCGATTTTGATCTGTTTTGTTCGCTCATGTGTCTCCAGGAGGCTAGAGTAGTGTCTGTCGCACAGTGGGCATTGAAACATTTGAAAGAAATGTGTAGCGATTAGTGTCTCTGCGCTGGAACAGTGGGGCACGACCCAGGCGCTGCCTGCGCTGGGCGGAGCCCTGACTGCGCCGTCGTGCGCTGGCACCCCCACCTCAGTCCTGTTTCTTGGAAGTCTTGTTCTCCTTACTCTTCACCATCCTAACTTCTAGCCTTACCCTGCCCTGGCCCACTTGGAGAGCCGAATTTTTTTTCTTCCTTAGATCACGAGTGTTGCCAATTCACCACTTACTAACTTTGCAAGGGGAAAGATCAGCGCGAGTTTTGTTGGCATGGAGTGCCTTTCCCAGAACTAGGGAAATAAAAATGTAAAATGAGGGCTGGGAATATAGCTCAGTTGGTAGAGTGCTTGCCTCGCATGCACAAGGCCCTGGGTTCAATCCCCAGCACCACACACAAAGAATGTAAAATTATCCAACATACTGCTTGGAGATGATCCTCAAGGACTGTGGCACTGGATTACATTAAGATTGGACAGTGAGCTGGGCACGGTGGCGCAAGCCTGTAATCCCAGCAGTTAGGGAGGCTGAGACAGGAGAATCGCGAGTTCAAAGCCAGCCTCAGCAAAGGCGAGGAGCTACTAAGCAACTCAGCAAGACCCTGTCTCTACATAAAACACAAAAAACAGGGCTGGGGATGTGACAGCTCAGTGGTCGAGTGCCCCTGAGTTCAATACCCAGTACCAAAAAAAAAAAAAGATTGGACAGTGGGTGCGAAGCATGGAGTTGAGCTGCCAAGTGCAGCAAGCCCAGAGCCTGGCCTGAGCAGACCTTCCAGGAGGCTGGATGAATGGAGGGCCTTGCAGGCCCGTCTGCGTTCCTGTCGACATGCTCATCATGCAACAGCCTGATTCCTTAATCAGCTTCCCTGCTACTCTAGAATGAGAGGGCTTGTCCGGGGTTGTGTTGTGATTAAATATTCTGGCATTCCTTTTTCATCTCACAGGCTATCTCTGGGTTTACTATAAAACCAAAGAGGGCAGAGAAAGAATATTCTCCAACAATCTCCCCCTAACTGGTCTTTTGAAATTGAGCCTAGTGTTATTTTCTCCAGGTGTGAATTAATCTACAGTGAAAGGGCAAAAAGGTTTATGCCAGCGAAACTTTGGGGGGGGGAGGGTCGAGCCCAGGGACACTTACGAAATACTGAGCTACAGCTCTGGTTTTTGTTTTGTTTTGTTTTGCGTTGCCCAGTCTGGCCTTAAACTTGGGATCCGCCTGCCTCAGCCTTGTGAGTGGCTGGGATCACAGGCATGCACCACTATACCAGGCCAGTGAAACATTTATTTATTTATTTATTTATTTATTGGTAAGGGGGTACCAGGGTTGAACTCAGGGGCACTCAAACACTGAGCAATATCCCCAGCCCTTTATTTTTTATTTTGAGACAGGGTCTCCCTGTACTGCTGAGGCTGGCTTTGAACTTTGCAATCCTCCTGCCTCAGCCTTCTTAGTTGCTGGGATTGCAGAAGTGCGCCACCACACCCATCCAGCAAAATTTTTAAAGACAAACTCCAGTGCATTATTCCGTACCTGCGCTGCATAATCACACCCAACAGAAATTGTCACTCTGAGTCTCAAATATAATGGAAATAATAGTCACTCTGGATGAAACATCCAAGTTTCCTTCATAGAAAGATGTCTCTGGTGCATATAATGAAGATGGTATATGAAGAGCCCATGAACATACATTTGAAGTGTTTCCATCTCTTCTAGATGCATTTCCCACTTGAGCATAGGGGACTGGATGTCTGCCCCATAGAGGCCTAAACACCTCGCCAGGCTGCAATACGGTCTTTGTTTTGCTGCATCTCAGAAACTTTGTCTTTTGAGGGTCAATTTAATTTTTGAAAGCCACTCAAAGTTTTTCAGAGGCCAAATCACAAATAGATTGGTTGATCAGATTTAATAATCTGCTATTGGTGTCAGATGAGCTGGCTGGGTGTTTTCCTTTGAATGCAAATAGGCTAACAGCCTATTAAATGCATATCCACCCCAGGCCCACAAAAAACAAGCAAGGACACTAGAATGTCACCTTTGCTTCATCTCACATGTACACGACAGTCTCAGAATGGCAACACTACCACTATTCATGACCACTGAAAACAATTCTGAGACTTTTTAGTTGGACATGTGCTCCTCGTTCTGCCCTCCCCACATTTGGTGACTAAATCTTCCCATGTTTGTTGTTGGACCATGTAGCCTTCACGCACTATACTCTTCCTTTTTTTTTTTTTTTTCAATTTTTTTTAGTTGTAGATGGACATAATACCTTTATTTTTATGTGATGCTGAGGATCGAACCCAGTGCTCACACATGCAAGGCAAGTGCTCTACCACTGTATACTCTTCCTTTAAACTTCTTTTAGACTTGATTTTTTTTTCTGAGGCTACATCTCATATACCATCATCTCTCAGGTCATTTTGATTTCAGGCTTGTTGTCTAGTTCTAGGGATGGCAATTTTTTTTTTTTTTTGAAAAAGGCTAGATAATAAATAGGCTTTGTGGACCAAAAATGATCCTGTCATATATTTCCGTGTATATTTAACAACTCTTTAAAAATGTAAAAACCCTGGGCTGCAGCTGTAGCCCAGTGGTAGAGCACTTGCCTCGCATGTGTAAGTCACTGAGTTCAATCCTCAGGACCACATAAAAATAAAATCAATAAAATAAAGATTTTTAAAAAAGGTAAAAACCTCAGGGTATAGTGTCACATGCTTGTAATTCCAGCAACTGGGGAGGCTGAGGCAGAAGGATTGGAATTTCAAGGCCAGCCTGGGAAACTAAGGAAGACTTTGTCTCAAAATACTTAAAAAGAACTGGGATGTGGCTCAGTGACAAGTGCTTGCCTGGCATGCATGAGGCCCTCCATTCAATCCCCAGTACTGGGGGTGGGGAATAAGAACTGTTTTTAACTTGAAAATTTGACTCCTGGAGACAGGGTGCCAGTTTTGCTGGATATAAAATCTTTGGCTCAAGCCGGGCGCAGTGGCGCACACCTGTAATCCCAGTGGCTCAGGAAGCTGAGGCAGGAGCATTGCAAGTTCAAAGCGAGAGTCAGCAATGGCAAGGTGCTAAGCAACTCAGACCCTGTCTCTAAATAAAACACAAAATAGGCCTGTAATCCCAGCACTTTGGGAGGCTGAGACAGGAGAATGGCGAGTTCAAAGCCAACCTCAGCAGTGGCGAGGCACTAAGCACCTCAGTAAGATCCTGTCTCTACATAAAACACAAAATAGAGCTGAGGATGTGGCTCAGTGGTCGAGTGCCCCTGAGTTCAATCCCTGGTACCAAAAAAAAAATCCTTGGCTCACATTTTCTTTCCTTATGGATATTAAATGTTACTTTATTTTCTTCAAGCCTAAAACATTTACAGTTGAGATGTGATGATACACAAATTGTCCTTATTATGTTGCTTGCTCTTGTTACCTAGATACCTAAGATTGTTTTTCATATTCTTATTCTTTGTAGTCCACCTGTTGGCCATTCTGAGTTGATATTCTCAAGCATGTGTTGTTTCTAATATCTAGTTTTCAACAACTTTGAAATAGTTGTATTAGTTTTCAACAACTTTGAAATAGTTGTATTAGTTTTCATCCACAAGGAGTCCTATTACCCATATTTGGGGTCAATTTTGCTTATTTTTACTATTTGACAGTTTCTCTCACATTCTTTTTCTCATTTTTATTTTTTTAATTTTTTTTGGTACCAGGGATTGAACTCAGGGGCACTTGACCCCTGAGCCACATCCCCAGCCCTATTTTGTGTTTTTATGTAGAGACAGGGTCTCACTGAGTTGCTTAGCAGCCTCCCCATTGCTGAGGCTGGCTTTGAACCCGCAATTCTCCTGTCTCAGCCTCCCTAAGTGCTGGGATTACAGGCTTGAGCCACCGCGCCTGGCTCTCATTTTTATTTTTAAATATTTAATATTTATTTTTGTGATACTAAAGATCGAACCCCAAAATGCTCTACCATTAAGCCACATGTCCAGGCCTTTTAATTTGGGAGCGTCCTGGGGATTGAAATCGGGGTGCTTAACCACTGAGCTACACACACACACCCCTTTTTAAGGCAGGGTCTTGCTAAGTTGTTTAGGGCCTCCAGCTTCAGCCTCCCAAGTTGCTGAGATTACAGGTGTGTCCACCATGCCTGACTGTATTTTTTAATATTGTTTCTAAGTTGCTGAGGCTGGCCTGGGACTTGTGATCCTCTCTTCTCAGCCTCCTGAGTTGTTGGGTTTATAATCATGTACCACCACGCTCAGCCATTTCTCTTTCTTAAAGGAAATAATTTAATCTAAATACAGAACACTTTACTGACACTGTAAAAAAAGGAATCCTATTCTGATTTACAAAGGTTATAAAATCAAGTTGACATTATATGGAAGAATTACCTAAGCCACAGTTGGTAAAGATGAATCTGTGGGCTATATGACTGCTGTGTTTCATTTCTGGGTTTCTAATGCTTCTTTAGAACACTTTTTCACACCTTGCATCATTTTCTTTAATGACCTTTAATTCATTTTGAAATAGGGCACAGTTTGATTTGCCTCTGGGCATCTTTCTGGCACACTTTCATTATCTGAATGGTGTTCTGTTATTATTTTTTTAATGTGGAATTGATTTTTCTAAATTGTCCAAGTTGATAGACAGAAGTGTGGTTCAGGATAGTTTTTCTGACTTTACCTAACTCCTCCAATGTCAGACTCTTTTTTCTCTCCTGTGCTGGGGTCAAGGCCAGGGTCTAACATTAGGGCAGGGCTCTACCACTGAGCTACAGCCCTCTCCAACCCCTCGAATACTGGACTCCTATTGGACAATGCCATCCCTTTTCACGTTCATTTTTGCATGGTGCTTTCTCTTTATCACAGTAACTCACTGGAGAGATTGAGGAGTTTCCAGAGAGGGAGACTTCAACTCTGGACAAGTGGATTTCTTGGTTCTCTTGATAGAACATGCAAAAATGAACTTAAGGGTGTGTCAGTTAGAGACACAGACAAATAATTTAGTATAATAGAGACACATTCAAGGGCAAATGTGGGCCATCTCAAAAGTGAGAGATGGATTTGGGGTTACCAGCTCCTCTTTTAAAATAAACTTGGAGCAAGGTGGGCATGGGAAGGAGTGTGGAAATGACATCAGTCTGGTGATTACAAGTAGGTTCGTGGTGGTCTGGTCATGCTCAGAATCCCTAGGCTGGCATGGTCTCCATTATCTGATCAGTAGATAATGTTAGAAAGTACTCTTGATTATAAATTTCTTAAAATATCATCTCTCTTGCTTAATCTATTAATTATGTAGGTTAATAACAGTGCACAAGGTAATTTTTATAAGTCAATGAATTTATGATAGCTTTAAGATTTACAGATTTTCCAGAAATGAGAGAGGGTGGTTCCTGGAGGAAAAATTACTTGGGAGCCGGGTGCAGTGGCGCACATCTGTAATCCCAGCACTTAGGGAGGCTGAGACAGGAGAATCACAGTTCAAAGCCAGCCTCAGCAATGGTGAGGTGCTAAGCAACTCAGTGAGACCCTGTCTCTACATAAAACACAAAATGAGGCTGGGGATGTGGCTCAGTGCTCGAGTACCCCCGAGTTCAATCCTTGGTACCAAAAGAAAAAAGAAAAGAAAGAAAGAAAAATTACTTGGGGAGTAACTTAGGGAGGTAATTTTTAGATTAAAGTCATATTTCCTTGTCCTTCTTCTTGTCTCTTTTCTAGTTATCTTTTATTTCTTTTCTATCCTATGTCATAACAACCTCAAAGCACAGCTTGGCAAAGATATAATGTCATCCAAAGGAATGTAGAACTGTGCTGTTGAAACATGTCTACTTCATGTTGGTAGTGTGCCCGCAGCTTGACAGATATCCAGTATTACTGCTTGCCTCATTTTTAAAATATACTGAAGGTGCCCTTATGAGTTTGCACTGGGGCCCTGATGCTCCTTGGCACACAGTTTGGGGACCACGATCTCAATGATGCTGCTGCGCATCTGGAGACCACACTTAAGGACCACAAAGGTGTTAGCTGTATGGTTTTTGTTTTTGTGCTGGGGATTGAACCTATAGGCTCATGCATGCTAGCAAAGTGCTCTGCCATGGAGCTACACCCCAGTCACCAAGAATAAAGAATTTGAAAGTGGTATGGATGAGATAGGAATTTGGGAGTACAAAAAAGTACCACATCTCAAAAAATGTGCCCGTGAAACATTGACATACAGTAATCACCCATGAAGCCTTGGATGCAAAAGCAGCAACTCACAGCCGGGCGCAGTGGCGCACGCCTGTAATCCCAGCACTTAGGGAGGCTGAGACAGGAGAATCGCGAGTTCAAAGCCAGCCTCCCCGTAGGCGCTAAGCAACTCAGTGAGTTCAATTCCTGGTACCAAAAAAATAATAAATAAAGCAGCAACTCGGGCATCCCAGCCGCCTCCTTGCGGCCATGCCCTAGCCTGCAGAGGGGCAAGAGGCAGGCAGTGCCCAAGCACAGGGAAAACTGGTGTGAAGTGACCTGACCTGCCCTGGCCCCAGCTGCTGTCCCATTGACTACCAACACTCCAGCCCAAGAGGTTTCTTTTCACTCTCAAGATAGCCCTCACTGTCTTCCGTTCTAGGGCATAATCCTTGCTTTTTCAGTAAATCTCTTGTGCCTCAATATCTGACTTGTGCTAATTCTTTTTTCCTCAACCACTGAGCCACATCCCCAGCCCTCTTTTGAATTTATGTAGAGACAGGGTCTCACTGAGTTGCTTAGCACCTCACCGTTGCTGAGACTGGCTTTGAACTCACGATCTTCCTCCTGTCTCAGCCTCCTGAGCCACTGAGATTACAGGTTTGCGCCACTGCGCCCGGCCTATTTTTTTCCTTTTTTGCAGTACCAGGGATTGAACCCAGGGTTGCTTTATGACTGAGCTACAGTCCAAGCCCTTTTTATTTTTCCTTTTTATGTTGAGGCAGGTTCTTGCTAAGTTGCCCAGGCTGGCCTTGAATTTGAGCTCCTGCTGTCTACCTGGTCTCTTGTAGAGATTACGGAGTGTGTGCCACCACACCTAGCTGAAATTCTTATCTGTCTCTTACATCCAAGGCCCTGTTGTCTTAAGGTGAGGTCCCTCTTTTTTGGAGCCTCCTTGGATCTTCCTCCAGTGACACTTCCAGCCAAGTAGAAAATTTCTTCCTTTGGTCTCATATACTCAGATAAGCAAGAAAATCAGTTAAAAGGGATTTAAAATGTTGAAATCAAACACTCTGGAAACAGTTGTGCACAGGTGTGTTTGTGGGTGCATTTGCTTATAGATGTACAGACAGCTGAATGTATGTTGGGAAAACCAGTGTGCCATTTCTTAGTTTTGATGAGGGGCTACTTTAAGGGATGAGCACATTCTTATTGGTAGGCTTATTGACCTTGATGCTCAAGAATATTTGAATATTGGAATTTGCTTTGTGACCTGCCTCAGTGAGTTTGATTGACTGCTAGTTTGAGAAGTTGTCAATCAGCCTGCCACATTTTATTAAAAAAAGACTTGTCTTTCAAGAGAGAGCAAGTATGTGGGCGTGCGGTAGAGAAATCCAGATTGCTCAGTACCCGGATTCATCACACACAGAATCTTACAGGTGATTCCAAGTAAAACTCGCCCCTGGGTCTACACTAAAATGAAGAGAAAACACTATAGGCCTCTACAGGAGCCGTGGAAAGCTTCGGGTGACCTGATGGCTGTGGCTTCCCGCACTCTCCCCAGTTGAAGACTGTGCTCTGTCCTTAATGAAATGTGATCTATTGAGATGAAAGCAAAGCACTGGAAAGCGCTTGTGAAGACAGTGGCACTGGCACTTTCTGGATCTCTCCTCTCGCTTTCTCGTTCTAAGATCTCAAGTCAGGAAAAGGTGCATCCTGGGTGGAAACCTGTTGACGCCTGACTCCTTTTCTGGAATTTTGAAAACCCAGCAGTCGATATTGCAGACCATACTGCCCAGTGATGTTGTCGAAGTCCTAGGGAGAGCCCAAGCCCTGATGGTACACTTGCCACCTAAGAGAAATGGCCGTGGAGTAAATTCAGCCGTTGCTTTATATGACTGGGGTCTGTACTGATGACATAAGCAGAGCAGCAGCCCACCGTGACCCAAGGTCCTCCCCAGGGTCCACGTGGGCTTTCTAACATGTCGTTCTCTACAAACTAGTCTTCAGGTTCTTCTTACGATCTATAGGAAAAGCAATGTGTTGGGGCTGGGGTCGTGGCTCAGTGGTAGAGCACTGGCCTTGCCTGTGTGAGGCGCTGGGTTCGATCCTCAGCACCACATATAAATAAATGAGTAAATACAGGTCCATCAACAACTAAAAAAAAATTAAAAAAAAAAAAAAAAGCAATGTGTTATTGTGCGGCTATACTTTGAGAGCAGGGTTATAAATCATAAAGACAAATCCTAGGTTAGAAGAGGCCATCAAGGTGAAGATATTTTTCCCTGAAAATAATTGTCTGTTAGTCAGAGACTGGTGTTAACCACGGTACTTGAATTAGCTGTCCAGGTACAAAGTGGGAACCTAGAAGCTCCTTCAGTTGACCTGAAGAGCTGGCTTTGCACCATTGCCCACCGAGCTCCCAATCGGTCCAGACATGATGGCTTTCCTTCCAGCCGAGGCGGGGAGGAAGCAGGGTGGGAGCTGACTGACTGTGCTGTCTTCTCCTGCAGCGCCTTCCATGGGAAGCGGCACGAGCAGACTCTACAGTGCTCTCGCCAAGACACTGAACAGCAGCGCTGCCTCTCAGCACCCAGAGTATTTGGTGTCACCTGACCCAGAACATCTGGATCCCATTGATCCTAAAGAGCTTCTGGAGGAGTGCAGAGCTGTTCTGCATACTCGACCTCCCCGGTTCCAGAGGGACTTTGTGGATCTGAGGACAGATTGCCCCAGCAGCCACCCGCCCATTAGGGTCATGCAATGGAACATCCTCGCCCAAGGTATGCCTGATGCTTCTGTGCTGAGCTCTCAAGTTTGCTGTGACCTCTGCTTCGGCCCATGCCCGATGCTCTGGTGTCTGTGGGCAGTTGGAGGTGTGGAGGGAAGGGGTGACCATCTTTTATCAGGCAACTCAATGGGACGTCCTGAAGCCTGTTGCCTCCAGCTTCCAGTCCATCACTGCAAGATGGCATGGGGGACGGGGGGTGACATGGAGAATTTTGTGCCGGAGACAGCAGCTGGGCTGGGGGAACCTAGATGTTCTTGTGACTCGGCTCCAATCCATACTCAGCTATATAACTGGAGACCAAAAAGGTATTGCTTCAGTTCTCTATTCACTGAAACATTTTGTTATGATAGAAAAGTCTCCTTTCCTGAGTCTGCTGAGTTAAAGACCGATGTGTCAGTCAGCCTTCTGTAGCATTGCCTTTTATGCAGCAGTAGACATTTTAAGAAAAAGAAACAAGGACCCATTTATTTGTGGATGCATGTATGTATTTAGCTGCCAGAAAAGAAGGGAATACTCTGACGTACCAATCTTTGATTCTTTTATTTTTTCCAGATGTTCATTCCTAAGTAGGAAAAGCTCACCATTTTAAAGCTCATTCTGAGTAGTGTCAATTTATATCAGTTGGTATGGCTTTATTATATATAGTCAGTGTTAAAACTAGTACATAGAGTACAATATAATTATTTCATCTGACATAGTTTAGATTCCTGGGATGGCAAAGAACAATTCTCTAACTAAAGCTAAAACCAAAGATCTTTTATTTTGGAATGTAGTTACAAGAAATAGTTTGTTATATAAGAAGCCAATTGCTTGCTTCATCCAGATGCTAAGATGTTATTTAATTCAAGGGGATTAATGGAGTATGCGCCGAGAAAAACCATCCAGCGTACCTGAAGCAGGCAGCACTCTGAGGGCCTGGATTAGAACTAACCTAAGGAGCCTCCTGGGTCCCTTGAAGTCATGGTTCTGTGGTAGCTAACAACTGACTGGCTTTTTCTTTACAGCTCTTGGAGAAGGCAAGGACAACTTTGTACAGTGCCCTGTCGAAGCTCTCAAGTGGGAAGAGAGGAAATGTCTCATCCTGGAGGAAATCCTCGCCTACCAGCCGGACATACTATGCCTGCAAGAGGTGGACCACTATTTTGACACCTTCCATCCACTCCTCAGTCGACTGGGCTATCAAGGCACCTTTTTCCCGAAGCCCTGGTCACCTTGTCTAGATGTCGAACACAACAATGGACCAGATGGCTGTGCCTTATTTTTTCTCCAAAACCGATTCAAGCTGGTCAACAGTGCCAATATCAGGCTGACGGCCATGACACTGAAGACCAACCAGGTGGCCATTGCTCAGACCCTGGAGTGCAAGGAATCTGGACGACAGTTCTGCATCGCTGTCACCCACTTGAAAGCCCGAACTGGCTGGGAGCGGTTTCGATCAGCTCAGGGCTGTGACCTCCTCCAGAACCTGCAGAACATCACCCAAGGTGCCAAGATTCCCCTGATAGTTTGCGGGGACTTCAACGCAGAGCCAACCGAAGAGGTCTACAAACACTTCGCCTCCTCCAGCCTCAATCTGAACAGCGCCTACAAGCTGCTGAGCGCCGATGGGCAGTCCGAGCCTCCATACACGACCTGGAAGATCCGGACCTCAGGGGAGTGCAGGCACACCCTGGATTACATATGGTATTCCAAGCACGCTCTGAGCGTGCGGTCAGCCCTCGATCTACTCACCGAAGAGCAGATCGGACCCAACCGGCTTCCATCCTTCAATTACCCCTCAGACCACCTTTCTCTAGTGTGTGACTTCAGCTTTAACGAGGAACCTGGTGGACTTCTCTAAAAGCTGATCTGGGCTTTTTAATCACAGGAGTCTTAACCAGGGATGTTTCAGGAAACTGAACTAGGATAGGAAGTACCCTGGGGAAGGGTTCCCAGGCTCGGTCATGTCCCTTCCTGCGTTTCCAGCATGCCCTTGGGAAAGGATCCCGTTCACAAACCTTTTCAACGACAACCTGTAGCGAAAAAGGTGTTTGCACTCCAGTTTGGGCTTATATTATTCTCCCTCCCTTAGCATCCCATTTTCAATCTGTCATTTAAGGGCATTCAGTTGGGCTTGTTTTGAAGCTTTTTCAGTTTGCGGATGCTTTAAAAACGTGCAGACTTGCTTGAGTCCTCTGCAGTTAACATTCAGTATGTAGAAAAATTTCCCTAGACCGCATTTCAAGTTTATTTATTTGTGCGTTTTTCCAATGTCAACAGGATATGCATGGCAATATTTATTATTTTTATATCTTCATGTAAAACTCAATTATAGCATTATGAACATTCTAGAACCAGTAAGACGTAAGTTATAAAGTAACGTATAGTAATTTTCTAAAGCTTTACAATGTTTCCATCTGGTGGTCTAACAATGTGTGCGAAGCAGCTGTTCAGCCTGGAGGGGGTTTTGTTATTCTAGTCTAAGCATCAGGACTCGGATACATTCTTCATAAATGACCCTCACTCCGCCTCCGTGTTTCCCATTATTGTGTTTCTTGAAGAAATTCCAGCTCATTTTCCATTATTTAATCACTGCTACGTATTGTACTTTTCCATCAGATAATATCGGTGTACATTTGAACATTAGTCAGCATCATCATCATTTGTGTTGGAACATGCTTTTCACAATAATTATTTAGGAGCTGTTATGTGGCAGTGGCTAAGAAAGCCAGGGGGACCTTCTTTTCAGAGATGTGAAGGTAGTGTTTTGTTTCATTTTGTTTTTGTTTTTGTTTTTTGGTACTGGGGATTGAGCCCAAAGGTAATTTACCACTGAGCTACATCCCC
This sequence comes from Xerus rutilus, assembly GCA_028644305.1. NCBI lineage: Eukaryota > Metazoa > Chordata > Mammalia > Rodentia > Sciuridae > Xerus > Xerus rutilus. The sequence goes on along the minus strand of CM053408.1, from coordinate 13,490,316 downwards.
ACCCCTTTTTCTTTTTTGTTTTGAGAGAGGGTCTTGCTGAGTTGCCCAGGCTGGCCTCGAACTTGTGACCCTCTTGTCTCAGCCTACTGAGCTGCTAGGATTACAGGAGCCTCCTCCCTCAGCCAGAGATAGGAAACTTTCTAGAAAGCCTGTAATTGGGCTGTCATAGAAATTTCCTAGGACAGCCAGATGACTGTGGTTTAAAACATCCACAAAGAATGTAAGAAGTTAAAAGATAAATGTGTGATTCTCACCCATCAGAAATGAAAGTGATAAAGATATAACAGGTGAAGCCTCTTCCAAACAACATAACCCATCACTAATAAACTGGTAAATATTTTATTGTATGAGTTGTAAATATTTAAGATTAATAAATGGCCTTTTAAATCTCGTGCTGTTAACATCTTGTCTTTTTAGTCCAAAAAGAATCTGGGAGCAGATTGATCGCTGATGCTGTCATGTGGCAATTCTCTGTAGCCACTGACACATGGAACCTCACACTCGGTGGGCACGGCCTGGTTCCTGTTGCTTGGCGGCACCTGACTTTGCTTACATGGTCTCTCAGTGCCAAGGCTGCAACTCCACATGGCTCACCCAAATACTCAGAGTTGGCACCACTCTCAGGACAAATGAAGTTCTCAGTGGTTTTGTACACAGAAAGGCATGGGGCTACCTGGAAATGAGAGCAAGCAGGAAGAACAACCGCACCAGTGTGTGGGATCAGTCTCAGATGACTGGTGGTGTCACGTGCTGTTGAGAAACAGTAGGATCGGAGCGCTTTACTAGTGCGGTTCACCTGCCCTAAACAGGCCAACCTCAAGAGAAGTTATGAGAGCCTTAAGCAAGCAAATCCGGGTGAGGATGAAAGGCAAAGTAACTGTTAGAATTTCAAGTGTCATCTGCCAATACAAAAATCAACAGCAAGGGTTCGGGTGGGAATATGGGTGGGTGGGAAGACCACTGGGCAGAAATGTTTCTAGAAATACCAGTAAGTGAACATAATAGGTAAGAAGGTTGAGAAAAACCTACCATGCAACTTGTGGCAAAAGGCCGGATGTTTATTTAATGAAATGCTTTGGCTGTTGGACGTATTTTCTTGCCTTCATTTGAAGTTTAATTATGTGAGCACTCTGATCTGAGAATTTTTGAAGGATGTATAAATCTTGTGTTGCATTTCATATTTTAAGTGTGCCTTCTAAGTCTTTGTAGACAGCTTTGCTTTGTGGACTATCAGAGTAACCTGAAGGTATAATGGTAAGTTAGATTCGTTGCACAGAACTAAATATAGATTCTAATTTTTTTTTTTTTTTTTTTTTTTTGGTACCAGGGATTGAACTCAGGGGTACTCGACACTGAGCCCTATTTTATGTTTTATTTAGAGACAGGGTCTCACTGAGTTGCTTAGCGCCTCGCCCTTGCTGAGACTGGCTTTGAACTCAAAATTCTCCTGTCTCAGCCTCCCGAAGTGCTGGGATTACAGCCATGCACCACCGCACCCGTCTTTGTGATTTTAAAACAGAAGGCCAAGTAGCCAGGCGCAGTGGCGTATGCCTGCAATCCCAGCAGCACGGGAGGCTGAGACAGGAGGATTGCAAGTTCAAAGCCAGCCTCAGCAATGGCGAGGCACTAAGCAAATCAGTGAGACCCTGTCTCTACATAAAACACAAAATAGGGCTGGGGATGTGGCTCAGTGGTCAAGTGCCCCTGAGTTCAGTCTCTGGTACCAGAAAAAAAAAAAAAAAACAAAATAGTAGGTAAGGATTCGAGCCCAGGTCCATCTTGACTCCAAGGTGTTTGCTTGTTCCCTTCCACCATGTTCCCTTAGCTTCAGTGAGTACACGTGCACAGCACGGTGGTATTATGGGGAGCAAGATGCAGTTTGTTAAATGAAAAACAGGCAAACAGTAGAATGGCGAAGGCCTGGGGTTGAGCTTGTGAAATGAGAGGAGCAAAATCATGTCCAAGACCACACAGGCTGTCAGTTAAAGACAGCAGTGTGACCCTGAACAACCCCATCTGTGAGGCCTTGGCTTTCTTAATCGTGTCTGCCTTCCTGTGAGATGTCCATAAAGAATTATGAATTAGCCAAGAATGGTGGCTCAAGCCTGTAATCCCAGCACTTAGGGAGGCTGAGACAGGAGAATCGCGAGTTCAAAGCCAGCCTCAGCAACGGCGAGGCACTAAGCAAGCAACTCAGTGAGACCCTGTCTCTACATAAAACACAAAATAGGGCTGGGGATGTGGCTCAGTGGTCGAGTGCCCCTGAGTTCAATCCCCAGTACCAAAAAAAAAAAAAAGAATTATGAATTAGGCGCCGTGGTACACAGCTGTAATCCCAGTGACTTGGGAGGCCGAAGCAGGGGGATCACAAGTTCGAGGCCAGCCTCAGCAATACCATAGGAAGAGCTGGGGATGTAGCTCAGTGGTAAAGTGCTGCTGGGTTTAATAACCAGTACCACAAAAAAGAAGAAAATTATAAATACATATGTTAGCCACTGAAAAATAATGCTTAAGTTTCAAAACAAGAGGAAATGACACTGTGCTTTGTGTCCTAATCACTCCTATTTTTAGCCAAAGAGAATACCCTTCATTTTGAAATGTCAGGACCAATAGTGTTTATAGAAATTTAAGCCCCCAAGTGAGGGGCTGATAGAATGGCAAGAAATTTGCAGACCTGAGTATGTGAATTCTTCGGTCTTGATAGATGCTGTCAATCCTGCTTTGGTTTGCAGTGTAAAAATACCTGCTTCGAATAATAACCCACAGCTGCAGGCCTTTCCCCAGATTTCTTTGCAAAACTCACTTCTGAGAAAACATTCATGTAAAAGGAGATAGCAGTGGAAGCCATGCTTCCTGGCAGCTGGGAAGAGACTGGCTGCCTCTAAGCATCTGTTGAACTTGGACTAGATCGATCTCAACGGATTTTTATTTTTTTTAACTTTGACCAAGACATCTGAAAACAAAGTTAATAGCTGAATTTTAACCATTGTGTAACACTTCTCAGCATGAATTCTGTATATTTATTAATTTTCTTTTACCATTCTTTTTCCTTGCCTAGTTTTCTAGTTTCTATTGACTTTTATTTATTCCAGTAACGTTTTAATTTTTTTCCCCCCTGGTACTGGGGATTGAACCCAGGGACACTTAACCACTGAACTACACTCCCAGCGGCCTCCCCCCGGCCCCCCATGACAGGATCTCACTAAATTTCTGAGGCTAGTCTCGAATTTGTGATCCTCCTACACCACCATGCCCAGATTCTGTACCTACATTCTAAATAATAAGATAAGCACTTTTTTTTAGTCAATTGCCACATAGCTGTTTTAAAATCTTTTATCATTCAAAATTCAAGTCTTCCCAGCCTCCTGATACTCACATGTGATCCCCACTCTGACCTCACCTGGCATATAATATAGAATTTTGAGAAACAAATCAAGAAAGATGAAGACTAGAGCGTAGGGAATATGGCTAACATTTGATTCTGGTTTCCATAGATGGGTGAACCTAAAGAGATCACCCAGCAAATTGTGCAACATTTTAAAGTTCAGTTTGTGAGCCGGGTGCAGTGCCACACGCCTGCAATCCCAGCTACTCTGAAGACAGGCAGGAGTCTTGCAAATTCAAGGCCAGCGTAGGCAATTTAGCAAGACCCCGTCTCGAAAAATAAGGGCTGCTGGTGGGCATAGCTCAGTGTATAGAGCATCTGGGTTCCATTCCCAGTACCAGAGAAGGGAAGTGAATCAGTTTGTAAGAAATTAAGGATCACTGTGATAGAATAGGTTGACTGGACATTAACCTTGTTTCTTTCCCTGACCTCCTTTGTTTTGGATGGAAGGGGGTGAAGTTGAGCCTAAAACTAAACTGGGAGCCCCAAGAGGTCAACCACTGACCAGCTGAGCTAACTGATGATTCAAAAAGTTTCTCGAACCTTTGGTTCTTCTGTTGAGATTGTGTTGGGGAGAGAAGGGGGTACTGGGAATTGGACCCAAGGTGCTCCACCACTGAGCTACTTTTCCCAGCCCTTTTTACTTTGAGACAGGATCTCATCAAGTAGCCCAGGCTAGCTTTGAACTTGCCATCTCCCTGCCTCGGCACACCCAGCTTTTCTCCAAGGTTGCTCAAAAATTATTTGAATTTCAAAACTAAGTTACTGCTGCCACTGCCCAAATAGTTATGATATTTTGGGGAAATTCTTCCACACTTTCTGAAACTCTCAAAAACTAGTGTGACCTTTACAGGGCATTTGCTTCTTAAAATATATTCCAAATTTTTATTTAGATGGGGAAGGGGAGCAGGGATTGAAATCAAATTCCATGCATGTATGATTTTTGTCAAATGAACCCAACTACTATGTATGACTATAATGTCTTATTTAAAAGAAGAAAATTATATTCTTCCCTAAAAAAGCGAATCAAGGGCCGAGGTTGTGGATCAGTGGCAGAGTGCTTGCCTCGCACATGTGAGGCACTGGGTTCAATTCTCAGCACCACATAAAAATAAGTAAACAAAGACACTGTGTTCACGTATAACTAAAATATATTTTTTTTAAAAAAGCAATTCAAAAGTACTTTGGACAATAGTAGATTGTTGGCATTGCTATGTAGCTTTGATGATATTTTTTTTTTTGAAGAGACAAAAGTACATTGTATGCTATTCCGCAAGACTTCGAGACTCATCCAAATTTAAAGAGCTAAGTGTGAGAAAAAGGCTTTAAAATCAATAAAACGTATAATTTTAGAGGGTTTTCTTAAGCCATTTGTAATGCTTAATGTATTTCAAACTACCTTTTTCCCAGTGAATGCTTCAGGAACATTCAGGTTAGTCCCTAATCTTCAGACTTTGTTTTCTGTAGCTCCCGGCAGGCTTCTCACCTGTCTGCGTAATGCAATTGCCTAGAGATACTTTTAAAATACCGATGCCTGGCTGCCACCCCCAAACACTGTCATTTTGTTGGTATTGAATGCGCCCTGGGCAGCAGAATTGTCCCAGGTAATTGGAATGTGCAGCAGTTAGCACTAATTAGTCGAGGTAACAGCCTAAAACTCAAACTTGCATATTACATATTTTACTGTTTTGAATGGTGATTTCACTTCATTATTTTACCTTTTTCAACAGCAACAGTATTGTTTCATTAAGTAAATCTAATATAGATAGAATTTTCTCAAAGTTAAACATACTAAAGTGGGATGAGAGACAGTGTCTTGGGAGAAGATGGCTCTGCTTTTAGGTTACAACCTATTGATCATTTTTTGTTGTTTTTGGCAGTGTTTTTCATTCAACAGTTGGTTCACTTGGATTATGTCCTCACTTTGGAAGCTGCAATATTGTTTAGTTCTGAACTCCAGCATTACTGCTTAGCTGAGGTATTCAAAGAGAGTGCTGGGTGCTCAAAATAGCAGAGGAGGTAAATCAAATCCAGTGATACTTGCCAACAATATCTTATTCTACTTAGGGCTGACTTCACCGTGTACTGAGTTCCTACAGTTTCAATCACAAGAGGCAGTGATTGTAACAAAGGGACTGAAATACACAAGTCACAACCACGGAAGTCTCAGTATTGTGAACGGTCAAAAGCTGTAAAGGGAACAATTTTGTTTTGCTTTCTTTTTTATATTTTTTATTCGTTGAACACAACACCTTTATTTTTATGTGGTGTTGAGGATTGAACCAGTGCCTCACATGCGTTAGGCAAGCGCTCTACCACTGAGGTACAACTCCAGCTCCAAACAGTGGCTTTGATAACTGGAACTAAAATAAGGTTGGTTATTCTCACCTCCTGGGAGACTCAAAGGATCATAGGAAACTTTGTAAATAACCCCAAGGCCAAAGTTTTGTCTTTGGAAAGAAGTTTAGCTTGTAATTAATCATTAAACATGGCTTGCTTACACAAAGTGACCAGAAATGTATACTCTCAAGTATGCAGTGTCAGGTGTGGCCACTAGCAATGTCCCAGGTGCCCTGTCCTTGACATTTTGGCTTCCCCTCATTGTCACTGGCTTTTTTTTTTTTTTGTACCGGGGATTGAACTCGGGGGCACTCGACCACTGAGACACATCCCTTTCCCTATTTTTGTATTTTATTTAGAGGCAGGGTCTCAGTTGCTTAGCACCTCGCTTTTTGCTAAGGCTGGCTTTGAACTTGCCATCCTAGTGCCTCAGCCTCCTGAGCTGATGGAATTACAGGTCTGCAGCACCGCGCCCGGCTGAGTGCCTTTCTCTTTGATCAGTTTGCTTTCCCTTTCCTCTCACACTTGCTGCTGCTGCCTGTCATCTTAAAAAATACCTCATCTGTCTTTTTTCCCCAGCCCTTGACCTCTATTGCTGACTCGTTTTCCTCTTCCCCTGTCTTTGTATACTTGACTCATCCCGGTCAGAGCTCACTGAATAGCACACTATCCACCCTGGAGAGTTTCCAAGCCCATTTCAGAAATTTCTGCTTTTATGTCAGTCATCTCCAACTCAGCAAATGGAACAACTCAAATCTAAGTGGAAGAAGAAAAGCGTTATCTAGGGAGATGCCCTCAGTGGGACAGCTCAATGAGAAACGGGTGCCTGGGTTGATTGGGGAACCAGATGTCCGAAAGGCAAACAGGCTTGGAAGACAAGCAGAAGCCTGATCAAAGGACCTTCAATGTTAGGCTGTAGGCTTTTCTCTTTCTAGCCAGATGCTAATAAATTTAAAGCAGTCTCAGGGGCGAGTGAAGAAATTTGCATTTTAGAACCTCTCACCATCTATTACTGGGAGGTCTGGGACCAAGCAATCAGGACGGAAGATAGGAAGATATTTAGAAGGTATAATAGGACTTGATGAATGACTAAGTATGAATAAGGTGTCAAGAATGGCATTTCCTCTGGCATTAGTAATGGGTTGGTGTTAATGTCATTTGAGTGGAATGAAGAAATTTTGGAGGGAAGAGAGTTGAACTTGGACATTCAGGAGGAAACAGCTAGTTGGCAATCAGATGAATTCATCTAATACTCAAGTAAAATCTAGTCTGGAACAATAGATTTGGTAGTAAGAATCATACATGGACATAGGTAGGATTAACAATCATTAAAGTGAAATCGAAATAGAAAACTTAAGTGCTTGCTGTGTGCCAGGCCCTAGAAGTTCTAAATCTTTTTAATGTATCAACTTCGTTAATTCTCACAACTCTGAGGAAAGGAGCCATAGAACCTTTCTGGAAATCCAAAGCAAAGGTGATAAGGTAGTGTTTAAGACAGGAAGGGAACCATGGAAAACTAAGGAATTTTGAGGCACAGCCTGAGATATGAGATCACGTGAAAAACCTAAGCATTTACTTGATTTGGAAATTGGGTTATTGGAGACCTCAATGAAAACTGTCTAAGCCAGAATTCAACTGAAAAAGACAGGCTATTATTGACCATTGGAACCAGGAGACAAGGCAGAACAAAGGGAAAGTCATAGTTAAGACGGGGAGGGAGTGCCAATGATCATGTAATACTGTCATCAGTAGCGTTGTCAACCTGCATGTTCCCAAGTCCAGACTCTGGATGAATTTATTCTCAGACAGACGCTAAGATTTTCAGGTAGTGTGGTGGAGGTAATGAGTACAGTATGGGAGGAAGGTATTCACTTAAAATTCAAACGTCTTTAGATACCTTCTGTAGTATGTGACTAAGATTTGTGGTAAATGTTAGCAAAATCCCTAAGTGTCTGTCGTGTCTCTAACATGATCATCTCTTGGGCAGGGGTGCAGGGATGGAATAAAATATAATCTTTGACCAAAGAGTATTACAGAAGACATGGTGAAAAAGAACATAATACATTAAGTGCCAAAACACACAGTACCAATTTTGACAACTTGAAACCTTTAGGAAATGTTCTAAAAGAAGGTGGAATTTGAGATGAACTTCCAAATGAGATGAGACTGCAGTGACTTTGTCTTTAAGCTTTTATTACAAAGTACTATCAGGTCAGGAGTGGTGGCACACGCTTGTAATCCCAGCACTTTGGGAGGCTAAGACAGGAGAATCGCAAGTTCAAAGCCAGCCTCAGCAATGGTGAGGCACTAAGCAACTCAGTGAGACCCTGTCTCTACATAAAACACAAATTAGGGCTGGGGATGTGGCTCAGTGGTCAAGTACCTTTGAGTTCAATCCTTGGTACCAAAAAAAAAAAAAACTGTCAGGGCTGGGTGCGGTGGCACACACCTGTAATCCCAGTGGCTCAAGAGGCTGAGACAGGAGGATCAAAGTTGAAGGCCAGCTTTGCTAACTTAGTGAGAGAGACCCTGTCTCAAAATTTAAAAGGGCTGGAGATTTGCTCAGTGATAAATTGCCCAAGGGTTAAACCCCCAATACCCACCCCCAAAGAAGTACTATCAGGTGTGTTTATGGAAAAGATAATTAGAACAAGAGCTTTTAAAAAAATCTTTTGTCAATCTAAGTAGTGTCTGATCAAATCAAATAATTAAAGGTCAAAATATATTAAGCATCATCTAAAATACAAGTATTCTTTGTAATAGAGCATTAATTTACAGAGTCACAGGACCTAGCTTTGTGAGAAATCAGGTGATTCAAGTGATCCTCCTAGTACCTTAATTTCTCACCTGTAGAAGGGCTATAGAGTATTACTTGTACTTCTTACTCTCCAAAAGAGAACCAGGTGGCTTGACTCTGAAGTGTTACATATTTAAATTCTTTAAGTGTGGCTAACTAAAATACTAAAGTATGGACAGTAGACTATTACAGTTCGTGATAAAAATTAGGAAGGACTTGGCAACATGGAGATGTTTGCCAAATATTTACTAGGAAACAACAGAAGTGACGTTTCTTCTCAGTTGTGAATACTGTTAAAAATATCACCAGAGACCAAAACAAGATAAATTTCATTTCTATATTTCAGAAAACCTACTTGAATACACTTTGAAACAAGAGTACAACAAAATAGAATATACTTCAAATGTTGAATATACAAACTATTATAGTTCAAATCTGAACACTGGTACTTTCCCTCTTAAACTTTTAACTAAAAAAGAAAGAAAAAGTAAAAGAAATAAGAAAAAAAAGAAAGAAAACAAATGCCAGGTACTAGAGCTACCTGACAAAAATTCATGCTGCGCCTGAACTTCCAAACGATGGTAGAACTGAAACTGATGTGTCTGCACAGATGCCAGGGCTGAGTGAATGACACAGGCGTGTTACAGCAAAAGGCCAGAGCCAACTGTTAATTTGTCCACAATTAAGAAACTGACAGACTTAAACTACCATATAAAATGTTACATGTAAATTCTATAACAATACTGTGCTAGGTACAAGATTTTTAAAATTTTTCTTTTAATAAAAAAGCTTTACACAAACAAGCCATTAGCTTATTTCAAGAAAGAAAACCGAAAATTAGTCTAAGGCCTTTGTTTTAAATCAGCTTAAGCTATATGATAAAAAAAAAAAAAAAAAAAAAAAAATCGCACTAGATCTTTTTTGCTATCCTCTTTCTGAAGCTTTTGGATCCATTCTTCAATTCACATTCTATAATACCTATATTAGCAGAGTCTTCACATAGCACCAGTTAAGTGAGTACTGTGCGAACACAGTAATAATTGCTGGTATGCATATAAAATGCATCAAAAATTGCTATATGTAACAATGAGATCACCCATCCCAACCCCTCCCCACTGAAAACTATATAGCCTCTTACAGATGTTAGTGTTCCAAGTCTTAGTGTAACTTGATATTGTAGTGAGCTGCTTGGTCCCTTTCGATCCTTATTGGCAGATTCAGTTGTTTCCTACTGTAAGAGGCAGTTTTCTGTCAGCATCTCAATGTGTAGTCCGTTTCCCACTGAAACATGGGATAGGTAATTTATTTCCAGTAAGTTTGATTGTTTTCTTATATGCATTAAAAATGTTTTAAAGTCTTCCTTTGACTTTTCTTGATGACTTCCCTTGCAAATGTTTATGTCAGTACTACCACTAACAGTCAAGAATCCACAGTGGAGCTGTTTATTTCTCACATGTCACTAGTCCTTCGGTCTTCATAGTTACAGGAAGGGCGAGAGCTGAAGGGGCACTGACAACCACCACGTGGGTCACTGTCTTATTTCCATCTGCTGGTTTTTCTTCTACCAGCTGCAAAGTTTTCACATCATGTTCCTGCTTTTTTGCCACTGCTTCTGATTTAACCTCTGGCCCTTTTATGACCGCACTGATAACTCGAGGAGGAGTCTGGCCAGATGCCTGTTGAGCAGGCACTGATAGTCTCATTACAGGTGTGCCATGGGCTATTGACACAGGGGTAAGTGCTCTCACAGCCAATGGGGTTCCAACAATGTTAATGCTTCCTGATCCAGTCAAATTTGACTTTGTCTGCAGTTGACACTGTGCAAGTTGTGTAGCTGGGATGGTGATGATTTTGGCAGGCTGCATGGTGATTTTGTCTCCATTTTCAGCAGAGGCTGGCATCACAGTAGGGATTGTCTGAATGACTACCTTTGGAGAGGTCGCTGTTGTTGGACTAGTGCTGGTTATTAATGGTGCACCTGCATTAACTGACTGAACTGCCACAGTTGAAATCTTCTGACCCAATGATGTCATTACAACAGGTACTTGCATTGCCACACGAACTGTCCTAGTAGGTTAAGAAGAAAGAAGTTGGTTATATTTGATGCTTAAGTAGAAAATGAGTCTCTTGTGCAAAAAGATGAATAAAATTCCAAAATGTATAAAATTTATAAAATCTGAATTTTACAGATACACTGGGAACCCCTGAAGTTTATTTATTGATTGATTGATTTTTGGTACTAGAGATTGAACTCAGGGGCACTCGACCACTGAGCCACATCCCCAGCCCTATTTTGTGTTTTATGTAGAGACAGGGTCTCACCGAGTTGCTTAGCGCCTCACAATTGCTGAGGCTGGCTTTGAACTCGCGATTCTCCTGTCTCAGCCTCCCTATGTGCTGGGATTACAGGCTTGTGCCACCGTGCCCGGCTACCCCTGAAGTTTAGAATATGAAATACCATGAAACAAATTAAGAAAAAATTAAAGCCCACATTATAGGTCCTTCTAAGGCTGCGCTTGCCTAATACACACAAGGCCTGGGTTTAATCTCCAGCACTGTATTAAAGAAAAAAACACAAAGATCCATCTATACAACGACAAAAACCAATTCAGGTTACTTGAAGCATCTAATTGAACAACAACAAAAGTATTTAAATATCAAGCACTTTTCAAAGTCCTGACAACAGTAGGTTTGTAGAATGGTATTATACATATTAAACAAAAGGGGCATTTCCCAAGGAGCCTTTTCCAAAAACAGTACCCAGGTTACAAGTAACTATGTGTGCCCTCACCTTGGAGCTGCTGCTGCTGACACAGAAGCTGTACTGGTCGGAGACCTGGAGGAGGCATCGTGGGCAGGGGAAGTGATATTCACCACTCTAGCTACACCCTTCTCTGTTCTGGAGCAGTTTATAGGAGAAGAGCTTTTTCCACTGCGAACAGAAGTGGCTGCTTTCAGGAGACTTTCTGCAGACAGTGACACTCGTTCTAATGATTTCTCATCAGCAGCTGCTGCTAAATCTTCACTGCAGGCTTCACTTTTGTCATCATCTATGACTACTATGTTTTTGGGCATATCCTTGAACTGATACACAAGCCTCTGTCCTTCAACCTTTGCAAGAATACCCCGTTGGTAGTAGTATCTGAAAAGGGGAAAAATTACTAAATAAATCAAGTGTATTACCACTCCCGTCCAAAAACCCAAAACACATGCACAGCAGATACCAACATACGTTCTCTTATCCCTGTAAGATAAGAAAGAGCTTACTGCTCAGACTGCTCAAAAGGTTTCAGATATGCAGCAGAAATGAAGCTGGAACGTGATACCATAGGCCCTATAATGTTGAGATCTATTAAGTAGGTGGCTAATTCAATACTGCCTCTTTTCTATGGGGGAGTGAGGCAGTAATGGGGATTGAATCCAAGGTTGCTCTACCACGGTGCTACATCCCCAGCCATTTTCATTTTGAGGCAAGGTCTTGCTAAGTTCCTAAAGCAAACTTACAATCCTCTTGCCTCAGCCTTTCAGAGCTGGTAGGATTACAGGCATACGCCTTTCTGCTCAGCCACGACTCTATCTTAAAAGAAATAATTACTGGTGGGAATTCTATTCGGATTTACAATGGCTATGAAAACAGTGTGATGTTATATGAAAAAATTACTTAAGTCACACTTAGTAGAGATGAATCTATGGGATATCTGACAAATGTCACATAAAACCCAATGTGTTTGTTTATAAATACCCTGAGCGTGCACACTACAATGAAAGCTTTGTGAATTTCTTAAAACTTATGAAAATTTTTCATACCAAGAGAAATTCATTTGTAACAAATTTGCAGGAAATTAAAAAGCTAATTAACTTTGGAAACTTTTGGGGGATTTAATTTTTTTTAAAGGCTTATAACTTATAAGAGACATGTATGTTGTGTTTGAAAACTAGCTCATTTGTGTTCTTACCTCAAAGCTCGTCCCATAGTTTCATAGTTCATGTCTGGTTTGTTCTTATGCTTTCCCCAAAGCTTAGAGACAGCCTTTGAATCCACAAGCTTGAATATACCCTTTTCTCTCTGAGTCCACTTAATATACCGAGGACAAGTATTTTTATCTTGAAGTAGGTCTAAAAGAAACTCCCACAAATAGGTTGTGTTTCCTTTAAAAACAAAGCAAAAGCAATTCATTAACACAAAGGCAAATAAAGTATCCTTTTTTATAATATAGAAAGCCTACTGGGACTCAATAGCACACACCTCTAATTCCCAGCAAATTGGGAGGCTGAAGCAGGAGGACTGCAAATTTAAGGTCAGCCTCAACAACTTGGTGAGACCCTGTCTCAAAATGAAAAATAAAAAGGGCTGGGAATGTAGCTCAGTGATAGAATGTCTCTGGGTTTAATCCCCAGTACCTCCCATCAAATAAATAAATATAAAATAAAATCCTAAATATACTTGTTACCTGATTTTAAAAATTGCGTTTTTCCAATTATGATACTAATAAAATAAATGCCCTGGGTTTTGTACCATCATGTATCATTCAATTCTAGATTTGGAGTTTAGTGAAGAGAAAGGAACAATGCTTAGCACAAAGTTAACCTGAATTAAACAATCAAATTTATTACTCTCCACAGATCTGAACTAAGTTAATATGTACCTATGTTTATTATACAAGCCTAAATTCCAAATCAAAATTCATCAAAAGGCACCATTAGTTTTATTAAATAGGCAAGCAATATGTAATAAAATGTGAGAAACTTTTTGGCATCAGTTTTAGGATCTTTTCAATTCTAAGATCCTACATCCCCCATCCTTTTTTAATTTTGAGACAGGGTTTCACTAAGTTGCTGAGGCTGGCCTCAAACTTGAAATCCTCCTGTTTCAGCCTCCTGAGTAGCTAGGATTACAGGTGTGCACCACTGCACCCAGCAACAAATTATTGCCTCTGAAAACAGATTTTTAAAAAATTCCTCATCTTTTTCTACTGATTATACCCAGCATCACAAAGATAAGTAATATATTAAAATAATTTCATTGTATAAGAACAACTCAAAGACATCTGTGCTTCAGTCTTAAAACATGAGCTTCTTAAATGCACTACTAGAAAGAAATAGGTTAGTATTTATCAAATTTCACTACATTAGCTCTGGATCATGCAACTAATATGAAAATCTGAAACTGAGGAAATACACTTATTCATCACGTGTACTGCTTAAGTGCAGTGGAGGACACAGAATAAAATTTAAGACCTGGTTTCTGCCTCAAGGTATTGGCAATTTAGCGGGCAAGAAATAAGAGTAGGTAACTTAAATAACACTTCAAGAAAGAACAGCATTTTAGGAGGCAATGCATAATTATATTCCAAATGAATCACAAAAAACAATGGGGCACAGGAATGAGAATAAAGCAGGCTGGCAAAACATCACAAAGATTTAGAAATTGGCTAAAGTTTGCATAAAAGGCAAATAAAATAAGAAACTTAATCCCCAAAGGAAGAAAGAAACCCCAACCACCCACTGGAAAAAGGGAAGAGAAATGGGCAGGGGTCATGAGAAAAGCACACTTTTCAGGTTTCTTTTATTCCCTTTGGAGCCTTCAGAAACAGAGATTCTGAAATTGATGAAAGAATGGAAGAATGGAAGTGAAGAAGACACACATACCACCACTGGGCCACCGAGTAATCTCGACTTCCTCTCTCTCCACTATAGCCTTAAATCTGGACCCAAGCTACAGGCTACCTGAGAAGCTTCCAAACTAAGCCACTGCTCCCCCATTCTCCTTCAATCAACACACTGACATTCTTCCTTTAGTATTTCATTTTCAATCTGGATTTCCCTTAAAATTAAACAAATTCATGTATAATCCCGAGTAGAACCAAGTATGCATCTCTCAACCTAAAAAGACTGACCCCAATTTTCACAGTATTACATTAATTATCTCTGAAGCTCTATTACATCAGCATCATTAACCTAAAAACTGCTGAACCAACCATGTCTCTCTTTCAACTACATTAGAATATGTTGCTGGGGGCATTTTTATTTTATTCACAGCCAGGGAATTATGAGGTCCTTTAAGCAGACACAGTAAAAGTGAGCAGAGGCTTTATGCTGGAAGAAATTTTTGTAGCAGTGACAATGCCTAATACACAGCAGGAATTTGCTTCCATGCTTGTTGAAATAATTAGATTCATCAACATTGCTTGGGTATCTTTAAAAACTCCACTCAAGTTCCCATCCCCAAGTTAATTAGCAATTCTAGTTCTGGTTTTAAGGAAAACAGGATTCAGAAAGGAAGACTTTCTTTGTCAGGTAAGGCCTAGGATAGGCATTATCACTATCATTTTGTAAAAAGGAGACACTGCTGGATTTTGAATCCAGGTTTGCCTGTAACAGTGTCCACATCATAATATCTACCTCAAGTTTAAGACTGAAATTTTAATGAACAGTGATTTTTAGGGTGGGGGTGTGGCTGTGTGGTAGAGTGCGCACTTATTAGCATACGAGAGGCAGTGGGTTCCATCCCCAACACTGCACAAAAAAAAGAGGGATTTTGATTGATAAAGGTAGGTCATTACAAAGGTTTTCTCCAGTGTTAAGCACAAGGTCTTTTTTAGGGGTGCAGGGAGTGGGATACTGGGGGATTGGATTCATGGGTGCTTTACCACAGAGCCATACTCCCAGTCCTTTTTTTTTTTTTAATTTTTTTTTTTTAGTTGTTGATGGATCTTTATTTTATTCATTTATTATTTGTGTGTGGTGCTGAGGGTGGAACCCAGTACCTCACGCATGCTAGGCAAGCGCTCTACCACTGAGCTATAGCCCCAGCCCAGGGGCAGGGTCTTAAATTGCTGAAGGCCTCACTAAATTGCTGAGATTACTGGCGCACACCACTATGCCCAGCTAAGCATAAGGTCTTTGAATATAAGGATACCACTAACAAGAATTATAATTCAGGGCTGGGGTTATGGCGCAGTGGTAGCGTGCTTGCCTAGCACGTGGGAGGCACTGGGTTCGATCCTCAGCACCACATAAAAATAAAATAAAGACATTTTGTCCACCTACAACTAAAAAATAAACATTAAAAAAAAGAATTATAACTCATCTATCAAATCTTAGTCTGAGAACATTTATTCATCAGTGATTAATTTTTGGTTATCAGATTATGAGACAAAATATTACCTAAAACCACTACTGAAATGTTACTTGAAATCATCTTATTCAACGAATTAAAGCACAGAGTGGGGGAGGCTTGTTGCAGTTTTTTATTTTTAGTGAGGACACACACATTTTCAAGCAAAAATATCTTAAAGTTTTGACTCATGACTTGAATTTGTTGATGAGAAAAATTAAATTCAGCTTGCCCTAAATTCATGTACTGCTTTTAACTAGCTATAAAATTATGTTTCAGAAACAAGTCTTAGTTGTAAACCTCTTTCAACTCAAGTGGCTCTGTGTGGGGATAAGTGTACACACAAGTGCCCCAAAACCAGGGCTCCTAAGAAGGATGTGCATCAGTACCTCTTCATATTCCCCCTTGTTTTGCTTTGACTACAGAATCTCAGTGGAGGCTGGGGATGACAGGGAGGACCAGGCCTAGACATTCTGCTAAGGCTCCCCAGGTAACGGTGATCCGTCCCTCATTTAGAAATGCTACTAGCACCAGTACTCCCACATACACATGTACTAGAAATAATCTGTACTCTAATGTAAACGTGTTACCTAACTGGGGGAGAAAAAAAGGCTTATCTCCAAAATAATCCTCCCCAAATTACCTTTTCCTTCTCTGGGTTTCTTCTTGATCCCTAACTCAGGAGACCCATTGGAAATTGGTGATTGCTGGGTTTTTGGTTTACGGCCAACTGAAAAAAATAAGATATTGAAAACAGGAAAAATAACATAAGTATGATTAGCTGACCCTCTGCTAACACATTATTCATTTAACTAGACATTAACATATGACCTAAAATACTAAGTATATATGAAGAGTTGCTTCTAAAAGGAACATTTAAAATACTTCTGCAATTTTAAACGAAGCAGTTACTTGGTAGTAATTTCAAGGTTTATGACAAGTCAGACACTACCAATCTATTTTTATAGTCAGAGCCTCAACCTACTAACCTTTCACATTAAAGTAGCAATACAGACAAGTCCTGGTATCATGTTTTTTTGTGGTGCCAGAGATTGAACCCAGGGTGCTTAACCACTGAGCAACATCCTCAGCCCTTTTTTCAATATTTTATTTAGAGCCAAGAGACTCACTAAGTTGCTCAGGGCCTTAATAAGTTGCTAAAGCTGGCTTTGAACTCGAAAATCCTCCTGCCTCACTCAGTCTCTCCAGCTGCTGGGATTACAGGCATGCACGACCACTCCTGGCTTTTGTGTTCTCTTCTATGAGATTGTTAGAAACAGCTCTACTTATTAAAAGCAGGGGATATGATGATCCTTTGAGCTCAAATGAGGAAAAATAAAAAATATTAAACATTGTATTGCTCTGAAACAGTTCATTCACCAGAATTTAAGTAAAAGTGTTTAAAATTTCCCTTCTTCAACATGCACATATATTATAAGGGTAAAAAAATTGTTTTTCTAAGTGATTATGCTATATGTCTAATAACCATCTGTGCCCTTCTCTTTTGTTTCTCCTCATTTCTGCCATTAGGCTCTCAGGCAGACTAGCACCTATTGTGAACAGAAAAGCAAAGGCTAAATCCACACTAAAGAAGGCATAAGTCTAGAATGAGTCTAGAATGAATTATATTAGAGCCTCAGCACAGTTGAATGACTACTGGAAGGTAAGAGGAAGTCTCAAGGAGGGGCTGAAATACTCAAGTATATCAGATTAAAATTTTCAGATTAAAAATACTGCTGACTTGAGCTAGGGATATAGCTCAGTTGGTAGAGTGCTTGCCTTGCATGCACAAGGCCGGGGATTCAATCCCCAGTACCACAAAATATGTATATAAATAAATTGACTTGGTGATTGTCAGACATCTAGAACTTTTTTTTTTGGTACTAGGGATTGAACTCAGGGGTACTCCACCACTGAGCCACATCCCCAGCCCAATTTTGTGTTTTACTTAAGAGACCAGGTCTCACCGAGCTGCTTAGCGCCTCGCCATTACTGAGGCTGGCTTTGAAGTAGTGATTCTCCTGTCTTAGCCTCCCAACGTGCTAGGATTACAGCAGTGTGCCACCATGCCTGGCTCATCTAATATTTTTGATGTCATTCTCTTCTTCATTAGCAAGGCTTATTTATTTAGATCAACCATATAAAGACCTAAATTGTCTTGATATGTATTATAAAATACACTGATATTTTCTAGGATTTCTTTCTGGTAACCAATCAATAAAGCTCCACATTTACAAAAACTGGAACAGCAAATTCTCTGGTGTCCTTGTTAGAAAAGAGTTTCTCAACTTAAATAATACTTATGTTATGAATCAGTCAGTAATAAATCTAACATCTTCACCATTTCCTATATTCAAGCATGAAAGCCCAGTGTGAAAAAAAGTGGTGCCATGTACCTCTAGTTTCACCTACTCAGGATGCTAAAGTGGAAGGACTGGCTAAACACACAAGTTCGAGACCATCCTGGGCCACATAATAAAATCCTATCTAATAACAAACAAACAAACAAAGTAGCTCAAAAAGGCTTAATTTCTTTTCTTAGAATGCAGCATTTCCAAATCAGTTCCTTGTGAAATTAACAGGGTATTCCTCAGTAGGAACAGGGGTTCTATCAAATTAACTTTTAAAACACTGACACTGAAGGCTATCCTCTCTTGGAGATATACTGTGTATGTTAGTAATTAAAGTCACTGAAAATAAAAAGGTTCTGCTATAAAAAATTAAATGTACTTTAAAAAAACCAAAGTAATGGCACTCTGATCTTCCCTGATTTCCTGATGGCAATGAGCACAGATTATATGTAATTTTTAAATGGTCATTCAAGAAAAGCTTTCAAAGAGATAATGTTAAATTGGCAGATTACTTCCTGATTTGTCATACACATCCTGGTCTTTGTATGACCCCTGCTTTTCATGGTTTTCCCCATCTTTTTGGTTTTTTCTTAGATGCAACCAGCCAGAGGCTTTTAGTGGGTAGTGAGTTAATAAAGCTGTTTATATGTATGTCTTTGGGTTTGAAACATTTAGAGTAGGAAATAATTCTTCCTTCTAAATTCTCCCATTCAGACCTTTCTCAAGACCCATCTGAACTCTAGGTATACTATGGGGGAATGAGGGTAGGGGCACTCTTGTGCCTCTTCACCCCACCTGCAGATGCTGGGGATAGATCCCAGGGCCTTGCACATTCTAGGCAAGTGCCCTGCTCCTGAGCTATGCTACCTCCCACCCATGGTGCTCTTCTTTATTTCTTCCTTTCAGCAATGAGTACATGGTAACAATCTGAAACATTGTGTTTAATGAATAAAAGAAAATACCATTATTTCTAACACATCTTTATCTTGTTTTTTTTTCCCCAATTTACATGCAAAGACATAGGGAAGAAAGTAAAATTAGATGACTTAGGATTTCGCTGCTTTCAAATTTTTGCTTCCTTGATGTCAATAGGAAAGGATGCTGGTATGGTCCAGTTCCTTGTGATATTGGAGATGTACTAGATCCCTAGCCAGCTACATGACCAGTCCTGTTTTAAAATTTTATTTTGAAACAGGTTCACACTAAGTTGCCCCAAACTGACCTCAAACTGAGTTGCCCAGACTGGCCTCGAACTTGCAATCCTCCTGTCTCAGCCTCCTGAGTAGCTGGGATTATAGGCATGTGTTACCATGCCAGGCGTAAAAGTTCCTCTTTAGGTAAGTATCATTAGGGCCTAAATACAAACTTGTTCAAACAGTATAAATGTTAAAACACAAAATGAAAATCTCAGTTTGTTATCAATGAGGCTCAAGTCCAGAAACTCATGGCATCAAAATAAAGTACAGCTATTCTGATTAAAAAAACAAACAAAAAAACTCAACTCAGTTTGCTGTTTACTTAAGACTAGATAGTGCACGTGCGTGTGTGTCTGTATAGTGTCCCTTAAAAGGGGGAAAAGTGCTGTGTGTCTGTGTGTTTGTTTAGTGTCCCTTAAAGGGGAGGAAAGTGCCGAGGGAAAAAAATTCATTTGCTTTCTCAGATATTTACAAAGAGACTCTACCTTTTTTCTTTTTCATTGGTTCATGGCTCTCTGGTGACGTAGGAATAGGAGAGGTATCCATTGGTTCAGACTCTTCAGTCGACACCTCCACTACAGTTTCTGTAATGACATCTGGCCTCATAGCAGCATGGATAAATTCTGGAGTTGATACACAAGGAGGAACAAACACTTCCACTATAAAGGAAAGTTGAAAAATTAAAATTTCCCACCCCCATTAATGTTTCTTATATGGATAGTTCAATATTTATAAGTGAGGTTTACCATGAATCAAAGCAGGATAAAAATTAAATACTATAAAAAAATTAATTTGTTGAATTTCAATATGATCCAAAGTAGACAAGAAAATAAATGTAAAGGAAATCATCTTAAAGGTGGTAAATAATCACCTGCCCTTTTTTTTTTTTTGGTGGTACTGGTGGTACTAGAACATTCCACCCAGGAATGCTCTACCACTGAGCTACACCCCCAGCTCTTACTTATTTCAAGATAAGGTGTCAATAAATTGCAGAGGCTGGCCTCCAATTTTCAATCCTCTTGCCTCTGCTTCCCTAGTAGCTGGGATTATAGGTGTGCACCACCACACCAGGTTTCTTCACGCTTTTAAGCTCTCCATAAACTTTTGATTAATTTTGACAGTTGAGAAAACATTTTAAAATTACAGTGTAACAGCTCTTTTGTAATTACTTTCCTTCTACATATCTATTATTATTATTATTATCATCATCGTCATCATCATCATCTTGGTACTGAGGATTGAACTCAGGGGTACTCGACCGCTGAGCCGCATCCCCAGCCTTCTTTTTTGTTTTACTTAGAGACAGGGTCTCACTGAGTTGCTTAGTGCCTCACTTTTGCTGAAGCTGGCTTTGAACTTGAGATTCTCCCGTCTCAGCCTCCCAAAGTGCCGGGATTACAGGCATGCGCCACCGCACTCAGCCTCCATCATCATTCTTTAGGTAATATATGCACATGGTACAAATTTATGAGATGTATAAATATGTATTCAGTAAAAAGTATGCACTTATAGTTCATTTTAGAATATAAAAAAGGAAAGACTTTATTAAGATCAATGAATATCACCCTTTCAATATTTCAAATTTCTATTTAATGAAACAGTCCTGGTTTTTAGGTCAATAAAAGCAGTACATATGGATTGCTATGTACTGCTATGTACACTAATGTTGCTGTTTTCCTTCAGATATGCACGAGATTAATCAGTATATGATGTTTCTATTTCAAATTTAAAGATATACTATCATAGATTAATACACGGACAATATAAGCCATACTTTACTTCTCCTATCCCTATATAATACACAGGATCCCTATTTGAATTAAAAAGTATAGTTGCTCTTAACATTTATAAATTGCTATTAAGTATCTATATTACTTTAAATCAAATTAACATTTGAACATTGAATTAAAATTAGGACTAATTTTAATATGTCAGTCTAAAAGGGAAAAAGAGATGAAAAGGATAACTCACAGGCTGAAAAGGGTTATGAAGGAAATAGCATAAGGTCCCTACTCTACTATCAAGTGTTCCCTGGAATTACTGTTATTTATAACTGAGCAAAGGACCAATAGTGGTCACAGAAGGCAATGGCCCAAAGCACCACACTCCTAAGGACTCCAAAGGCCTACAATTTACCCAGAATTAAGGATATAGATATAACATAAAAGGCTATTTCATAAAAATTTGTATGCCTACAGTGGCATTTTCTGTATCATTTATTATGAGATTAAGTATTGAGAGTAAGATTTGGGAACCTTATTAAAGATCAATCACTGCTCCCAGGTATCACGTATAAAAGACCTTTGAGAAGTCCAACAATAACACTCTGGCATTAAAGTCTTCATTCTAATACGAAGTAATATGACATGCTATAAAAATGAACAGTTCACATACCAGGACTTCTTGAATCCCTCAAGCAGGTAGGAGATTCCATATGAAGCAGGGCTTCAGCAGCTTCAATCGTCTTATCTGTACAGTGTGCATTACTGCTATGAACTGATGCTTCCACTGGGGGAAAAATAAGTTCTACTCAATTAAAAACGAACTACACACATTACTGTTTAAGGCATGAATATAAATTATCTTCCATGTGAATTACTCTACATAAGCCACTGATACATCAGTCTATATCAACTATTTACAGAAATAACTCAAAACCAAAATAAGGTATATCTACACTTAGTAAAATGAATGTTGATTTTAAAAGCAACCAATGAAGCTGATGAAAAATTAATGAGAAGTTTCTGGATCTTATCCAAAGGAAAACAAAGAAAGACCCTTGAAATTTGAAGTCTGCCTCAATTTTAAGCCAAATCTAACTAGGGGGCGGGGAGCAAGGAGAGGATGGTTGTGGATTAACAATCCTACAAGGTCAACTATATATTTTGATATATTGCCACTAAAAACTACAAGTAGGAGAATACTTAGCAGAATCAGAAAACACTTTTTTTTTTGGTACTAGGAATTGAACTTAGGGGTACTCGACCACTGAGCCACATCCCCAGCCCTATTTTGTGTTTTACTGAGAGACAGGGTCTCACTCACTTGCTTATTAGCGCCTAGCTGTTGCTGGGGCTGACTTTGAACTTGTGATTCTCCTGTCTCAGCCTCCCAAAGTGCTGGGATTATAGGTGTGCGCCACTGTGCCTAGCTCAGAAACACTTATTATTTCTAAGTTACTTTAATAAATCAGTTCAATTCTTATAGAGACTCTCTTGAATGAGCAGGGCTGCCTGACATAGATAACACCACCCACTAACTTTAGCTATAGAACAATTGAGAACTTTCTTCACAATAACCTTTTTCTTTTCCTCGGAACTTCACTTGATTTTGCTGGGTTTTACTTGAGTTTTTTTTCCCTCTGTTTTTATTTCGTTGAGATTGGCTTAGGCTGGTCTTGAACTCATGGGCTCAAGTGATCCTCCTGCCTCATTCTCAAATAACTGGGACGACAGATGCCCACCACCATGCTTGGCTCTCCTAAGAGATTTTTTTTTTAAAAAATAGTTTCTGTTAGTTTTCCCTCCACCATGAAACCTTTTCTAATTACATCACCCTTTGTATCTCTTAGAAGAGTGCTAGAGCACTTATTTTAATGCTTTGATATTAAGTTTCTTGTGAAATTGTTCTAGTCTCTGCCAGTTAGGCAAGTAACATAATCTCTTTAGGCCTCGGTGTTCTTCACAAATCAGGAATATTACTTACCTCAAATAGTTTTGAGAATTAAATGGGATGATTCCCATTTAAAAAAAAGGAAAAGGAAACAAAAACTTAGCACAGTGCCTGGCAAATAAATAAGAACTCAATAAACAGTGACAACTTAGCACTCCTGCAAGATTCTAATAGGCTCCTTGAGGTCAAGGGAGCTATCTTAACTCAACTTCATAGCGGCTATAGTTCTTAATGTAGACTTGCCTTTTATGTATTGAATGAAGAACAATCCACTAACTTTCCGGGAAAATTGGCAAGTGGAGGACAAACTTCTTATCTTTATTAATTTTACATTCTGCATTAAAATACTGAATATGTTCCTTGGTAAAAGGCTCTAAAACATAAATGTGTAACAGTCTTGAATTTGCTATATTTTTCTCAAGATGTCCCCTTTAAGAAACTAAAGATTTACAGAAATTTCATAAAATCATATTCAAATTCACAAGTTCTATACACTAATGAGATGAATCTTTTAAAACTGTTTTCAGGAAACTTTTAATTGGGGAAAAAAATCCACTTGGTCTCAAAATTCACCAATGCTGAAGCTTCAGCTTTAAGCACCAGTCATTTGGGGAGCATTTATTTTAAAAATCCAGTGACTGTTCCACCACCTGTTGCACATCATCCACACTCTCAACCAAGGTACTAGGTCTCTCCAGTTGCTCTTTCCATTTATGGAAATCTGCTCAAAGCTAAATGGTTCCAGAGAGGCAGCCAAACCTCTAAGTAAATCTATCTTTAGGTGACCCTACTTACTCTTATCTGCAGCTTCACTGAAGCAAAGGATTCAATCAGCCCGTCTAGTTCAACTTTAAGAAACTTAGTATAAGTACAAAATATATTACTACTCTCGAGAATTTTTTTCAAAGTTCTTCCCCACAATACTCACATATACTAATGAACCTTGTAAAGTGCGCTCTCAGGTTTTAAAAATTTAATCTAGAAACATTCTCTTTAAAGTCTGCTTGGTGCTGCAATTTAGCTGTTGTCTTAGGTGCTATTAATAAACTACCCTGGGTAAACTAATTCCTTATGTAATTGTATTAAGACACACCCTAAAAATGCACCGTATTAAAATCAGACTTCAAGTAATCAGTGTTAATACAGAAATATTTATCAGATTTTTAAATATTTAAATTATAAACAAAATGAAATTTGCCTAACATACTATGTGCCTTAAATTCTTATGTAATCTGAGGTATATTTTCAAAACCATAATTTCTTTCTTTCCTCTTTTTTTTTTTTTGGTATCGGAGATTGAACTCAGGGGGGTACTCCACCACTAAGCCACATCCCCAGCCCTATTGTTTTATTTAGAGATAGGGTCTCACTGAGTTGCTTAGTGCCTCCCCGTTGCTGAGGCTGGCTTTGAACTCACGTTTCTCCTGTCTCAGCCTCCCTAAATGCTGGGATTATAGGCATGCACCACTGCGCCCGACCCCAATATTCAACATATTATGTCCCAGAAATGTTGTTTGTAATTTATTGGGTAAGATTAATACATACAAACTCATAAGAAAACTTCAATTTAGGATGAGAATATGAAATATGTATATGACATCTATGAATTATCAACCAGAGAACAGTCTAGGTACAATCACCAAGTGGTTGCTGAGTGTTTCACCAGTGTCTACCCTGTGTATCTGGGATACAAGTGTGAATAGGTTTTCTAGCCTCATAAAGCTTATATATCAAAAACATAAGCAGAAGTATATTAAAAATTAATTTTAAAAGTTACTCTGTAAGACAACAAACAGCTCAAAGAGAGCACTGATTTCTTTCCTTTTTTGATGCTTACTACTTTCACTTCTTATGATTTTCACCTACCAAATCAAATAATGATAAGCAGAAAAACCCAAGAGCCCACTCTCAATTTACAATGTACCACTGACAGTTCCAAGAATACTCATCTTGAAGAAGTAGGCACTATGTCTATACTTTTATTGACAGAATTTTTTTTTTCTTGTAGTACCAGGGACTGAACCCAGGAACACCTACCACCAAGCTACACTCCCAAGTCCTTTTTATTTTTATTTTGAAACAGGGTCTCACCAAGTTGCCCAGACAGGCCTTGAACTTTGATGCCCCTGCCTCATCCTCTGGGTGCCACCATGCCCACCAACAAGTAGTTTTGATAACAGAAATGTAAGAGCCATCTCTTTTATACAAGCTTCTATAATTAAAACAATTTTTTCAATACTATTTTGATCAAATCAATAATTCAAATAAAATTTGAACTAAAACTATGCATAATTCTAAAGCACAAACATGCATTTAAATTCGATTTAAATTCAGTGTTACGCAATCAAAGCAAGTAAACTAAAAGCAATAGCTGAAAAATAACTCCTTATCTCTTATTTAAAATATGAGACGAGTACTTTTTCTAGACCTGTGTGTGAAATTTACAGAGGAAAAACAAGCAACTCCTTTTAAATAGGAGCAAATGAAGCTGAAAGTAACCAAACAGGTACCATTGTTTACTAGTTCATATTACTAGTCAATTCTCCTTGAAGAAATAAATACATCAAACACATTTCAAAAAACTACTTTCATTTCAATTACAGTGCCAAAAATAAAAATTGCCCATGCCTTCGTTTACTATTGGTAAAAATATTCTTGTTCCGTTTCTATCTTTCTAATCAACTGGTGTTTGTATGGTAGACTATTCCAGACTCACTCAACAGCTGTTACAAAATACCAAACTTGGTAATTAAGTCTGACAAGAGGCATACCTCTCAGCTTTGCATAAGAGAATGCTGGCAAAGGATCTAGTTCATAACAATGTTCTCAAGTCAAAAATAAAATTTAGTAGCAATTTCGTTTGAGAGCAATGGGGTGGGGGGGTGTTAAGACGCTTCATTAGGTGACAGCACCGCAAACCAGTATCACAGGATCATCACTGTTGTACCACCACACACTTACTTATTCCCTCGTGCCCAGGCTATAACATAGTAATGAAGAACACAAACTAAAGGTCTGAGTACTCTACCTTTTCTTTCCCCCTTGACCTAATTAATATAGTTGTGTTATAAACCATAAAAGAGAAAAAGATCTAAAACCATTTTCCAAACCAAAGCTGTCCAGTAATATCAGCCACATATAATTTTAAACTTTCTTATGGCCACATTTTAAAAAGCGAAGTTAACACCTTTGTTTTAACCAAGTATACCCCAAACACTGCCATTTCAACATGTAATTAATGTAAAGAAATTTAAAATTCAGTTTCTCAGTCACATTTCAAGTACTCAATGGACTATGGCTACCATACTGAACAGGGACTGAATAGGAACAAGACTGTAATTCAGCTCTTCTCAAACTGTTTCTATTCAGAGGACCTTAGAGTTTGATAATATAAGGTCCTGTCTATAAATATGTATCATATTTGAAGTAAAAACAAAGGAAATTTTAAAATATTAATTCATTTTAAATTAATTCATTTTAAAATAATTACTTGTAAACAAATGTTTTTACGAAAAACTTTTTAGAACAAAGAATTCAGAGTAGCTTTGTTTTTTACATTTTTGCAACTCTTTTTCATATGTGCATGCACCCACTGGACCCAGGGCCTCCCACATGCTAAACAGGCACTATACCATTGAACCACATTCCCATTTCCCCTGAAAATCTTTTTTTTTGGTACTGG
>CM053408.1:13449691-13463676 GCA_028644305.1 Xerus rutilus | reverse complement strand
GTATTAATGTCAGATATTTATTTTCCTGTATTAAGCTAACTATACCAAAACCAAGCCTCAATTACAAAACTATATCGTAGACTTGCTCAATGTATGTACATAGCCTCAGATTCAATACCTCCTTCATTTAATATGTTGGGACACCATGCCATAGCCTCTAGCAAACTCCTCTGCACACTTGTGAAAGTTTAAAAAAAAAAAAAAAAAAAAGATGTTTAGTATCATCATCAAACAGTTTTAACTTCCCAGAAAAGGCTCTTGGGACTCTGAGAATTCCCAGATCAGATAAGTTGGTTTTTAAGGTGCACAGCTGTTAATTTACCATCAAATGTAATTAATAATAGCTACATTCTATACTCATTTCTATGAGTTTTAAGTTCTAAATACCAGTATGTAAATGAAAAATACTATTCTATTTCTGTAAGTAAAACAGTATTTGTCCACTTACATATAAAGGGCTTTTAAAAGCTTAAGTATTTAGCTCCATCTTTTTGAACATTTAAACTACAGAGTACACAAGTACACATTTAAATGTCAAGACATCCTTCTTTGCCAACCAGATTGGTTTCAAAAGTAAATTGTTTTGAGTAAAATTATCTTGGTTGACTTTTTACACCAATGTTACTCTAACTCTTTTATATAAATTTTAGTATTAATGCTGCAATGAATTCTGACGGTCAATTTCAATACAATTCCCAGTGCCCCCCCCCCTTTTAATAATACTAGGGATTGAACCCAGGGCCTCATGCATGCTAGACAGAGTTCTATCACTGAACTATACCACCAGCCTCCAAACAAAAAATTTTTTAAAGAAAATTAATGCAATTTTTATTTTAATTTCAACATATGCTTCCTCTTTTTTTCACATACTGCTAATTTTTTTTTTCTATTGATGCAGGTTAAGCACCCCAAATCTGAAAATCTCAAAATGCTCTGGCATTTATGCAAATATTCCAAAATCCTAAGGACTCTGAAATCTGAAACACTTCTGGTCCCAAGCACTTCAAGATAAAAGATACTCAACCTTCACTAGATATTACAACTCATAGTAAATCAGAAATGAAATTTTCAATTTCAAATTTCATGACGAATGTTGACCAAATATAATTTTTTTGGTGAAGTGAAAATATTTAGGCAATCCTTCCAGAAAAAAGATTTACTTTCATTTAGTGACTATTATAAAGCAAAATTTCTGATGACTTTACTTCTCAAATGTAAAAAAAAAAGTCAAGGAATTCATACTTGGTGATACAAAGGTGGCATTTTTTTTTTAAAGTTGTTGATGAGCCTTTATTTTAAAACAAGCATTTTAAAACAAAATCTTTGAGGAAATCCAGACGGTGCACACACAATACATTCACATAAATTCTAGCTAAGTATTAATGCCAGTTATTTGTTTTCCTATATTAAGCTAACTATACTAAAACCAAGCCTCAATTATTAAACTATATCATAGACTTACTCAACGAATGTACACAGCCTCAAATTCCAATTTGGCATCCATTTATAAAGACTGGCTCAAATAAATTAACCTCTTAATTACATAACTACCACACAGATATACTCATGTGGTGTAATTAAAAAAAAAAATCCCTGGAAAAAAGAAGTCTTAACTTTCCATTAAATATGTGAGCCAATTATAACTTTAGAGCTTAAAAAGCCTTAGAGGTCATCTAGTTAACCCCGTCCTCTTATAGAAAACGAAGCCATTAAGTCACCAGGACAACCTAGTTTTAGTGATAACTAGACAGAAATCCTCAACCCCTGGCTTCAGAATCAAGGCTCACTTTTATAAATCCCCATTCTCAGTCAAAGTTTTATAAGGTGTGTCAAGTCTTGACCACAAAAATATTTTGTATATCTAAATGATCGTGTAACAAATAAGCTAATTTATTTCATCCTGACTCACACTCCTATGTTAGCATAAATACTGTTAGCTGAAGGAATACATATATATGATAATTAAGTTCTAAAGGAAGAAAATAAAAGCAGTCTATGCTCTGGTATTTTAATATGTAACAGTAGTTATCACTCATTCCACACTAATCATCAATCCATTATATTGTAATCACCACAGCTATTCTTTTTTTTAATATTTTGTTTTAGCTGTTGATGGCTCTTTATTTTTTTAAATTTATGCAGTGCTGAGAATCGAAGCCAGTGCCTCGCACACGTGAGGCACGTGAGGCAAGCACTCTGCCACTGAGCCACAACCCCAGCCCACCACAGCTATTCTTACATTTATACATAGTACAGATTTTCATATGTCTTTTCTACTAGATTATAAAATCTCTGTGAGGAAGAATTTTCTCTTCACACTTGATGACCTCCCTCTGCAGGTAAAAAGTGTGTCGTGCCCATTTTACAAATACAAAATTTGCTTACATGACTCTCTTAATGCCATTGGAAACTGGCAGCAATAAAAATTTAGAGCCATGCATCTTAATTTTCTGGGTCATCTCTTTTCAACTTTTTTGTTAATCTGTTCTAATTCATTATACATGACACTAGAATGCATTTTGACACATTGTACACAAATGGAGCACAACTCTTCTCTACTTCAACTCACTGAATGAACCTTAGGTAAATCAGCAAACCTGTCTCAAGTTTCCTTCTAAAATAAAGCCTGTTAAAGAGCTTCAGATTACATGAACATGATTGAGAAAATAATCTGAAAATAATTATATGCAAACATATTCTTTTTTAAAAATGTTTCTTAGTTGCAGATGGACAGAATACCTTTACTTATTTATTTTTATGTAGTGCTGAGGATGGAAGCCAGTGCCTCACACCTGTGAGGCAAGCACTCTACCACTGAACTACAACCTCAGCCCCCAAACATATTCTTTATAGAACATTATGATCAAAAAAGAAACTTTAATTATAAGATCTGCAGTACTATTCAGTAAAGCTGGAAAAGGGCATTTAATTTCTTAAAAAACCTTTATCATGGTTGTGGGTATAGCTCACTGGTAGACCACTTGTGCAGCATGCTGTGGTCCTGGGTTCAGATCCCCAGCACCAAGGAGAGAGAGAGAGTACACCATTATCAAAAGAAAACAAAACTTTTGTATTTTCAAATCAAAGACTATATATTTACAGGTCATGTTCATTTTGCTGACCATTCCCAAAGACTAATGAAAAAAATCCTTCCACTGATAAAGTTACGCCTTCTTACCTTTACAGGATTTTTCAAAAGTTCTAACTGCAGAAGCTATTCTAAGGTTCTCTCTGGAGTATTCAGTAGAAAAAACCGCTCGAATTCAACACTCACCATTATCACTGACCCAACAACTGTCCTTATTGACTGTACAAATAATATACAGTCAAGAATTTATATCAATTCCTATTGTATTATTAATGGACTGGACTGGACACATAAAAAAGAATCAAGTTCTTACAGTGCTTTCTTGCATTTTGTAAAACTTAAGTTTTTATTCTGATCAGACAGTAACTGTCAAAAAGATTTCAATCACAGCCGAGCGGTGGTACATGCCTGAAATCCCAGCGGCTCGGGAGGCTAAGAGAAAGGAGAATCGAGAGTTCAAAGCCAGCCTCAGAAACCGCCAGGTGCTAAGCAACCCAGTGAGACCCTCTCTCTAAAATAAAAAACAAAATAGGTCGGAGGATGTGGCTCAGTGGTCGAGTAGCCCTGAGTTCCAAAAAATAAAGATTTCAATCATTACTCAGTAAACTGTGATTTGTCTTTGGGACTTATGAAAAGTGTAATACTACGTTTTGTGGAATAAAAGGCCATTCACCATTGTTATACAATACATATGGTTACATGATTCCAGATTTTAAAGTTCTGTTAAATTTAAAGATACATGTGTTCATGTTTTATCCTCAATCGAACTGCATTACATAGTTTGCCAGCCAAACAACTAATTTCAAGACCCCCTACCTAAAAACAATGGTGGGGAAAAGTGCAAGACCTTTCATGGCATTACTATTCCTTCAACATTTCTCATCTTCCAGTTCCCATCGACAGTGATATGACATAGAACTCGGAGAAAGGGACATGTATTTTTATTATTACATTAAGCAAATAGTATTCAAGCCATGCTACATCGACCCAGGGCCCTCACTGCGCTGTCTGCTATTAAGTAAAGCTGCTTTTTCTATGTAACTTAAGTCCATGCCCTTCCGCTGCAGCAGCGGCGCTGCACATCCCCCACCCCTGCGGCCACTTCCGTGTTTACACTCCTCTTCCCTCCAATTCCATGCGTACATTGTCAGCTTCACTCCCGCCCAATCTTCATTGGCCCAGCGAGGGCCCGTAGTCCCGCCTCCAGATATCAACGTTCTTATTTGGAACATCTCAGAGAGCAGATTGGAACCGGAGGCCTGTCAATCCCGCGGGTTCTGTCCTCTCCTAGGCGCTTCCGCTATGGTGGGAGGTTTGGGGGGGAGGGGAAAGGGGGCAATTCCGTGCTGAGACTTCCCTGGGGCCAAGACTCCCTCCCTCCCGCCCCGCTCCTTCACATTCACCCACTGTTTACAAAAATAAACGCTCTGCCCTCACGCCCCGACGCACCAGGTCAGGGGGGACGAAATACACTCCATGTCCTTTACATTCTCTCCCCTAAAAATTCACCCCACGAGGGAAGGGGCATAAACCTAGTTTCTTCATAACCACCCACTATACGAGGAGAAACGGCGGGCCCCCGGGAGCGGTAGCACTCCGGCTACTCAGCCTTATTAAGTGACCCTTTCCAAGACCGTTACTCCTGAGCCTGCATGATGTGGGGATGTGGGGAAGAGGGAGGGTCCGGGCATTTTTTGGCGGGTACCGGTCCACCGGACATCGCCTGGCGCTGCCCGGTCCATGCGGAAGTCACGGATCTGTGGGCGAAGTCTGAAGGGGGGCGGCGAGCGTCCCCCGGGAAGTCCGCCGCCCCCGACCGCCGGCACTAGCGGCCTCTCCGGCCAGACAGCGTGGCAGGCGCAGCGGAGAGACAACAGCTTCACTCACTTCCTGGTTCCTCGGCAACTGGGTTGAAGCGCGCAACTCGTCCGCCCCCGAGTCCCCAACTTAACCGCGGCTCGGTTCCCGAGCACCCGCTGCCAGCGCTCCGCCTGGCAGCTACCGTCGCCGCTCGCCGAACCCACCCTGAAGCGACAACGCCGGATTCGAGGCAGGTTACTCTCCAAGGTGATCACTTCCTGATTCGTCGCCTCCATTACTTCATTCACTCCCCCCTCTCCCCGGCCGCCCCAGTGACTGAGGTGGACACTGTTCCCTCTGCACTGACCGCTACCGGAGAGGCACCCCGCCTTCTGTGCACCCCTTCTGCCGCTGCACCGATGCACAGGAGAAAAGTTCCCCGGTCCTTACCGGCCCGGATGAGCAGATCCAGCTGGTTCGTGGGCCCCTCATGCAGAGACGTCGCCATGTTTATCCCGGGGCTGGAGCTGCTGCTTCACATTGACTTACACCGTGAGCAGCGGCGGCAGGGGAGGAGGCGGAACCCGCGGCCGGAGACACACGCCGTGCGACCGACACACACTCACGCACTCGCACACACTCCGACGCCCGGATCCTTGCGCGTCCTCCGACAGGAAGCCGCTGCCGGCCCGCCTCCCGCCGCCGGGCTGAGAAACCCCACCACCTAACGGCAGGGCGGCGGCGGCCCGGCTGGCAACGCGATCCTTCCGCCCCGCGCCCAGACAGGAAGTCCCGACGCCCGCCCGCCCGAGCGGCCGCGGCGACACCTGAGGCTGCGGCGCCCGGCGGCCCGGCCGGGACGCGGCCCTCAGCGGCACGGGGCGCGTTTCACGCCCTGCAGAAGCAAAGTCTGCAGTTGTGCCCCCTGCAAAAGAGCCATTAAGCAGGTGGTGCCCCTGAAAGCGACCGAACACCCAGTCCCACGGCTGTGAGCAGCAGTGGCTCTTAAACTTGTCTGGGTCTTTTTAGAGCTTATGCAACACGATCAGTTCCCTTCAAAGAACCACACTTTAAAACAGGAACGCCAACGAAAAACGTCACATCTAGAAAATATTCCAAAAGCATGGACTCGGAAAGTAAGGAGCGTCCAACTACTTTCCGAGCCCGACTTCGTCCCTTTCCCTTTCAGAAGTCAAAGGGCACGCTAAGCAGGCATTTAGTAAAGTGAACACAGCAACCCCTGAGATGCTAGACTCCCCCATTTGCGATCATGAAATTCAGATGCCCTTTCATTTCTATTTGTTCATTTGGAAACGAAGGTATTCATTTACATCGTCATCTACTTCAACAATCTTTGCAAGAAACTAACCTTATTACAAAAAGTACATATTAAAATACAAGAGAGATTAATTACCAACTTAGTGACTATAAAGTTTACTGAAAACACAAGAAATCAAACCAATGGAGACCACAAGAAAACAAGAAAAGGCCTTCCTGGTTTCAGAATTTAACATAAAAATTGCTTGAAACAGAATGTTACCCTGAAGTTGTTTTGTCAAAATTTACGTAAGATATTGCCTCCTACAGATTAAGTGTTCAGTAAGTGTGTGCTGAATAAACGCAAAAAAAGTTTTGGCAGACACACATTTAACATAAGGTGACATACATATTATGATTTGAATTAACTGATTATCTAGAGAAAAATTACTTAACATCAATATTTATAAAAATTAATAAATATCATTTTATAAAAGTTTACCCAACAGTGCAGCTCAGAATGGATTTACAACAAGCCCATGATTCTTTTTTTTCCCATTTCTTCTGTCACTACTTATCCTCTAAGGGCCTTCCCCTACCTCTACACCATTACAAAAAGAGAACCCATGTGCTATTTCCAAACAGTTCCCCTTTAATCCAAATAAAGATCTCTTTCTTGGAGTAAGTAAACCTGCCATGGTTGGGACAAAATAAACTAAATGGTTACATTTACTTATTGCTAATCAATTTGAAATAAAGATCTCCAATGATAGGCACCATCTTTAACAGTCTCCATGTGAGGGATAAGGAATATCAAGAGGTAACCTTCAGTCAGACCACTGAAATTGATGATCTCAATTTCCACTTCTGTCAGTACCTTTTCATGCATTGTTTAGAAAGGAAAACTGCACCCTAAGTCCAACTATATTTTTTGTGGAGGTGACAAGTCAACACAGCTCAAGAATGGTCTTCTCAATGTAGGAAAGAGTCTGAGGCCTGATATGCAACTTTTACTTTACTGTTTGCTTTTAAAATGTATCTTAAGAAGTGTATGTGTATGTATGCATGTACATATGTATGCATTTTTACCTTCTGTACATCCTAATTGTATGTGTCCATGACCACCTTATATTTTAATTTCCAAGAGAATAGCTGTGTAAATTATTGCATAATACTTATATACTCAAAGCAAATTAATTCAGAAAGACTGGAAAATATTACTACATATTTAAAGCTCTTGTAAAAACAAAACTCCCTGGGCGTTAATACCAGACTACCTCACTACTATAACTAGGCTTTCAAAAGCCATCAATGCTTTTTAGAGACCAATAAATACTACACTGGGTAGTCGAAAGGGCCACTGCTAATATATGCTGGTAGAAACATCCAGGATAGCAATGTACCATATATTAAAAGTCTAAAAGAAGCTTGTGTTTCTAATACAGGAATTTTATTTGTGAGGCCTATCCTGAGGAAACAAGATATTCAATGGATTGCTCTATTTAAAAACAAAAAAAGCACAGTGGCACATATCTGTAGTTCCAGCTACTAGGGAGTTGAGGCCCAGGAATTTGGAGTCAGCCTGGGCAATATAGTGAGACACTATAAAAAGAATAGTAACTTTTTGTCTCCTCTTTAAAAAGGAGACACTCTTTAAAGAATAGTAACTTCAAATTTGAATTTTTGCAGAGGACAGCGCTTAAGACCAAACCCAGGGACTCATGGAATTGGTTTGTGTGTTTAGTTTTTTGTTTTTGTTTTCTTTGTCAGTATTGAGGATTGAACCCAGGGCCTTTTACATGCTAGACAAGTGGTCTACCACTGAGCTATATCCTAGACCTTTTTTATTTTATTTTGAAACACAGTCTCACAAGTTGCTCAGGCTAGCCTCCGACTTGTGATCCTCCTGCTTCAGCCTCCCAAGTAGTTGGGATTACAGGTGTGCACAACTACACTCAATTCCTTTTAGTCCCCAAATTTTTAAAAACCTGAGAAAACATTAAAAATATAGATGTGGCGAGAT
The DNA here is from genome assembly GCA_028644305.1 of Xerus rutilus. Classification (NCBI taxonomy): domain Eukaryota; kingdom Metazoa; phylum Chordata; class Mammalia; order Rodentia; family Sciuridae; genus Xerus; species Xerus rutilus. The sequence goes on along the minus strand of CM053408.1, from coordinate 13,455,508 downwards.
TTATGTATTTTTTTCTATAGTTATGATGCAAACTATGTAGCATACATGATATATATCTCACAGTATACGTGATACATATACACTTACATTTATGTATATCTGTGTATATATACACATACACATCTGCACTTTTCAAGTTTTCATGAGCAGATATTTATAAGTAGAATTTTGTTTGTTTTTGAACTGTGAATTTAACCCAAGGGCACTTTTTACCACTAAGCTACATCCCTAGCCCTATTTGTTTATTTTATTATTTATTTATTTTTGGTGCTAGGGATTTAACCTAGAGTTGCTTTACCAATGAGTCATATCCGTAGCCCTTTTTAATTTTTATTATGGGACAGGGTTTCACTAAATTGTTTAGGGCCTTGCTAAATTGCTGAGGCTGGCCTCAAATTTGCAATCCTCCTGCCTCAGCCTCCCAAGTCACTGGGATTACAGGCATAAGCCACCATGCCTAGCTATGAGCACAGCGAGTATGAATGTGCAGGCTATTACAGCAGACGCTTTAAATTCACATTCTGCTAATGACATTATACTTAGAAAGACATTCTCTATATCAAAGTAATTAATATGTCCTCACAGAGGGAAAATAGGAAAATAACAACTTAGTCAATGTTTATCCAGTAAAAATCTTTATGCTAAATACTTTATCTTCCTTTTTTAACTCACTCCTCTCCACATTCCTATGAAATACATATTACTATTATGCTCATTTTATAGATGAGGGGTCTGAAGTTACAAAAGGGCAGGGTCAGCAAGCAAACAAGCACCCTGACACCGGAGCTCTCACTCTCAACACTCCCAAGGAACACCCTGTTTATATGCTATAATGAATACAGTGCCTACAGCTTTTCTCATCCACACACTTTTTTCACATTTCCCCCTTCATGAAGTGGAGCTTAATTCCCCTCTACTTTTTTTTTTTTTTTGGATAGTGGGGATTGAACTCAGGGGCCCTCGACCACTAAGCCACCTCCCCAGCTCTATTTTGTGTTTTATGTAGAGACAGGGTCTCACTGAGTTGCTTAGCACCTCGCCCTTGCTGAGGCTGGCTTTGCGATTCTCCTGTCAGTGCTGGGATTACAGGTGTGCGCCACCGCACCGGCTTCCCCTGTACTTTTGAGTGTGGGCAGAACTTAGTTCCTCTCTCCTGACAAAAAGAACAAGGCTGAAGATGAAAACCAAATGCCACACAAGTCATGAGTAGCCTCCAGCAGCTCTGTGGAGCTGAAACATAAGGCAAGAATGTCCTACCAAGAGCCACATCTAACAGACAGACCCTCCAGCCTTACCAAGTCTTCAGACTGAGAAACCCAGAGCCAGGGCCACACAGCAAAGCCACTCCTCAATCCTTAACCTCCAAAATAGTGTGAGATGATAAATGTTTGGTGTTGCAAACTGCTAAATTTGGGGTGACTTGTTAATCAGCAAAAATGTAACTGATATGGAAGGAAGGGGTGGTTTAAAATCCCAACTGGTCACAATTCACAATTTTAAGACAGGCTATAAAGCTTGTTAATGACCTCTTTAATTTTCAAGTACAGAATCCTGAGTTCTTTTCATTTGTTAATTTGCTTTAGTTTGGGCCAACTCTTTCAATTGCTAATCTCTGTGTTTTGAAAATGCCTGAATAGATATAATCATTACAATTAAAGTACAATATAACCAAAAATAAATATCCTTAGCCTTTTAATAGAATCTGTATGCTAATGGCCACAAAATGTTCACTTGTGATATGTGAGTGATTTTATGGTGCCCTAGTAACCAGGAAGAAAAAATTCTTGAGATATATAATTATATAATAACAACTATATTATAATAATATATAATTGTTTCCAATACCATATAAGTTTTAAATGTTATTATTTTTAGATTACACTAATGATTTCATTTGTATCCTTTGGATATCTGGTACAAAGAATGATACAATGTTATGGTTGGAAAAAAGCCTAGTGATCCCATCACGCATAGGTTTTCAAAACATAAAGAACCTGATCATGACCTCTTCTCCTTGACTATCATGGATTAGGCATATCACACAAGAACTAAAACCCAGGGTCTCACATACCAGGTGAGCATTCTACCACTGACCTACAGCCCCAACCCTTTTAATTTTGAAACATGGTCTCACTAAGTTGCTGAGACTGGTCTCAAACTTTTGATTCTCCTGCCTCAGCCTCCCAAGAAAAATTTAAAAGTAGTTCTTCTCTGCAAACAGAAAACAGGAGAGAAAAATAAGTGAAAGCCACACCTGGATTATTTGACAAGCCCAGTGTAATCTTGACTCTAAAACTAGATAAGAATTAAAAAAATAAAATTACAGTTACATTTCACTTATGAATACAGATGCAAAGGTCTTTAACTTAAGGCAAAACAAAGCAAATGATGAGCAATATGTATCCTCAAACTGCAAGGTGAGTTCAACATCTGAGAATCCATCACTTTACTAACCACATGAACAACCTAAAGGAGAAAAATCATGATGTCAAAGAATGCCAAAAGGAACAAAACCAAAGGAATAGAAGAAGACTCTTTAATCACAACATAGATTAAATTTCAAGTGGTAACTTCAGACACACACCCCCTTCAGAGACTAGGAAGCAAACAGATGCACAGTAGGATCACCATTCTTCAACACAGTACCAGGTACTTGACCAATATCATAGGAAATGAAAAAAGAAATATGATGGCTGGAAAGAAGGAGGGCTGAGCTGTCCCAGCTGAGGCCTCTGGAGACCAGCCAACTCCCAGCTGATGGACAGATCAACATATTTAAGAGGAACCAGTTCAGGGGCTGGGGTTATGGCGCAGTGGTAGCGTGCTCGCCTAGCACGGGGGAGGCACTGGGTTCGATCCTCAGCACCACATAAAAATAAAATAAAGATATTCTGTCCACCTATAACTAAAAAATAAATATTAAAAAAAAAAGAGGAACCAGTTCATATCAGCAGAACCACATGACCACAGAGGTCTAGGAGAAACAACAACTGGTTCTTCCTTCAAATTTTGATTTTGGTGTTTTGAGTTTTTGCAGGATTGGAAGGGGTACTAGGGACTGAACACAGGAGCACTTTACCACTGGCTACATCCTTACTCCTTTTTATTTTTTTAATTTTAATTTGAGTCAGCCATAAGTTGCTGAGGATCTCACAGCTGCTGAGTTAGTTTCAAACTTAACAATCCTCCTGCATCACTTGCTAAGGTTATAGGCATGTACCACCATGCCCAGCTAAAATCAATACATTCTGAATTACTTTGTTATGCAGCACTAGCTATTACAAATAGGGAATGGGGGCTGGGGCTATAGCTCAGTGGTAGAGCGCTTGCCTAGCATGCGTGGGGTACTGGGTTCGATCCTCAGCACCACATATAAATAATAAATGAATAAAATAAAGATCCATCAACAATTTAAAAAAAAAAACATAGGGAATGATGAGTATTCATTACTAAAAAGCAGAAAAGTAAAATGTGGTAGATGTTAGTAGTTTTTCTGCATGGTCTGACTTTTTTTTTTTTTTTTAGTATCTTAGACTTTAAGTGTTAAACCATCTACAAATAATATTTTTGTTTCTTCTCTTCTGATTTTTATGCCTTTCCTTTCTTTTCCTTGTCTTATTACACTGATTAGGACCTCCAGTAATAATGATGATAGCTGCCATCCTTATCTCTTTTTTTTTTTTGGTAGTGGGGTGTGGGGGATGGTACCAGGGATTGAATCCAGCAGCCCTTTACCACTGAGACACATTCTGGCCCTTTTTACTTATTATTTTCAGATAGGATCCCCGCTAAGTTTCTTAGGGCCTTGCTAAATTGTTGAGACGGGCTTTGAATTTGAGATCTTCCTGACTCAGCCTCTGGATTACAGGTATGTGCCACCAAGCCCAGCTGCCATCCTTTTTCTCCATGAAGTATGATATTTGCTGTGGTTTCTTTCTTTCTTTCTTTCTTTTTTTTTTTGGTACTGGGGATTGAACTCAGAGGTACTCGACCACTGAGCCACATCTCCAGCCCTATTTTGTGTTTTGTTTAGAGACAGGGTCTCACTGAGTTGCTTAGCACCTCGCCACTGCTGAGGCTCGCTATGAACTCACGATTCTCTTGTCTCAGCCTCCCAACTCACGATTCTCTTGTCTCAGCCTCCCAAAGTGCTGGGATTACAGGCATGCACCACCACACCCAGCTTAGATTTTCAATATATATCCCTTATCATGTTCCAATCCACATTAAGAGTATAAATCCTCAGTATATGCTGAAATTTAACAAACGCTTTTTGGATCTATTGAGACTACTACATGGATTTTCTCCTTTAATCTACTTACATGATTACATTAATAGACTTCCTAGTATGTAGCCATCCTTGCCTCCCTACTAAGAAATCTAATCATTATATGTTTTTAAATCAATGCTGCATTTCACTTGCTATTCTTTATTTTCAATATTTATATAGCTGAGATCATATATGAGTTTAACCAGAAACTTTGTGTACTGGAAATTTTAAGCTTAGGTTATTCTCACTTCACAAAATCAGTTTGGAAGCTTTCCTTCTTTTTACTACTTTTATATGATGATTTGTATACAACAGGAATTATGTATATCCCTTAAAATATTAGTACTAGATCTGAATCTACCTGATAGGTTTTATTTAAATGTATATATGAGCAGCATACATATGTAAGATTTTTTAAAACGAATCATTGATTTGTTTAGGTTTTCTATTTCTTCTTGAATCAGCTATAATTTACACATTAAGATTATTCATTTCATAGGTTTTCAAATTCCTTAGCAGTAGTTTGTTCACAGCATTCTTTTATGATGTTTAAACTCTATTCTGTTGTTCATATTTTTGTTCTCAGTGCTTATTTATCCTTTCTCTTTCTTTATAGAGGTCTGTCCATTTTATTAATTTTCTGGTTTTGTTAATAATCTATTATTTTGCCCAACACAGTGGCACACACCTATAATCCTAGCTACACAAGAGGCTGAAGCAGAAGGAACACAAGTTCAAGTCCAGCCTGGTAACTTAGCAGGACCCTGTCTCAAATAATTTTTTAGAAGGCTGGGAAGTTGGACATGGTGACTCATGCCTATAAATCCTAGAAACTCAGGAAGCTGAGGCAGGACTTGGATCCTCAGTAACTTAGCAAACTCCTGTCTCAAAGTAAAATAAATAAATCAATAAATAGATAAATAAATAAATAGATAGATAGATAGATATTAAAAGATTAAAAAATAAAAGAATGGGACATAGCTCAGTGGCCCTTAGGTTAAATCCTCAGTACCAAAAAGGGGTGGAGGGCGGGGGAGCTAGAGATGTAGCTCAGTGGTAGAGCATCCCTGGGTTCAATCCCCAGTACCACAAAAACAAAATCTATTATATTTTTACTTTCTATTCCATTAATTTTGATGTTCTTCTATTTTATTTGGCTTTGTTATATTGGTCCTTTATTAATTTATTAATAAATCAAGATTTGAACATATGCTCACCATATCAATCTTATTTTCCAAGAAATACATTTAGAGCTACTATATTACCCAGTGAATTCTACTTAAGCCACATTCCAAGATTATTGTTTTTAATGACCAGTTTCATGAATTTGAGTGTCATCTTTGTATACAGGGGCCATGTTCATCTTCTCTGTATTGTTCCAGTAATAATGTATGTGCTGCCAAAGTGAGCCACTAAGCAACATCCTCAGCCCCTTTTTTAATTTAGAGACGGGTCTTGCTGAGTTGCTTGGGGCCTTGCTAAGTTGCTGAGGCTGGCTTTGAACTTGTGATCCTCCTGCCTCAGCCTCCTGAGCCACTGGAATTACA
>CM053408.1:13419342-13449591 GCA_028644305.1 Xerus rutilus | reverse complement strand
TCTCAGCCTCCCTAAGTGCTGGGATTACAGGCTTGCGCCACCACGCCCAGCTCAAGACATAATATATTTTGTATGTTACTAATGTTCTGAACATTGTTGAGATTTCCCTGTGGCATAGTATATGGTTAAAAACTGACCTTTAGATAAACTTAAAAATGTATGAGGTCCTAATTTAATTGGTTAGGTATAATGTTTTATATAACTTCAGTTTATGAAGTCTGCCAGTCTTGTGGCTCAATTCTTGGATGCCATTTTAAATTCTGCGTCTGTTTGACTTTTCAATTTTGAAATATGTTCAAGTCCTATTATTTTGTAATTATGTCTGCTTTTCCTAGCAATTCTGAAATGGTGTTGTAAAATTATGCTATTAAATACATATGTGTTTATGATGATTATGCTTTCTGAACTGTTCCTTTTCCTAGTTTGAAAACTCTCTTTGCCCTAATTAAAGATGTCCACCCCAAATTCTGTTATTCTTCTAGCTTCCTTTAATTAGTATTTTCTGAATGCTTTTCCATTTTTTAAAGGTAGTTTTATCTGTCATGTGTTATCTGTTTCCACTTGTTTGATTTACTTTTGTCAATCTGTTGTAAATATCAGACTCATTGTAAGAATATAATGATGGTTTTAATATAATTTCTGACATGCTTTGGACTTATTTCAACTATCTCAATTTATAAACTCTATTTCCATCATTTTTTTTCCCTCTCCTTTGTTGCCTTATGTTAAGTTAGGTCAAGTTTAGTTCCCTAACCTCCCAACTTGGTATTTTGGAAAGTATGCATATTGCTAGTCTCAATGTTGAAAATACATCTTCCTCTTTTCACCTGTCACCTCCAGATTTTGTTTGACACAGCTCCTCTGCTCTTCACATTACTTTAAGGCTATCACAGTCTGGTCCCACTCCACCTGTCCAGCTCACCTCTCAAACCTGCCCCTCCCACAAAGCCTAACCTCTGGTTAAACTGCACTGCTCATCAGTCTGTAAATAAAATACAAAATTCCTGCATTCTGTACTGGTCCATGATGCTTTCTCATTCATTCAACAAATAAATACTTTATTCAAAACCTACTGGGTTCCTGACTGAGCAATTCTAATAAACAAAGCAGATATGGTCTCTAACTTTATGGACCACAGTGTGGAAATACCAAGCACATAAATACAAATATAAATATAATATGGTAAAACTTCATGAATTAATGAATTCATAAAAGGCAGCTAGTATAGTTGCCCCTCCTTATCAGTAGTTTCTACATCCTCAGTTCAACCAACCACAGACTGAAAATATTGGGGGGGGGACCCTGTACTACATAGGGACAGATTTTTTGCCGCCTCATTATTCCCTAAACAACAGATAACCTATTTATAGAACATTTATGTTGTATTAGATATTGTAAGTAATCCAGAGATGATTTAAAGTACATAGAAGAATGTTCATAGGTTAGATGTAAATACTATGTCATTTTACATAAGAGGCTTGAGTATCCAAGGACTTTGGTTTGGGGGGAATGGGTACTGAAACCAAACCACTATAGATACCAAGGGACAACTGTAATTGGCTCCCATTTTCTCCCCCATGCTCAAAGAGCAGTCACATGAGGACATAACTACCACCAGGTGGCACCAAACCACAGTCAGACTTAGATGGACCTGGGAGAGCTTAGTCTGAATCCTAACCTACTACCTCCACACTACCCCCATTCTCCCCCAACACACAGAGGAGACCTCCCTGCTCTGCACAGAATGACCCGGTTGTTTCATTAAATTCATAATAATGCCAGTTTTTATAAGAACTAAATTTTTTTTAAAAACGAGGTCAATTTCTCCAGCCCAAGAACTGAACTTTTTGTAATGTATTTACTACTATATGTGGGAGTCTAACATATCACAAGTTGTTGTAGGTGTTAACCAAAAAATGTAAAAAAATAAATAAATAAATAAAATTGAGACTATGATAAAAGTGATAGTATCAGCTAAGGCCTGCCCCCCACTCCATTCAGAAACTGACATTCAAACTAAGGATAACCAGGAGTTAGAAAGTGAAAAATGAAAAGATAGTTGTTGTGGAAAGAAAATGGTATACAGGAAAGTCCAATGGAGGTAAAAAGTCTGGATTCATGGATAGGCACAACAGTTGTGAGATAGTGTGAGAGTATGTGTGTGTGTGTATGTCTGGGGGTGGGGGATAGGATATAATTCATTAATGTACAATGTCTGGCCTCTGGAGTCCTACTTAGCCTGAGTTGAAACCTCTGCTTCTTACCCCTGAAATAGCTGTTTAGCCTTGGAAACATTGTCAGGCCTAAGGTTGTTGAGAGTGTGAAATATGTTAATATGTATAGCCTTTAGGACTATTCCTGGCAATACAATAAAAAAAAACTTCTATGTTAGGATTTTGGTGGAGTTTTTTTGCTTTTGTTTGTTTCTCTTATTGTTTCTAGTTAAACTGAGAGAGGCCAAATTTTTTTTAGCTTCTTGATGGCCACATTAAAAACTCCTGAATTTGTGCAATTAGAACAGGCTGAAAGAGTTTAGGAAAGGTAGTATTTCCACTTACAAATAAACTGGCGTGATTTGGTAATGGCCTAGGAGAGGGAGGAGAAAAAAAAAACTAGAAAAATCTTTGCTTCCCAAATGTATTTTATTCATCCTCCTAAGTTCAGCTCAAGTATGAACTTTCCATCAGAACAGCTAATAGCTTTCTCCTTTCTCACTCTTACAACACTGATTTTATTAAACCTTATCTGTAAAGAGTTGTTTCCTTATATATTTTCCCGAGAGAGCAAGCTCCTTTACAGCAGAGGCCCTATCTAATTTCTGTTCTAGTCGACACAAAAAGAACACCATGCTATGCACATCACAAGCAGTCTCAAGTAGCCCCACTAATAGTATCAGATCCAGGGCAGCTCCTCAGAGTCTTTTCCTTCCTTTGACAAAAACAAGAATTCAGCCTGCTTTCTTTTTCTTCCCGCTATTCTACATTTCGGAGTTTTTTTTCTCTCAGACTAGCTGCAGAACTAACCAGAGTCTCTCGCTGGCCTCCCCATTTCTTATGATCTCCAAAAACAAGTATACAAGAATTCTTTTTGTTAAAGCACCTGCTACTAATTACCAGAGAAAGAGAAGACAACAAAATTAAACATAGGGTTATATCATATTACAATAGCACCTCCCTTTGTGAGACAGAAAGCTGAATACACTGGTTCCTGCCTTTGCTTTTATTTCCAAGAAGATGGTTCACCAAAAATTCTGCCTTCTTCATGGAGCCCTCTCTTCCCAGAACACAGAGGCCTGCAGATGAAACCTAGGCAAAATAAATTGTGTTTCTCGCCTCTGGTAGATAACTGGCACTCCAAGAGTGCCATATAATGTTAGCAATGGAATCAAAACCAAATGTGATGCTGCCAACCTTATTTTTCAAACCAGATGGCTAACGCTTAATGTTGTGGATCTAAATAGACACTAACTGTAGACCAAAGTCTTATGGAGATAAAAATAAAAAGTATGGTTTATTCAAGAAAGCAAATGTCTCAAAAGAAAAAATTACCACCTTTTAAGTTTTCATCTCAAACCAAATTCTTGGATTCCTTTTCAAAAGATTTTTTCATTCCAAGTAATTATTCTAAATCTTAACTTTATTTTCTGATAATTGATTTGCATTCAAAAAAGGTAATATGGAAAAAAATAAGAATTCAGATCTTCCTAAAAGTTTTGTCAAACACAATGCACAATAAGCAGTATCTTTTTGCTATCTAGATTGAAGAACTAAATCTTTTCTTTTTGATGTAAAGCATTCTAGAGTTACCTCTTGCAAACTCATCTAGTAACAAGAAAATCTCTTTAAAATGCTAACAAATAATTCTATTTTGTTTGAATATATTTTTGTTTGAATATATTCTTAAATACTGAGAAATAACTATATATTATCACCACCAGTCTAAAATAAAACATATAAAAGGTATTTTTAGTTAAAGTAAAAATATTTTTTAATTAGTTGTTCTTTTTAAATAGTGTCTGTATTTTGGCTGATTTACAAAGTCAAAAGAAGTAAAAAAAAAAAAATTCAGTTACAACCAAACACCTGACTTAAAACCGGGAGAATACAAAAGTTTTTTTTTATTATTTAAAGAAATGTTTTATATAAAACATTATATTTGATATGCTATCTTAATAGTGTATAATAGAAGGAAAAGGATATTTAAATATATATATATACATATATATACACACATATATTTTAGGAGGAAGGCAGTGATGGGAGTTGAACCCAAGGTCTCACATGTGCTAGGCTATAGCGTACACTACTACTAAACCACATCCCCAGCCCTGAACTATATACTTTCTTCTCTTGCTACACTCTATGGCCAGGGGTGGGGGAGGGAGGGAGGGAAATAGACATGTAAAATATAAAAAAGTCAAAGTTAGTCCTACTTCATCTCCTAATCCCACTTCCACTTCGTAAGTAACACTGCAAACAGGTTAAGTTCTTAGCGCTGTACCCTGAATGGAGGAGGGAGAAAAATCACTCTAATTTTTTTCTTTTTTCTTTTTTTTTGGTACGAGGAATTAAACCCGGGGCACTTTACCGCTGAGTATATCCCCAGTCCTTTTATGTTTACTTTGAGACAGGGTCTCCTTAAAAGTTGCTGAGACTGACCTCGAACTTGTAATCCTCCTGCCTCAGCCTCCCAAATTGCTGGGATTACAAGTGTGCACCCCTACACCCAACCCGCTTGTTTTTTTGTTTTTTTTTTTTTAAATATTTTGTTTAGTTGTAGATGAACACAATATCTTTATTTATTTTATGTGGTGCTGAGGATCGAACCCAGTGCCTCACGTATGTGAGGCAAGCGCTCAACCGCTGAGCCATAACCCCAGCTCTCCCACTTGTTTTTGATGGTATTGTTTCTTACATTAAAAAATTATAAGATTTGAGCTGGGCGTGGTGGCACATGCCCATAATCCCAGCAGCTCCGGAGGCTGAGAAAGGAAAATCACAAGTTCAAAGCCAGCCTTAGCAATGGCAAGGTGCTAAGCAAACCAGTCAGACCCTGTCTCTAAATAAAATACAAAATAAGGCTGGGGATGTGGCAGAGTGGTCAAGTGCCCCTGAGTTCAATCCCCATTACACTCCCACCAAAAAAATTATAAAATTTGAAAAAAGCAGTCCTAAAATTCATTTGGAAGAATAAAAGGCCTAGAATAGCCAAAGCAATTTTAAGCCAAAAAAACAATGCTGGAGGCATCACACCTGACTTCAACTTACAGTACAGAGCCATAGTAACAAAAGCTGCACAGTACTGGCTTAAGAACAAACAACAGTACAAAACAGAAGACACACAGACAAACCCCACACACATCTATAGTCCTCTTGGCATCCTTGACAAAAATGCCAAAACATACAGTGGAGAAATGACAGCCTTTGAAACAAACAGTATTGGGACAACTGGTCACCCATATGCAGGATATGAAACTAGACCCTTATCTCTCCCCCTACACAAAAGTTAACTCAAAATGGATCAAGACCTCAGAATTAAACCAGAAACTATGCAATTCTTAAAAGAAACCACAGGGTCAACACTCCAGCTTTTAGGCACAGGCAATGAATGGCTTTCTCAACAAAAGTCCTAAAGTTCAGGAAATAGTGCCAACATCAAGTGAAAAAGCTTCTGCACAGCAAAGAAAACAATTAGGAACATGAAGATAGAGCCCACAAAATGGGAAAAAATATTTGCTAGCTACTCTTCTGACAGAGAATTAATATCTAAAATATATAAAGAACTCAAAAAATGTATATCAAAAAAATCAAATAAACAGGGCTTGGGTTATAGCTCAATGGTTCAGTGCTTGCCTAGCATATGTGAGGCACTGAGTTCGATCCACAGCACTACATTAAAAAAATAAAGTTATGGGGCTGGGATTGTGGCGCAGTGGTAGCGTGCTCGCCTAGCATGCATGACGCACTGGGTTCGATCCTCAGCACCACGTAAAAATAAAATAAAGATATTCTGTCCACCTACAACTAAAAAAATAAAAAATATTTTAAAAAAATAAAATAAAATAAAGTTATTATGTCCATCCACGACTAAAAAACATTTTTAAAAAATCAAATAACCCAATTAACAAATGGGCAAATGAAGTAAACAGATACTTCTCAAAAGAAATACAAATGGCCAACAAATACATGAGAAAATGTTCAACATCATTAGCAATTAGGGAAATGCACATCAAAACTACACTGAGATTTCATCTCACACCCATCAGAATGGCAGTCATCAAGAATACAAATAATAATAAATGCTGGAGGGGATGTGGAGAAAAAGGAACACTTTGACACTGTTGGTGGGACTGTAAGTTAAAATAACCACTATGGAAATCAGTTGGAGGTTCCTCTAAAGACGAGGCATGGAACCACCATATGACCCAGCTATACCACTCCTTGGTATTTAATTTGAAGAAGTAAAAGTCATCCTACTACTGTGAGACATGCACACCTAGCAGCACAATTCACAATACCTAAACTACGGAACCAGCCTAGGTGTCCAATCGATGGATAAATGGATAAAGAAAATTAATATATATAAACAATGGAGTTTTACTCAGCTATAAAGTAAAATGAAATTACAGCTTTTGCGGAAAAAATGATGGACCTAGAAACCATCATGTTAAGCAAAATAAGTCAAGTTCAGAAGGTCAAGGATCCTATGTGTTCTCTCATATGTAGAAGCTAGAGAGGAAAAAGGAAAAGAAAGGTGGGGGTGGATCTCCTAAAAGTCCAAGGGAAATCAGTAGAGCAAAGGGACCAAGGGGTGGGAGATAGGGAGTGGAGAGTGCTGGAGAGAGATACTGGCCAAATTCTACTGCTATAGTGTGTGCAAGTACAAATATGTAACGACACATCCCATCATTATGTTCAACTATAATGCACCAATAAAAAATTGTGGGGGGCTGGGGCTGTAGCTCAGTGGTACAGCGCTTGCCTAGCATGTGTGAGGCACTGGGTTTGATCCTCAGCAACACATATAAATAAATAAATAATAAATAAAATAAAGGTCCTTGACAAAAAAATAAAAAATTAAAAATTGTGGGGAAAAATTATGAGAATTAGGAATGCTTAAATTCCTTTTGACTTGTTCCTGTGCCCCGAAATTCAGAGGCTATCAGCTATATCCTCCTGATGAAATTTAAATGTGAACTCCCACAGAAGTAATAATGTTAAGTTTGTAAGTATCTCAATTTTAACTAATAGATATTATATGGCAGAGGACAGGAAAGAAGTTATCTTAGCAGTGAAAGCATGAGTTTAACCATTATTGTTTCTGATTTTTTAAAAATTCTTAGTTGTAGATGGTCACAATACCTTTATTTTATTTATTTTTATGTGGTGCTGAGAATCGAACCAAGTGCTTCACACATGCTAAGCAAGCACTCTACCACTGAGCTACAACTCCAGCCCCATTATTGTTAATTCCAAATATTAACTCTAAAGAAAATTTTCAGGAGTTATGTAATCTGATTTATGACAAAGCAATTTTAAACAGTATGATGAACTTACAAATGTTTACTCCACTAGATTCTAAGTGCCATAAATGCAGAGACTCTTTCTTGTATACCACTATAGCCTCATGCTTTAAGTGGTAACTGACACACAGTAGGTACTCAATGAATACATTTGTTAAGGAATTAAATGAAAGCAGTAACATATTTTATCCTCTCACATACCTGGAAGAACTTTAGTGTCTTTTTACCTCAATAACAAGCTTTAGTGGCTGTCAGAATACAGCAAGCACCTACAGTGGTTAACTGGGTTTTCACAGTGTCAGAAGCTCTTTTGGTGACGCCATTCAACAGCCTAGGGTAATAATTCCCAAAGACTGATTCTTGGGCCAACAGCATCAACTATCACCTGGCAACTTGTTAGAAATGCAAATTTTCAAGTCCCACCACAGACCCACTGAATCAGAAATTCTGGTCCAGCCAGGGGACAGTGGCATGTCTCAGCTACTAGGAAGTCTGAGGCAAGAGATGTCCTGAACCCAAAGTTTAAGACAAGCCTGGGCAACACACTCATACCTCATCTTAAAAAAAACAAAAACAAAAAACAGCTATTATGGCGCAGTAATCTTTTCACAAACCCTTCAAATAACTAATGTGAGCTCAAGTTTGAAAAACTCTGGCCACAGAAATTTATGCTATGAAGATAAAAGAGATTTCAAACCAACAGGTCACAAAATATTGAATGGACCTTTAAAGAAATACTAAATATTCAAATGGTCAAAGAAATTAAATGAAGTCTATCAATTATATGACATGGAAAACTACCACTACATATAAGAGGCTTTTCCCCCCTTTAAAAGCCAGCAGGTATCATAAAACTGTACTTAGTATGTGATACATTTAATCTAGCTTTCAGATCCCTACTATGGATTATTAGGGAAAAGAGAACAGAAGCAGGGTAGAACACAGGAAGAATGAATGATGGGTAGAAGACAGTTAAGATAACAAATGGATAAAACTAGGGAATAAGCTTTCGGTTTCTAATGAAATTTAGCACTTTAACAGTTTTTTTCTCTCTTTTTTTTTTCCTCTGTACTAGGTTTGAACCACAATTTCAGCTCCTTTATTTATTTATTTTTATTTTGAGACAGGATCTGCTTAGGGCCTCATTAAGTTGCTGAGGCTGGACTCAAACTTGCAATCCTTCTGCCACAGCCTCCCAAGTTGCTAGGATAACAGGCAGATACCACCATGCCCTGCTAGCACTTAAATTTTAAATAAGAGCACAAACCTCAGTAATTTGAATAATACCTACAACCTTATGATTAACAAAAATCACAGATGTTTTCACAATGTATTACATTTTTCAGAGATATCTCAAAATAGTTATGGTCACCCTACTTGAAACTATAGCAGCATGAGATCTGCCATTGGGCCTCATTACTTCAGGGAGTAAGCAGCACAGTCACTGACGCATCACCATTTGTTTTTTGTACTGGGGATTGAACTCAGGGGCACTCAACCACTGAGCCACATCCCCAGCCCTATTTTGTGTTTTATGCAGAGACAGGGTCTCACTGAGTTGCTTAGCGCCTCAGTGTTGTTGAGGTTGGCTTTGAACTCATGATTCTCCTGTCTCAGCCTCCCAAACTGCTGGGATTACAGACATGGGCCACCGCGCCTGGCTGACATAATTAATTTAAAATAGCTTGATAATTATCCATTATTTGATTCCCTTGTACTGCTAGGTATTTTACTTTATGTTTGTTTGTTTGTTTGTTTTGGTACCGGGGATTGAACTCAGGGGTACTCGACCACTGAGCCACATCCCAACCCTATTTTGTGTTTTATGTAGAGACAGGGTCTCACTGAGTTGCTTAGTGCCTCGCCATTGCTGAGACTGGCTTTGAATTCACGATCCTCCTATGTCAGCCTCCTGAGCTGCTGGGATTATATGCATGGGCCACCAGGGCTAGCTTACTTTGTATTTAAAAACATTATTCTGAAAGAAGGTTCATAGGCTTTGACCAATGGCCAGAGGCTCATCATACAAAAAGATTTTTTTAAAACTCACAAATATTAACAGATAAAAGATACACTGAACATTTCTTGATCTCCTCTGAGTGATGGGCTCCTTTAAGAATCTGAGGAAACCTTTTGGCAGAAAGATGTTCATACCTATCCCAACCCTTGCTGTCCTCTCTGCACCCATTTGGGTTTAAAAAGTTCCATTAAAGTCAAAACATAACATTAAAAGTAATAATAATCAATAGTTGGAAACCATAATTAAAAGGGACAGAGACATCTTTACCATTCAACTGGGAATTTTTCACATCATATAGGAATTAAATAAAAGCATGTCTCAGCAGATAAACAGAATTCTTCTAAATTCCTTATAAGACACATTTAGGTATTCTAAATTCAGATGTGAATTTTGGAAAGGTAATATGACACAATATAACAACCCCAGCAGAGATAGGACTCCCATAAACTGATCAAGAAATTCTTCCTAGAGATATTTGATCACAGATTTGAAAAACTAACCAGATGAAAGTGGGAGGGGCTGTATTTTAAGTATGTGTCAGTCTTAGAAAATTTTTCAAGTTAGTGAATCACAAAAAAAAAAAAAAAGGAGTGGTTAAGAGCTGGAAATGGAAAGGTGAATATGATGTGATAGTGTATCAAAGTCTGTCTTTCTCTGATCTGTCTTTCTCTGTGCATGTGTGAGCATGCACACAGTGGAAATTAAATCAAGGGCCTTACATGCTAAGCATGCATTCTACATGCCCAGCGCCAGTGTATCTTTCTAAGGCATTTCATTTTATCCAATATGTCCTAATAATTAATAGAAGGGCTTTATGAAGGAAAATGATCATTAAAATTGTTTTCAAAAGCTTATGCCAGCAGCAGCATAAAGAATGGATGAAGATGTCCTCATGCCAACACCATGTTAAACACCGTAAATACCTTGTTATTAATTTTCATAACAGTGAAAGGTAATGATACTTCCTATTTTGCAGACAAGAAAATTCATACTAAGAGAAATTGAGTGGTCCTCAAGGTCACATAAATATTAAAAGTAGAAAGTCGGATATGCTTTTGTTTTAATATATGGTAGCAAAACAAATTCACAACACTATTAATACTTGTTTTATGGAGGCCTACTAAAAAGCAAAGAATAAAGACTCTTTCAATAGTGCTCTAGAACAGAAAGAGCCTGTCCTGGGAATCAGAAGACCAGGGTTTATGGACCAGTTCTACTACTAATTAGCTCTGGTGCCTTTTAAGAATTGTACTAGATCACCCCTGAAATTTGCTCCTTTTTCTATATTTTTAAAATCCCTTTGTAAAAATGCCATAAACTGACTAAGAAAGCATTCCCCTAATAGCAGGACAAGCTGGAAAAGGCAGACAGAAGGCAATGAAACACCAGCTCTGAGAACAGCCTCAGCCTTATGGAACAGGTAGATGTGTACTGGTAGAATATAAGAAAAGATCAAAGAACTGAGGAATTGGTTGCTTAAGGAAGATGCCAGAAGACACAAATGAGTGGGATGGAAAGGTTCATACTTGAACATCTGAAACTTAAGTTTTAACAACCATAGTAGGGTAAGCACGTTTCCTGCACACTTGCCAAGAACTGATACTGTAATGCGGATACTGTGGTCAAAAAAGGAAGCACCATAGCAACTCTTCTTTAAAGAAAAATAATGGAAAATATCTTCTGCCACAAGTATCGTGTTATCTCCCTGAAAAAGCCCAAATATACCTTAAGGAGAGGATCATAAACAAACATCATCCCCAAGAATAACCAATCTATGTATGCTTCTGACTACTTTTTTCAAGATGTTTCAGCAACTTCAAAAAGGAAAGCAAGGGCTGGGGTTGTGGCTCAGTGGTAGAGTGCTGACCTAGCATGCATGAGGCCCTGGGTTTACTCTCCAGCACTGCACAAACAAACAAACAAACAAATAAATAAATAAATAGAGGGAAGCTAATGGCATTAGTTTCTTGGTCCAAAACTTAATTCTGATCACTAATGTAAGATAATTTAGGGTCTGGCCAATACTCCTAACTCATAGTATTTACCTGTCTCTCATATATAAAACTTAAAAAATCTAAACCTGGGTCTGGGGCTGTAGCTCAGTGGTAGAGCGCTTGCCTAGCATGCATGAGGCACTGGGTTCGATCCTTAGCACAAGATACAAACAATAAATGAATGAATAAAATAAAGATCCATGAACAACTAATAAAAATTTTTTTTAAAAATCTAAACCTGGGGGGTGTGGGGAATACACTACTAGGCAATAAGAAAAGCAGCATAAGAAGTGGCAGGCTTTAAAAAAGAGGTTAAACAGCTATATATACAGTTTATTATAAAGGCGAATCATCAGCCCTGTGTCTACTTATACCTGCAGTACACTAGCACTAGGCGGTCCTACTCTAAGGACAGAAAACTAGTCTGTAAGACTTTGCCTTAAGAGATGTTATGTTCTCTAAAAAGAGATATCTTTTCTATTAAAAAAAAAACTACACAATTCAAATTTGTATACGAAAATCTCCAAAAAGTCTTGCTATAAATAAATCAGCTTAATTCACCCAAACTTTTCTAATTTATTGAATCAATAGTTCCGTGTTTTCTCTCTCCCCCGCTCCTTTTATTTTTGGTGGTGCTGAAGACTGAACCCAGGGCTTCTTGCTTGCTAAGCAAGCACTCTACCACTGAGCTACATCCCCAGCTCAAAGAGTCCTTTTTTTCTCTTTCTTTTGGTACTGCGAATTGAATCCGGGGCACTTAACTAATAAGTTACATCCACAGTCCTTTCTATTTTTTATCTTGAGGTAGGATGTTGCTAAGTTGCTTAGGGCTTTGCTAAATTCCTTGCAAAATTGCAGTCCTTCTGCCTTAGCCTTCCCAGTATTTGGGATTGCAGGCGTGTGCCACCATGCTCAGCCCAAAGATTCCATCTTTGTCTAACGGTTAATATTATATGGAAATCACCTTGGAAAACACTGCTATTTTTGATGTCAGCATGTACTAGCCATATCAACTCAAAGATAATAAAGTTTGAGAAATTTATACTCAAAGCTAAGTAATGTCTGTGCCTCTGGCATAACAGAAGAAAAAGCTACCCCAATCTCAGTAGTGAAACTAAGACTCTTCAGGTATCAAAATTGGATAAAGCTACAGACCACCAGTAGAGCAGGTTTTGAGGTCCCAATCCTTCCCCCAAAACAACACAATAAGCTTGAGCCACATGTTCTTGCCTTATTCCTACTGTAACCAGAGAAAGCTTTCCAAGGATAAAATGTTTGTATATACCATGAAGAAAGCTGATGATTAAATCTGGGTACTAAAAAAAACAGATCTTCAGTTTCATGAAACATCCTTCTAATTAGGTGAGTGACCTGATAACCATGTCATAAGCTAATTCATGCTTCCACAGTATGACGTTATTATAAATAGGACCTCAGAATTGACACAGATCATAAAAACAAAATATGGTTTGTATGTTTACCTGACACCTGAATTTTTTCCCATATCCCTACTGAGTGGCATTCTAGTTCATGCTTTAAACCTGCAGTTGTCAAGACACAACTGCCTCTCTATCCTGGAATGATTGTCTTGCTTCAGAGCTAGGATATAAATCACTATCTATCTAAATCCCTATAAAAATATAAACTGGTACCTAATAGGCCACCCCCTCCAAAAACTGTTAAACTGAAAAGTAACTTCCTTTTTAGCAATTAAAAAGCTCACTTATCTGGGATCTTTCATACATCTATTAATATCAAAACAGGATAGTAGGTATCTTAAGGAAAAAAGGAAAGAGGAATACATTAGATCAGCTCAAAGTACAGCTCTTCCATAGGTAATTATGCTCATGGTACCTACTATGACACTTCATTTCATTTCTTTTTAGACCACAAAATCCCATCAAAAAGTGACACTCAACCCAAATGAAACTCTAGTTATTGAGTAAATATGTCATATTAAAATACTTTTTACTCTTCTATCTCAGCTGGTAGTAGTGGCACACATCTGTAATCCCAGTGACTCAGGAGGCTAAGGCAGGCTTAAGATCATAAGTGTGAGTCCAGCCTGGGCAATTAGCAAGACTGTCTCAAAATCAAAATATAAGGGAAGGGAGCCCTAGAGATGTGATAGAGCACCACTGGGTTCAATCCTCAGTAAAGGAAAAAAACTCTCTCTCTCTCCACAATCTAATACCTTATTGTTAGTCTGAATGCTTTTAAACAATACAGTTAAATTATTTCTTATTTTAAATATCCTCTTTGAAAAGATAGTAAAGGGAGATTGGGGTTGTAGCTTAGTGGTAGAGCGGTTGACTAGCATGTGTGAGGCACTGGGTTCAATTCTCAGCACCTCGTATAGGTAAATAAAATCAAGGTCCATGGGCAACTAAAAAATATATTTTTAAAATATATAAAGATAAATTATAAATTATATTATAAAATATAATAAAGAATTTAGAGAGCTTCTTCAACACACATAAGGATTTCCATACTGCAGCTCACCCCCATTTTTCATAAGCCAGACATTTTAATGTCTAATTCCAAGTAAATGAGAGTTTGAGAAAAGACTCATAAAAATTCCATGATATCCTATTTCATTAATTCTAAGATGCACATTTTTTTTTTTTACATTTTGCCATGTCTAAAACCAGACAATCGATGGTCTCTTAAAATGAGTAACTGGCAGTGTCTTTCTCTTTTAGTGGTACAAAAATAATGTTTCTTACCATTGTTGGCATCTTAGACTAAATGAAATTCAGTTATTAAAATATTAAACTTTCGGGCTAGGGCTGTAGCTCAGTGGTAGAGCGCTTGCCTACCATGCGTGAGGCACTGGGTTCGATCCTCAGCACCACGTATAAATAATAAATGAATAAAATAAAGATCCATCAACAACTAAAAAATATTTTAAAAAATTTTTTTTTAAAATTAATAAAATAAACTACTAAACTTTCTCCAATATTGCATTCTAACTGACTTAAATCATAGTATGAATATAATTCAAACAATTCTAGAACGAAAACTCAATACACTTATGATTCACATTTTGCTATCTCAGAAAATCTATGGCTAACTCAAGAAAATAGTTAACTGGAAGAAAATTTTCTTCAAAAATTTAGGAAAATGTCTAGATTAGAAAAGGACATAACAAAAGTAAAAAGGGAAAAAAAGACTTGAAGATGTTCAGTCAGTAGCAGCTTCCAAGGAAAGAGAGGTATGAAATAGACCTACAGCTTTATCTAGAAAAGAAGCAATTATTAGGAGCAAGGTGAGTGGGTGACTCAGCACTATTTTATTATCTGGAAAACACTATTTTATTATTTCTTCCTCTTTAAGGAGGAATCATTGCCACCCTTTAAACAAAAAAGTACTATAGGTAGATGAAATAATTTTAATTAAATATTAAACTGTAAACATTCTTAAAAAATTAAAGCCAACCTACCAGCATTGTCTTCCTTCTGGCTCAATCTGTTTCACCTTCAGGTAATCCTAGGGTAGGGGCTCCTTTTCAGATCCCCAGTTTTTCATGTCGATCTTCTACCTCCCTGTGGCAACAATATTTTCTAATTAAAAGAGTCCTTTTGTGCCACAGGGAGGATTTCTGATGGTATAACAAATATAAATGTTATCACTCACAGCTTATCATGAAGTCAAACTAGGATTCCTGAGATTCTTCAAGAAATTTGGCTTCTTAATTTTCAATTGCTAAATCTTTTTATTTTTTTAAAACCATATTTTAAAAACCAAACCTTTCATTTGTTAAAAAAAAAAGCATTGATTTCTTATTGAATTATATAAAAATTCTTATTCATTTGTTTTTTCAACTAATCTTTAAACAATTTTTTTTCTTATTAAAGTTGCTTTTTTTTTTTAAGCTTTCTTGGTCATTAACTATAAGAACTTTTTTTTGTTTTGATGCCTGCTTAAGAAGCAAAGTCTAGCACTAGTGATGTAGCTCAGTGGTCAAGCACTTGCCTCCCATGTGTGAGGCTCTGGGTTCAATCTCCAGCCCACCTCCCCCTCAATCACACACACACACACACACACACACACACACACACACACACACTCCTGGAGATCAATGGAGTAGAGGAAGGGAACCAGGGAGAGGAAAAAGGAGAGGGCCACACTGATCAAATCATATTGTTACATTGTGTGCATGTGCAAACATGTAATAATGAATATAATTATAATGCATGAATAAAAAATGGAAGGAGAAAAAAAGGAAAAGTCTTACCACTACAGATCAGAAGAGAGAAGCAAGAAGTTAAAGACAACTTCACAGCCAAGGTTTATTAGTAAAGATTATATAATACACAGTAATTATGCTTATAATGAGGACTAGAAAAGTTAAAAAAATTAAAAATAAAAAAATAAGCAGTAGTCAGCTGGTTATGGTGGCCTATGACCTGCTTTATAATTCCTGCTACTCAGGAAGCTGAGGACAGGAAGATCACTTGAGGCCAAAAGTTCAGGGTCAGTCTAGGCAAACAGCAAGACCCTATCTCAACAATCACAACCAAAAAAACCCCCCAAATGTGACAATACCAAATTAAACATTTGGGAGGAGGGGAGAGTCATCATCTTCTATTGGTAAGATCAAGGGTGACAATTTTCAATTTGTTTGTTCTTTGTAATACTTTCCAGTTTTTCCATTGAGCATATTGCTTTTATAAGAAAAAAATCAAACTTAGTAAGAATGATTAAAACCATGACTATGAGACAAAAGCTCATCTAAATACATTATGGCTTTGACATAATACATTAGATGACTATGTCTATGTCTTCTGTAAAACTACCATTTAACATTTTAAATAATGATTTTTAGCATATTTACAAAAAAATAAAATATATTTAAGAATTTACAGGCCAGGCATGTGGCATACATTTGTAATCCCAGTGGCTCAGGAGGCTGAGGCAAGAGCATTGCAAGTCCAGCAATTTAAAGAGACACTGTCTTAAAATAAAAATTAAGAAGGGCTGGAGATGTGGCTCAGTGGTTGAGCGCCCCTAGGTTCAATCTCCAGTATCAACTAGCTATTACATGTTCAACACTATATTCAAATAGAAAAAAAAATGTGACCTTCATCTTCATGGTGCTTATATACTAACTGGAAAAACAAAAGAGTATATGCAAGAAAAATATAAATGCCTAAATCCAGATGGTATAATAGACAATCAGAAAAGAGAATGTTTAATGTAGGCCACAGTAGTTGTAGAAAGTTTCACACAGTTGAGCAGAATGGATGATACAGGAGCACATTATGAATAAAGAAAACTATCTCTGAGCAAAAGTGCAGAAGCATAAATAAATAGCACAGTCAGCCGGGTGCGATGGCTCACGCTTGTAATCCCAGCACTTAGGGAGGCTAAGGGTGCGGTGGCTCACGCTTGTAATCCCAGCACTTAGGGAGGCTGAGACAGGAGAATCTCGAGTTCAAAGCCAGCCTCAGCAACGGCGAGGCGCTAACCAACTCAATGAGACCCTGTCTCTACATAAAACACAAAACAGGGCTGGGGATGTGGCTCAGTGGTCGAGTGCCCCTGAGTTCAATTCCTGGTACAAAAACAACAACAACAACAAATAGCAAAGTGCCAGAGGCAGTAAAGAAAAGAGCCAGGAGGATACAGTGTCTCTACAGATTACAAAGGCCAGATTATGAAGCATCTACTTCTGGATGTTTCCTTGAGCCACTGATTTTGGCAAAGGAGTAGCCTTTGAAATTTGGTAAACAAAGAGCTTAAGGAAAATAAGTATAGATGCCAGAGCACAATAACTGAAGGAATGAATGACAAGGGAAAAGTACAGAGTGAAAGCATAAAATATCTGTCTTTTTAAAACAAGGAAGTGAGAGAAAGGGGAAAAACACAACAGAGATGTAAACAAGGTTAAGCAAATGTTCCCTCTGTGTTTAAGGCACACAGAAAGGCTCAAATCAAAGCAAGGGAACTTTCATGTCACAAGCACTATGTTTTAAGAATTTATTTTATGGAATCCTCACAACCCTAAATTCCTATTTTATGACAGAGAAATACTCTGAAGAGTTTAAAAACTGCCAATTAAGTGACAAATGAGAAACCTAAACCTGGAACTATCTAACCAGAATCAATATTCTTCCCTTTCCTAGTGAACGGTGGTGGGGGGTGGGGGGATGGACAACCAAAACTCAGAAATAGTCACCCAGGATTTTCTATATTTGACTACTCTTTGACTCTTCCTTATGTTCTCGAAAATAACAGCATTCCCATGGGCTGGGGATATTCTCAGTGGTAGAGTGCTTACCCAGTCATGTATGAAACCCTGGGTTCCATCCCTGGTACCTAGAGGTGGGGGGAAGCATCCCTAAGGTAAATTCCTTAATTCTATGTCCTCTTGTTCTCCATCACAGAGAGACAAAGACAGAATTTAAATATCTTCCCATAGGGAACTCTCTCCAGTACCTCTTCTCTTGAAGATCTCATTAGTTTCCACAGCTTCAAACGATAAGCCCCAAATCAGTCTCTCCTGGACCTTACTTTGCTAAGTTTCAGTTGTACCAGACAGCTTCCATTTGTCCCTTCTGGTCTACTGTCCACACTTCTCTGTCCCAGGAGACTGACCTCATCAACAAGGCTCATATGGCTTCAGAACTGGTTTTAGCCGGGCGCTGTGGCACACACCTGTAATCTCAGCACTTAGGGAGGCTGAGACAGGAGAATCGTGAGTTCAAAGCCAGCCTCAGCAAGGGCGAGGTGCTAAGCAACTCAGTGAGACCCTGTCTCTACATAACACACAAAATAGGGCTGGGGATGTGGCTCAGTGGTCGAGTGCCCCTGAGTTCAATCCCCAGTACAAAAAAAAAATAAAGAAAAAGAACTATTTTGGTTAATGGAGTGCCGTGGCCAGGGGCTCCAGAGAGGGAGGACAATGAAAATCAGGAAACTCAATCCCAGGCTCCCTTTCTGTGGTAGTGCCCTCCAACTAGCTGTGTCCTTTGATGAAGGTCTCAGAATCTCCCAAGGTGACCTCTCTCCAGAACTGCTGCTTCTGATTCTAGTAGTCCTTCCATCCCCTTGGCCCTTGAACCAAAGGACAAAAACAGCTGCTCCTGCTGGCTGTGGAGGACTGCTGTCTCTCTTGTGATCACCCTAAGCTTACCCACATGTTCTTAACTAGTCCTTTATTAAAACAGTCCATAAATTATACTAACTTGAACATGGCAGCTCTTTTGTCATGGGACCTTGACTACACACTTTGTATATCTTTAATTATCTAAATATTCCTTCTTATATATAGCTCTGTTTCAACTCACAATCAAAATGAATATTACCAACTTACTTGCTTCCCCAAACAGTTTTGCATTCCACAAATCCCTATATGACATCATCATCACTTATGGTCAAAGAACAGAGTAAAACTGTTGCTGACTAAGCCCTCTCCTTTATCTGTTATGTCAAGTACTGTTTCATCTTCACTCATACTGTTAATGTAAGCCCCTCCTGTTGCTACTACTGCCACCTTGTCTACTATTTCTCAACTCATCCCACAACAGCTAGTTTTCCTACCTCATTGTCTCCCCTTCATCTTATAACCACTCAGATACTAATTCCATAGTACTTTCCATTTAAAACCTTGCAAGTCTCTCTACTTCCTTATATGCTAATTACTAACTCTTGAGATTCAATTAAACTTATATCATATTTATATTTATGTAATTTTTAATAATGAAAACTTGTATTTTCAATCTCTGTAGAGAGTCTAAGAAACTACTCTCCTCCCAATATTCACCACATTCCTCTACCAACAGCCCCTGAACTAGTAGAGTCTACTGTCCCCAGGGAAGTTATTTCAGGTCTGTCTGAGTCAAGATCACTCTTCATATTTCACAACCATTCCTCAAAGGCTCTCATTACTAATCTGAATCTGTCATGACAAGTAATTTCTTACAGGTTTAGATGAATATACCTTTTTTTTTTTGGTACCAAGAATTGAACTCAGGGGCACTCCACCACTGAGCCACATCCCCAGCCCTATTTTCATGTCTTATTTAGAGACAGGGTCTCACTGAGTTGCGCAGTGCCTCGCAATTGATGCTGAGGCTGGCTCTGAACTAGCGATTCTACTGTCTCAGCTTCCCAAAGTGGTGGGATTACAGGCGTGTGCTACTGTGCTCAGCTAAATACACCTATTTTTAAAGTTTCAAAAAATTCAGTTTTTCCTATAAAATTTAAGAGATGAGTATTACATGTAAGTGATTTAAGGGAAAAGCAAATCACTTTAGTCTATAAGAAGGAGAAGCAAAGAACTGGTGATATAACTCAGTGGTAGAATTTTGCCCAGCATGCATGACTCCCTGGGCTCAATCCCCAGCACTGCCAAAGAATTTTAAAAAAAGGTGGAGGGGGCGTGCAAAATAGCCCATAATTACCATTAACAAAACGTCAAACTCTTTTATACACATAATAATGAAGATGATTAGATGCAAGTCATTATATAATTTTAGTACTCCTACCTGAATAACAATGAGAACACTGTTTATGGCGTGAGCATCCTATATGGGCATACAGGAATAAAAGAAAAACTTCAATGTGAACATACCGTGAGCTGAAACAACTGGTTCATAAATATATCTGTGAACAGTTTTTAGACTGATGTAACCTAAATTATAGTAGGGTTCCAGGATTACCTCAATTCCATAAAATAAGAACTGCCATCTTATAAATATTCCTTTCCTTTTCTTCCCAGTTTCTTCTCTAAAATCTACCATTTGGAATTTAAGTTATAAAATTTTTGTTGTCACAATAAATTAACCTGATCCCAATTCGCTATCTAAATGACAAATATACATTAGAGTAAGTCATAACAACATTTATCCATTCATGTATAATCTAGATATCAGAAGAATGAAAATGTATTCAAATGTTAATTCATTTACAAATGCATGATTCTTTAAGAGAAACAAAATTAAGCCCAGATTTGCTGACTTAAAAACTAATCTAAGCCAGGCATAGTGGTGCACACCTGTAATCCCAGCACTTTGGGAGGCTGAGACAGGAGAATTGCAAATTCAAAGCCAGCCTCAGCAACGGCAAGGCACTAAACAACTCAGTGAGACCCTGTCTCTACATAAAATACAAAATAGGGCTAGGATGTGGCTCTGTGGTCAAGTATCCCTGTGTTCAATCTCCAGTACCAAAAAAAATCCCAAAAAACAAAAAAACAAACAAAAAACTAATATATGACTGTTAATAATTTTCATAAAGTTATACTAAAATCCATGAGCCAGAATGGAATTAAATGTGTGAGATGAACTTCTGAAGTACTTCCATCCTTTCTAGCATAATGAAGGTATTGAAGAAAAATAAATCTAAAAAATAACTATGAAGAGCCAGGCACGGTGGCGCATGCCTGTAATCCCAATAGTTTGGGAGGCTGAGGCAGGAGGATTTTGAGTTCAAAGCCAACCCCAGCAACAGCGAGGCACTAAGTAACTCAGTGAGACCCTGTCTCTAAATAAAATATAAAACAGGGCCGGGAGTGTGGCTCAGTGGTCGAGTGCCCCTGAGTTCACTCCCCAGTACCCCCAAAAAAACCAAAAAACAAAAACTATGAAGTATTAAAAAACTACTTCTAAAAAAAAAAAAAATCACAAAACTAATTGTTCTTTGACCCACATTTCCCACATCCTTCTTTAAAATATCACAATCACTCCCTCCATCCTATAAATGACATCATTACCCTCAGTTCAAAAAGACTAAGAAAATTAAATCCCTTAAGTGGTTTACATTCACTTCCTATTAGAAACTGTTTTTAACCTGAATTAATTTAGCAAAACATTTACAGTCAATATATAGTTAATAATGTTTGGAGTCAAACACAGTGGCAAGTGCCTATGCCTCTCAAGTGACTGGAATAGCATTTAGCTCTAGCTACTTGGGAGGCAGAGGCAGGAGGATCGCTAGAGCCCAGGAATTCAAAGCCAAACTGGACAGCACAGTAAGACTCCATCCTAAAAATAAAATAAAATTTAAAAGGCAACCAAATATTTGACTAATATGCTCTGGAAATTTTTTGGTGTGGGGGGTGGTTTGCCAGGGATTGAACTCAGGAGCACTCGACCACTAAACCACATCTCCAGCCCTATTCTGTATTTTATTTAGAGACCAGAGTCTCACTGATTTGCTCAGCACCTCAGCCAGCCTTTGTCTAGGCTGGCTTTGAACTTGCTATCCTATTGCCTCAGCCTGGGATTATAGGCATGTGCCACCTGGCAGCCGTGCTCTGTAATTTTAATATAATAAACATGTTATCTACTTAGGCCAATTTGGCACAGTAGTTTTCTTTTTAAGTTTACAATTTGCTACCAAACTCAAGTCTTCTTTATTTTGTTAACATATACTCCAAAATATCACTCAACATCATACTTTAGGTGTACTGTCTCTCTCTTTTCCTACAAATCGGGTCCCACTCAAGTGTAGTCACGAAGGCTGTGTGCAGTGTTTGGCTCCCTGTGTTGATAAAATGACCTAATCAGCACTTCAGCCTCAGCACGCTGGCACGGTCACCATCAGTGCTCTGAAGAGCAAGGTAACTTACAAACTCTCAGCTCATCAAAAAATAAAAGGAGAAAGAGAACAACTTTAAGCAGGAAAAATCAGCAGTCCTAGGGATTGCTACTGGGCCTCACAGAGCAGAAAGACATCAAATACTTTTAATCACAAGAGTTTGCTACATTAACAGAAACATATCTAAATATTCTAAAATTTTCACTAGGGTAGTAAATCAAGTGTAAGGGTTCTTTTTTAACAATAACAGTTGGCTTAAAATAAATTTTCATGTTTATTATTACATAATAGTTACTACAATCCTTCTAAGAAAATACTCTATTCTAGGATCATGGTAAAAATGAAAATAATTCTCCAGGAATTATACATACTAATCCCAAGTTAAATATATAGCTATTTTACCACACAGATGGAAATATCAAGATTTCTAAGAAGACAAAAAGGAAAGGGGAACCTGACCGATCATTACAAAGATGCTTCTGACCTAAGGGGGAAAAAACCATACTGCTCCACCAACACTGATTCAAAGAAACTCTTAATCAGTTATAGAATGAGACTACCGTATTTATCGTCTGAGTTTAAAAGGTCGCCTTCATATACTAGCCTACTGACTTCTGTCAGCAAATGATAGCTAGTTGAGTATTTTCATTCCCAGAAAAAAAATAACAAAACAATTTTACTTATGGAGATGTAATCTTGTCTATAGACTATTTTATCTCAAAGAATTACAATATAGAACTCTATTATGTCTACATAAATTCCCCTAAACAGAGATGTTTCACTGGTTTCCAAGCTATACTAAGTAGTATTAAAAAGAGATTCTTCAGCATGAGATTCATCTGGCGATAGTAATCTTGGAGCTTACAAAATAAGCAAATTATAAATAATGAACATTTTTGTGAGATGTCTACCTGTTTCCACATTCTCGGTCTCAACTTCTTGTTCTTCTGCCACATCTTGCATCATGTAAGTCTCATCATCATAAACCAGAACCTGGGCTGCATAGCCCTGCTCTAATCTGGCACTTGGCACTGGCTCCACAATCACTGCTGGATATTCAGAAACCTTTTCACTTTCCTACAAGAGCAAATGTAAAAAACAATGAAATTTTTTATTCATAAATTCTGGATTCACTTACAAATCCTTAAGTTCATACAGTCCCACACAATGAGTTCATGTATTATAAATATGAATTTTAAAAAGAGATGGAAAGGGCTAACTTTAATAATCTTTTCAAATCTCAAGAGATAAACATTTTAAATAACCAGAGCTTAAGGATTAAGATGACATATTAAAAATGTGCATATAATTTCACTCTCTGATGAAAGCCCACTAAAAAAGCAGTATAAGAATTTTTACTTTGAGTGCTGGGGTTATGGTGCAGTGGTAGCGTGCTCGCCTAGCACGCGTGAGGCACTGGGTTCGATCCTCAGCACCACGTAAGAATAAAATAAAGATATTCTGTCCACCTACAACTAAAAAATAAATATTTTTTAAAAAGAATTTTTATTTTTCACCTAAATTCACAAAAAGAGGAGATGAGAGCAAGAAACCAGAAGAGAGAAGAGCAACAAAATCTTACAGGACTGAAAGCACACGGATAAGCACAAGGTGGTTTAGCCAACTCAAGGAAGCTAATCACAGGCTGGTAACAGAATAAACTGGGACACCAACTGCTCCTGGAAATGGAGAAGCAGCAGGTTGTAGGGAAAGAGGAAGAGATTTAAAAAAAAAGGAAAATGCCACGAAAGTTGATGGGAAAGCACTTTAGTTCCTAGACTCAGCCCTCTTCCTCCATGATTGCTAGGTGACCATTTCTCCTTCACCTCAGCTGAAGACTGAAGCTACTTTGTGGACAGGGAAAAAGCAAAGAGAATCTTTGAGGTACAAGAGGCATATCTGCAGGCATCAGACCACACCAAAAAGTTTCCAATCCTCTTTTTACTTTTATGCTTTTAATCATGAACAGACAAACATTACTAGACATCCAAGGAAAGTCTCTAAGGAAAGGGAAAAGATGAAGGCTGGGAAGATAAAATTGAAGCAATCTCCAGGAATGACTGATAAATGATAAAGCAAAATAAAGTAAGAGCAAAGACAGCAGTTATTAGAGGATCAATCAAGGGGTCCAAAATCTGAGTAACTGGAATTACAGAAAAAGGAAATGGATAAATGGGAGCGGGGAATGAAGGATAGATAGATGAACAAAATAAGGTCTGGAAAGAAATCTAAGAAGTAAATCAAGAAAGTTTTCTAGAGATAAAGAATATGAGCTGCCCATTTGATAGAACTCACCAAATGTCTAGGAGAAAAAAGTTAAAAAAGGTAGGTAGGCTGAGGCATATTACTGTGATATATCATAATATTGAGAACAAAAAGAAGTTTCTATAGAATTCTAGAAAGAAAAGACAGGTTACACACAAAAAAGCAGAACAGACTTCTCAGTTGTCATACTGGAAGGAAGATAATAATGCTGTAATTTCTTCAAAATCATGAAGGCAAATTATTCCCAAACTAGAATTCTTCACCCGAACAGTCTTATGAAAAGTAAAACAAAAATATTTTCTTAGATAAAACAGACC
Organism: Xerus rutilus; assembly: GCA_028644305.1. Taxonomy (NCBI): domain Eukaryota; kingdom Metazoa; phylum Chordata; class Mammalia; order Rodentia; family Sciuridae; genus Xerus; species Xerus rutilus. The sequence goes on along the minus strand of CM053408.1, from coordinate 13,424,928 downwards.
TCAAAATATTTACCTTCCTTCCATCCTTTTTCAAGATGCAACTGATGACTATATACCATCAAAAAAAGAGAATAGGGAATTGGGGTTGTAGCTCAGTGGTGGAGCACTTGCCTAGCATGTGTGAGGCACTAGGTTCAATTCTCAGCACCACATATAAATAAATAAAATAAAGGTCCATCAACAACAACAAAATTTTTAAAAAAGAATAAAGCTTTTTTTAAAAGAAGGCAATTTTGGATGCAGGAGATCCAACATAAGACAGCAGGAATCTTTAAGAAGATTATGAAGAGAGATCCCAAGATGCCAGCTATGTAACCAGTCCATCTGGTAGCAATGTGACTCCTGAAACAGCATCACGAACTGTCATTGCCAAGGTAACCACTGACATTCCTAAGGCCAAAATGCCCAGGTAAGCCTGTTCCAGCTTTTTATCCATACCTGGCTTAATCTGATTTACCTACTCACTCCACCTTGACTTCCCATCTGGATCAGATGAGAACACTCATTTCACCCCTAAAATGTGGTTTGCTTTGATCTCCTCCAAAGTGCTGAAAGAAGACCACCATAAGCTTGGAGACAAAAAAAAAGAAAAGCACATTCTCTTTGCACTACCAGTTCATATTGTAGCACTGGCAGACACCAGGCCAGGATGCACCTTAGCCCCACCCCAAGAAATAACTCATGCTAGTGACACTGAGTATCTGAGAAGCTCATGAAACTCAGGGAATGTGCTACTGAACTACCCTGCTCTCCCCTCCTGGAAGGCTTAAGATAATATTGGCCTTCCCTAAATCAGCTGGGTATACCATTTTTTCAAAATAAATATTATCTAGGAATGTTTTTATATATGATAACCATAAAGAAAACTAAAGAAACAATAATACATAAGTCAGGATAATGGCACCTTTGGGGGCAAGGATAGGATATAAGAGAGGGGCATACTCAGTTATTCTAAAATGCTAGTTTATTTCTCAACCTGAATGATAGTGGAGCTTTTTTAAAAAAAATTATTCTTAAAATGAACATCTTATAAACTCCTTTCTTTCTTTACTGTAGCCTACCTCCTCAGGAGAGCCCCATTCTTGTGTTTTCAAATAGCACCTCTGTGCTGATTACTGAGAGTTATCCTCCATTCTAACCCATCACCTGAACTCAGATCTTTTTTTTTTTTTTTTTTTGAGATAAGGCTATGTTGTGCTCAGGCTGGGCTTGAACTCATAATCCTCTAGCCTCAGCCTCCCAAGTATCTGGGAACACAGGTATGCACCACCATGCCTGGCTCAGAACCACCAAATTCTAAACTACCAACTTACCATCACTACAGGAATATTTTATCCAATGCTTCAAGCTTAACATGTATGTCTAAATGGAACAAATGATCAGCGTCTCTCCCTCTTCCTCCCATTCTGTTCATCTCTAAACCTCAGTTTTTTCATATTTAAAAAGGAAATTATAATACTCATATTTCACAGAGATCAAAATACAATATGCACAAAATACCTAGCACAGCATCTACCACAAAATATATAGTGATGGCTGTTATTATATTGTAACAATAGTCTTCAAATAAATTTGCTCCTATTGCTTCTCTGCACAAAGAAAAAGCTTTAATGACTCTCCATTTGTCTAAAAGGCAAGGTTAATATACTAATCAATGGCTTTAACGCTCTTTGGAATATAACCCCCACCCACCCCATCTACTGTGGGTTGAGTTGTATCCCCTAAAAAGAGCTGAAGTCTCAACCCCTAGTAGCTACAAATATGTCCTTCTTGGAAATAGGGTCTTTGCAGATGATCAAGTTATGATGAGACAGGATGAGCCCTAATCCAATCTGACTATATATCCTTGTAAGAAGGAAAATCTGGACACAGGCAAACATAGGTGAAGGGAAAATGATGTGGAGATACAGAGAAAACACCATCTACAGACCAAGGAATGATTAAAGCTAGAAACTAGGAGAGAGGCAGAGAAAAAATCTGCACTTGCACCCCTTAGAAGGAATCAAATCATCCAACACACTGATTTCAAAATTCTAGCCTCCAGAACTGTTAAGTTGATAAATGTCTGTTATTTAATCCATACATCTTATGGTACTTCACTAGAGCAGCCCCATAAGACTAATTCACCACCTTTACAATCTTACTTCCTACATTACTTCCCAGAAGCTGTTTGATTACAAGTATTGTCTCTAATTCCTAAACATGAACCTTTCCATGACTTCCACTCGAGTCACTTTGTAGGCTCTGCATCTGTCCAAATCTTCTTCATCTACTGAAGCTTTTCATCTGTTCCAGGGAGTTACCATAATCCCCACTATGATTCAATTTTTCACCCAAATACTTTTAGAACAAGTTATGTACATGATATCATCATTGTTCATTGTACTATATTATAATTATTTACATATCCAACTACTTGACTAAATAGTAAGATATCTGAGAGCAAAAGTCCTATCTTAGTCGATGTTTACATCCCCCTCAATAATATACTCTTCACATAAAGTAGCACTTAAGTATTTGTAGCCTGGTTCACAGAACCATAAAACTCAACAAGTTTTAACCTTAACAGGTATTCACAGATTTAACATTTGCTATTTAACAAGAAGTAACTCCATGAGCTTTTCCTCTACCAAATGATAGAGAACAGAGGCCCACTACATGCAGATTTGCAGATAATTACTGCTTTATATTGTGTATAGGAGCTATTTTTATTGGAAAACGTGGGAAGAAGAGGAAGAATTCAGGAATCCTTGCTTTAAAATAAAACAGTAAAAAGTAACACATCCAGTTAGCTATTCTACTTGAGATTACTTTGCTTAAGTCACCAAAATATGAAATAATTGAAATGCATGAAATCCAGATTTGGTTAGTCTTTACACAAACTAATTCTCTAGAAGCTATGATTGACAGATTGCCTTAGCAAAGAAAATACAGGCTACCTCGTTAGTCTGAATTTCAGAAAAACAATGAAAATAAATATAAGAATGCACCATGTAATATGTGGGACATGTAAAGTAAAATGCTACTTGCTATTTATCTGAAATTCAAATTTAACTGGATGTCCCATATTTTGTCTGGCAACTTTACTATAAGTTCTAACAGCGACTTGAAAAATTCCATTCAAGGAGATTCTCAGTTTAAAGAGGCAGGATAAAAGTGTACTGGCACATTCCTGAAACCCCAGCAACTAGGGACACTGAGGTGGAGGATCACCCATTCAAGGCCAGCCTGGAGGCCAGCTTTGGCAACATAGCAAGACCCTGTCTCAAAATACAGAAATAAAAAGGGGCTGGGCATGAGGTTCAGTGATAGAGTACCCCAGGTTCAATTACCGGTCTCTATCTCACACACACATACACACACACAAAAAGGCAAGATAAGCACCATATTGACATATTTACCTAAAAAGCGCTTTTATATGCACTTAGTCATTGTTCCCAGGTATCAGTTTACAAAACCAAATACAATAAAATGGCTGAAGATAGTGGTAATTATAATCTTTTTATCACTCTATTAATAGGCAGACACGAAATTAAGGAGTATGTAAAGAATACATAGATTTGTTTCATATTTTTTCTTTTGTGACATAGGAGGGCCACCTTCAAAAGCCTTATCAAAACTAAGATACAAAGTGTGGCAGATTTGAGGGAAACTAATCCCCCTACTCTCACTGTTAATCCTCAGAGGTCATTTCAAATAAATACATCACTAGCTTGCTAGGCAAACCCAGTTTTAAGACCTCTCACCTAGATGTTCACAATGCCAAAAAAAATAAAAATCCAAAACGAATAAACAATTACAAAAAAATTCATCGGAAAGAGGCTGAATAAACAGACATGTATCTATACAATGACAGGTCGCACAGGCAGTGAGTTAAGGCAGATATCCACATACTGGCACGGAAGTCACACAAGGTATGAAAAAGTCAGGGGGGGTGGGCTACTGGACAGGGCTGCTGTGTGATCTCCTCCTACAGAAACTCAGTTTATACACACATCACAAAGTCTAGGAAAAAACACCTCAACTGAGGTCTGAGTTTACTATTGTTTACAATGATCCTATATAACTAAGAAGAAAAATCAAAATACTTGTATTTTTTTCATTTAAAAATTGGAACAACCAAAACTTAAAACCAATAATAATTTGAAAATTCTAATACCATCTGCATAACACAAAACTGAATTTGCCTCAACACATAAGCATCTTTTTATTTAAATCTTATTTTTAATGGACTTTATCCAGCCATATTTATATAAATAAAATGCATCCATTTTAAGTGTACAGTCCTATGAATTTTCACAAATGCAAGTATCCCTGTAACTACCATTACAGCCAAGAAATACAGCATACCAGAAAGTTTCTTTGTACCCCTAAATCAGCACCCCCCAAAACACAGGGTAGGCAACCATCCATCTATACCTGTAGATTGTAGATTTGTATCCTCACAGTTCTGCCTTCTTTCATATTGGAATTAACAATTTGTTCTCTTTTATGTCTTTTTTTTTTTTTTAAGTGCTGGTGACTGAACCCGTGGCTGCTCTACCACTAAGCTATATCCCCAGCCCTTTTTACATGTTGAGACAGAGTCTAAGTTACTCACACTGGCCTCAAATTTGCGATACTCCTGCCTCATCCTCCCAAGCAGATGGGTCCAATTTTTTAAAAGTTGGTAATTATATGTGTTGTCTGTGTCCGTAGTTCATTTCTTTTTATTTCTGAAAATTCCACTGTAGCTAAACCCAATTTTTTTCCGTTTACCTGTCTTCCCATGGTTACAATGCTATGAACTTCCCTGCTCTTTCCTTCCCTCCCATTCCATTTGATATTTACGTAGGTATCTAATTATGAGATGTTAACTGTACAGTTAATTTTATTTATCTGTTTATTTTGGTACAGTGATTGAGCCCAGGGGCACTTACCTACTGAGCCACATCCTATCCCCTTTTAATTTTTTTAATTTGAGACAGAGTCTCGCTAAGTTGCTAAGGGCCTCACTGAGTTGCTGAGGCTGGCATTGAACTTATGATCCTCTTGCCTCAGCCTCCCAAGTCACAGGGATTATAGGTGTGCACCACCATGCCCGGCTTGTACAGTTAATTTTAAAAGGATTGTCAAATTATTTTCCAAAGTGGTTACATTATTATACAATTTCATTAACAATGTATGAGAGTACCAGCTACTCCATATCCTTTCCAACATGTGGTTTCACTCTGTAATTATCATCATTCTGTGTAAGTTTGCAGTAGGATCTCCTTATAATTTTTTTAAAGGATTTTCCTTTTTTTATTTTTTTTTTAATATTTTTTTTTTAGTTGTAGTTGAATGCAATATTTTTATTTATTTATTTGTATGTGGTGCTGAGGATCGAACCCAGTGACCCACGCATGCGAGGCAAGCGCTCCACCACTGAGCCACAGCCCCAACCCCTCCTTATAATTTTAATTTGCTTTTGTCTGATGGCTAATAATGCTGGGCATTTTAATAAGTGCTTACTGGTCATTTGTATAATTACCTATTCAACTTTTTGGCCTATTTTAATGGGTTATCTCTGTCTTATTATTTTTTATTTTCTGAATATATTGTTTA
>CM053408.1:13376818-13418842 GCA_028644305.1 Xerus rutilus | reverse complement strand
TAAATAAATAAATAAATAAAAGAATGGATTAATTTTATAAAATACCATTTCATCAAAAGTCTTGTCTCCTACTAATGATAAATTATAATAATTTTCTGAATATTAAATTATTCCTATATATTTAACATCTACTTGATAACTGAATTAAATGACTATATTTTACATGTTTTTTTTTAAATAATGTTTATATCTACAATCATTAGTAAGATTGTAGTTTACTTTTATGTAATACCATTCTCAGAAAAGAAAAATCCCAATTTTTCCCCTAATGTATAATCAGGGAAAAAAGTTTAAAAAATATGAAGCCTCAGGCTGGGGTTGTAGCTCAGTAGTAGAGCGCTTGCCTAGCATGTGTGAGGCACTGGGTTCGATCCTCAGCACCACAAAAAAATAAATTTAAAAATAAAGGTATTGTGTCCATCTACAACTAAAAGAATTTTTTAAAAAAAGAAATGAAGCCTGGGGCTGGGGTTGTGACTCAGTGGTGGAGCGCTTGCCTTGCACATGGAGGCACTGGGTTCGATCCTCGGCATCACATAAAAATAAATAAAGGTACTGTGCCCATATACAACTAAAAAAAAAGAAATTATTTTAAAAAATGAAGCCTGAAAATCATAATAATTCTCCAGATACCTAGCACTTTTTGGTGTGAGGGGTTAACTAGGGATTAAACCCAGGAGTGCTTTACCAGTGAGCCACACCCCAGTCTCTTTTTTTTTTCGGTCTTGCTAAATTTGAAACTGGCTTCAAATCTGGGATTCTCCTGCCTGAGCTTCCCAAGTCAATGGGATTACAGGTATATGCCACTGCACCAGACTTACCCACCACTTTTTAAACATTTCCTTTTTCTTCTTGATTTTGGAACTATGATTATAAAATGCTGACAGGTCATTTTTTCACCCACCCTGCATTTTAGAGCACAGACATTATTCTATATAGCAAACACATTCCTGAAAAGTTTTTCACAAAACAAAAACCTATCTTTAAAATTCCATTATCCCAAAAACTTCCCTTTACAAAATCAGAATACATTTCCAATATTAATGACTCTTCTCTCTTCCTGAAATTCTCTTCCCCTAGATATTTCCATGGCACCATTTCTTACTTCATTTAGCTTTAAGCTAAAAGCTCCTCTTCAGAAGTCCTCACTGACTTCCCTAATTAAAATATACACTTACCACCTTCTCCATCCATGTCTAACCTTGACTTATTTTCCATAGCTCTTCTGAAATACTTTATCCTCAGTGTCTAGAAAGGTACTTGTTATACAGTAAATGATCAATTAATATTTGTCAAAGGAACAAATGAATGAATTAAGCATGTAACAAACACTAACATCACCATCTTTTACCAAGAATAGAAAAAAGAAACTTTTAGGAAAACTATCCATTTTCTCACTTCATAACCAAATATGAATCCATCATTATGACAGTACTATTATATTATAACTTAGTTCCCTCCCAATATTCAGTTTTCACTAAATAGTGAGAAAAGAAGCCAAGACCTAGAAGTCTATATTTTCAACTCACATCTCTTATTCTTCCATATTCTCAATAACAAGAAAATGACCAAATATGCTAATGATTCAAAATTCTACATGTATAAAATTTCAAAACCTGAATTTCTTTTCTGATCTAATTACCTATTCATAATGCACATATTAAATTAAAATGATAGAACGCCACATTGAATTAGAATAACTGAGAAACAAAGATTATAAAGTAAAACAGGTATAAAATTCTAACCTGAGATGACTCTAATTTAGGTATTTAGGTACAGTATATTTCTATGTGCTCTATAATCCAAAACAATAGATTTTATGAAGAATTTAAATTTATCTCTCAATGAATGCTATAATGTTCTATTTTTTTCATTTCTCCAAGTACATTTTAACACATTCAAGTGAGCCCTGCAACACCTTCTTTGATTCTATTACTTAAATTATGAGAATACATGACATGTACATATACAATTTCATGCATTGTACATTACTATACTCAAATACCTGTTTTCCATTAATTTCAAAATTAGTTCATGCATTGATTTCTATAAACAAAATAGAAATGTAATACATTGGATGCCTAACCTCTTGATTTTCTACTCCATTGCTGGAAAGCTCCAAAACAGAACCTCCACTGTCAACCACTGCTGATGTCATTGTTTATTCCCTGAGGAAGCTTCAACCTCTATGAATCAATGCAATTAAAGGTTCACAGATGATTGCCAATGTTATAAATCTGCATTATCATGTTTTAAAAGTCAATAGAGATGGAGGAGAGTAGTCATCCAGAAATCTGGTCTTCTAAAGATGATTAACCAGAGAGCCTAAAAAAAGGAAAAATTTGGAAAAGTTATAAAATATACACAGGAAGGATATAAAGTATAACTTAGTTTGCAATACAATTTCTAACACTTGTTTAAGAAAAAGAGGACAGGCTTCTACATCTCTGTGTCAACAGAGGGCAGTAATGAGCATTCTACATCTTAAGAGTTTAAATTCAAGTTCATGAACTCACTGAGTAAATTTTTACTGAACTATTGTATACAGATGATATAATTATACACTTCAGGAGATAAAACTTTACAACTTTCTCCCTTTATAATATGTAATTTTATTCCCAAAATATCTTAATTGAATATAAAATGTGCTGAACTGAGACCATTTCTAAAACTTTTTACCTACTTAACAAATTAAAATATTTGTTAATTTTAAAAATATTCCATTCTATTCTTTGGCTCATTTGGTTTGTTTGAATAATATAATTAGAATTGTTTTTTGCTTATGGCAGCAATCTCATTTAGTATTTATACTGCATACTCTACAGAATTCTAGGAGCATTTTGAGTTTCTTATACTTTCAAATAGAGTAGTTTAAAAATAAAATAGTAGCCGGGTGCGGTGGTGCACACCTGTAATTCCAGCACTTTGGGAGGCTGAAACAAGAGAATTGCTACTTCAAAGCCAGCCTCAGCATGGCAAGGTGCTAAGCAACTCAGTGAGACCCTGTCTCTACATAAACACACAAAACAGGGCTGGGGATGTGGCTCAGTGGTCCAGTGTCCCTGAGTTCAATCTCCAGTACCAAAAAAATAAAATAAAATAGTGAAAACATTTGGAATGCCTTTAATATTATTTTATTATTCTTTTTCAGTAATGTTTTGCTAACAGTTCAATGTGCAATATAACAAATTGTTTCAGGTAACCTCTTTATCAAACCTCTTAAGCTTTTTTTCCTCTTGCAGAAATAATTGTTCATATGTATTATCTGGGATTATTCAACAAATTATTCCTAAACTACTCTATATAACTTTATATGTATTAAGCTTTTCATATAGTGAAAATAGAGTCCAAACAGGATACTTGAAATGTCAAAATTAAAGAATGTAGAAAAATTAAGCATATTTAGACAGAAAAGAATATATTTCTAATCAATACTATGCCTTTATATTAAATTTGACTATTGTATCATATATACGTAAATAAACTGATAATTTCCATAAATTTTTACAATAAAATGAAGTATCTGAAAAAAAGCAGAAATTTCATCTACCTCAGAATGATTCAATAACATCAGACACCTTTTTCATCTCACAAACATAAAGTAAAATAGGAAGTATTCATATCTTAAGAAAATCTAGAACAATTCCAGTCCCATCATACTGACATTTATTGTTAATATGAGGTAATGACTATTTCAAAATCTGTTTTCTTAAATATATACATAGTAATAGTAGAAATAAAAATTACTTACAATTTGAATGTTAAGTAGTCTAAGCATCCTTCACTATTGTCACAACTTGGCAAGAGCTAAAATCTGAACCAGCAGTTCTTTGGAACTACTAGTGGGAGGGGAAAAAAGAGAGTATTAATATAATCCTACCAAAAAATCTTTTGCCCCAAATAAGTATGATTTTAATAGTAAAAATTTATTAAAACAAACCATAACCAAAGCCTGACGATAGACATTAATTTGAACATGATAAAGAAATTATTTTTAGGTTTTGGAGAATCAGAATTTTTTATCAAATTTAAAAGTTTTAAGTCACCACTAAATAGCAATCAAGATAGAGCAGACCCAACATACATGTAGCCCACACTCCATATTATGAGCTACATTTCAATCAACAGCAGGTTTTTAATAGTTGCTATAAGCATAACCCGTGCTCCTAAGGAACATGAAATCCAACTTTAAAAAAAAAAAGCAGGGGCTGGGATTGTGGCTCAGCGGTAAAGTGCTTGCCTCGCATGCGTGAGGCACTGGGTTCGATCCTCAGCACCACATTTTTTAAATAAATAAATAAATAAAATAAAGATATCATTTAAATAAGAAAAGAAGCCAGCCGGGCATGGTGGCACACCTGTAATCCCAGCACTTTGGGAGGCTGAGACAGGAGAATCACCAAGTTCAAAGCCAGCCTCAGCAATGGCGAGGTGCTACGCAACTCAGTGAGACCCTGTCTCTACATAAAACACAAAATAGGGCTGGAGGCATGGCTCAGTGGTCAAATGCCCCGGAGTTCAATCCCCAGTATGGGGGAGGGGGGGGGATGGAAGGAAGGAAAGGAAGGAAGAAAAGGAAAGAAAGGAAGGAAAACAAGCCCCCAAACCCAATGTGAATGATATACGACCATCACTTAAGTCATCTTCCTGCAACCTAACCCCCCAGACTAAGCATCAATAACCATCTAAACATCCACCTCCTCAAACAGCCCTCCTCCTTTCTGTTCATCAATGCAGACCTTGAGCCTTGCTCCATCAATTATTCCCTTTTCCCTTAGCCTCTAACTTAACACTGGCTCCTTTCCTTCAACATATAAACATTTAGAAGACCCTTCAGCTTTAAAATAGAAAAGTCCTCTTTGAATATCCTGCCTCCCCCTCCAACCACTGCTCTAGTTTCTTCCATTCTCAGATAAAGTCCTAGAAAAGAAATCAATCTCTTCAGCATCTACCCCCACTCAATTGAAATTTTTACTAAATTCTGCTTGTCTAGTCCAATGGAAACATTTTTCATAAGATTTGATGCCTGTGAAGCATTTGACACTGTTTATCTTTCCCTCCTTAAAACTTCTATCTTGAACTTACTTTTCCCTTTCTGCTCCTTTTCAATTCTCTTGTAGGCCCAATTCTACCCTTTAAGGGCTTGCGGCAGAAGTACAAATGGAATCCTATATTCCATATGTCTAAATATTTTAAAGTTATAAATCAAGCTAAAAAGCTGCTAAGTTATTATTCTTTCCTTCTATCTTGACAACTATACTCTATAACAACCTGAATGACCAAGTTCTGATTTTGAATTCTCAGACTCCTTCAAGTTCTGTAGGGGATTGGGAAGCCATGACTCCCAGGCTTGCAGTCTACCCTGTCCCTTTTCACCTCTACCTCCAGTTCTACTCCACACCAGGGGCCTTAGATGCAAGCATGTGGTTAGCCCAGCCCACATGTCCAAGGCTTCAGTTACAGGCCTGCCAACAGCTGCTCCTTAGCCATCCCTTAGACCTTGAGAAGCCCATACACACTGTGGTTCAGTCGAGAGAGGAAAGAATTAAGGAAGGAATGAGAAGAGAATTCTGGAATCCAAATAATTAAAAGTCTGACCAAGAAAAAGACCAGACAGACTAGCCTCTTGGCTCCTCAACATCTTAATGTGATGGTGAGGTATGTGACTGGAGGAAGATCTGCTAAGGATCTCTAAACAACAGGGCCTAAAGCAGTTCCCATCCAGCTAAGTCTAAGGACGAGGCTGGTCTCTGGTCAACCTTTACATGTAGGTGTTTCCAGAATCCCATCCCTTGTTCTTTTGTCTTCTGACTCCTTATACCCTTTTTTGTTCTTTCTTTTTTGGAGGGATTAGAGGTGTAGGGTTATAACCAGGAATGGAACCCAAGGATGTTCAACCATTGAGCCACATCCCATCTCTTTTTGTTTCTTATTTTCAGACAACTAAGTTGCTAAGGGCCTCACTAAGTTGCTGAAGCTGGCTTTGAACCTGTAATCCTCCTGCCCTAGCATGCTGAGCTTCTAGGAACAGGCGTGTACCACCTTGCCAGGCTTTTTTTTTTTTTTTTAATTCTTTTTATTTATGATACAACATCAGGATACACCTTGACATAATTATAATAGCATGAAACCCAACATGCTCCAATTTAGTCCCCACACTTCTTCATCCCAGCTCCCCTCCCTCTACTTTACTGATCTCTCTTCGACCATTTACAGGTTTTTTTTTTGCTTGTTTGTTTCGTTTTTTTCTTTTTAATTAGTGTCCTATGGATACACCTGATGCCAGGACCCACCATGCCACATCCACATATGCACATAGGAAAGTTCTGTTCTTCCTTTTTCCCATCCTCAATCTCCATTGTCTACTCTACTGATCATTCCTCTATTTTGATGAAATTCCTTTTCCCCTCTTTTTTATTTCCTTTCTCTCTCTTTTTTTAATTCTCCCGCCCCCCTCCCTTATTTGGGATTAGCTTCTGCGTATCAGAGGAAACATTCGACCTTTGACTTTTGGGGACTGGCTTATTTCACTTAGCATGATAGCTTCCAATTCTGTCCATTCACCTGAAAATGCCATAATGTCACTTTTTTTTTTTAGTATTAGGGATTGCATTCAGGGATACTCGACCACTGAGCCACATCCCCAGCCCTATTTTGTGTTTTATGTAGAGACAGGGAGGGTCTCACTGAGTTGCTTAGCAGCCTCACAGTTGCTGAGGCTGGCTTTGAACTTGTGATTCTCCTGTCTCAGCCTCCCAAAGTGCTGGAATTACAGGCGTGCACCACCTCGCCCAGCAATGTCATTCTTCTTTATGACTGTGACTCCTTACACTCCTAAGATATGACATATACTCCTATGGCTTCACTCAAATCTCTTACTGTCTAAACCATTCCCATGAGCTCTAATTTGTCTGCTAGGAAATTTCTCATCTCTATTACTTTGTTAAATTAGATAGAGCATAAATAAATATTAAGCATCTATTTCAGGATAACCCAAACACTCCATTCATTAATTCAGTTTTTTTAACAAACAATAACTGAGCACTATTGGAAGCTAGGACAATTTTGGTTGCCAGGAGTACAGCAATAAATAAAGAAAAAAATCCCTATCTTTATGGATCTTACATTTCAGTTAGAGAAGAGACAAAATAAGGAAAACATGTACAGCTCATAGATGGAGATAAAGCTTAAGGAACTAAATGAACCACAGGGACAGGAAACACTCAGCAGGGAGAAAGGCTGCAATTTCAAATTGAGTGGCCAGAGAAAGACTTCCTAAAAATGTGATACATAAGTAAACCATGAAAGTAATTTCCAGAGTTACCACATTAGTAGATTCAACTATCTGTTTTTCAAAAGGCACAGAAAGAAACAGGAAAACTTGGCCCATACAAAGAGACAAAAATAAAATCAACAGAAACTATCCCTGAAAAACACCTGATGGTTGATCCACTAGACAAAGACTTTAAAGCAACTGTCTTTAAAATACCCAAAGAACTAAAAGACAATGTGGAGCCAGGTGGATGGTAGCCACCTATAATCCCTGTGGCTCAGAAAGCCAAGGCACGAGTATCCCAAGTTGAAAGCCAACCTCAGCAACTTAGTAAGAACCTACCCATCTTATCAAGACCCTGTCTCAAAATAAAAAAGAAGCCAGAGTGATGGTGTAGGCCTGTAATCCCAGTGACACGAGAGGCTGAGGCAGAAAGACCACGAGTTCAAACCCAGCCTCAGCAACTTAGCGAGACCCTGTCTCTAATAAATATAAAAAGGTGCTGGGGATGGGGCTGGGATTGTAGCTCAGCGGTAGAGCACTTGCCTCGCATGCGTGAGACCCTGGGTTCGATCCTCAGCACCACATACAAAGCAATAAAATAAAGACATTGTGTCCATCCACAACTAGGGAAAAAAATTTAAAAAGAAAAAAAGGTGCTGGGGATGTGGCTCAGTGATTAAGCACCTCTGGGTTCAATTCTCGGTACCATAAATAAATAAATAAATAAATAAATAAATAGGGCTGGGAGTGTGGTTCAATGATTAAGCACCCTTGGGTTAAATCCCCAATATCAAAAAAATGTTAATTAAATTAAAAAAGAAGATGTAGAAAAAGTCAAGAAAATGGTATATGAAAAAGGGGGAAATATGAGTAGAGACAAAAAAAACTAAAAAGAAACCAAATGTGAATTCTGGAGCTAAAACACATAACTGAAATGAGAAATTCATTAGAGGGATATAAAGAAAGATTTGAGCATGAAGAATAGTCACTGAACTTGAAGACAAGAAACTAGGCTTTATTGAATCTGAGGAATAGAAACAAAACAAGAAAAGTGACTAGAGTTGAGGGGACCTGCAGAACATCATCAAGTGGATCAACATATACACTGTGAGTCCCAGGAGAACTGGGGCAGAGTCAGAGAGAATATTTGATGAAATAATGCTGAAAACTTTCCAGATGTGCTGGGCATGGTGGCACACACGTGTAATCCCAGCGGCTAGGGAGGCTGAGGCAGAAGCATCGAGAGTTCAAAGCTAGCCTCAGCAAAAGCCAGGCACTAAGCAACCCAGTGAGACTCTGTCTCTAAATAAAATACAAAATAAGGCTGGGGATGTGGCTTAGTGGTCGAGTGCCCCCTGAGTTCAATACCCCGTACTCCCGAAAAACAAAACTTCCCAAATGTGACGAAACATTCAAGAAACTTAGGAACACCAAGTAAAATAAACTGAAGACCCACGCCAAGATATTAGCCAAACCTTCAAAAATCAAAGACAAAAAATATTGAAGGCAGCAAGAGAAACAACTAGTCAGATGGAAGGGATACATACTCTACTGACCATCTCATCGGAAATTTTGGAGGCCTGGAAACAAGGGCCAATATACTCAAAGAGCTAAAAGGAAGGGGGGGGGGGCGCCTGCCAAAAACAAATCCTATATTTACCAAAACAGGCCATCAAAAGTGAGAAAGAAGCCGGGCACAGTGGCACAAGCCTGTAATCCCAGCACTTAGGGAGGCTGAGACAGGAGAATCCTGAAGCCAGCCTCAGCAACGGTGAGGCACTAAGCAACTCAGTGAGACCCTGTCTCTACATAAAACACAAGAAAAAGCTGGGGATGTAGCTCAGTGGTCGAGTACCCCTGAGTTCAATCCCCAGTACCAAAAAAAAAGGTAAAAAATATAATTTAGTACCCAGGATGGAACCCAGAGGTGCTTATCCACTAAGTCACCTCCTCAGTCCTTTTTTAATATTTTATTTAGAGTTAATATGCCAACATTACCATAACTTTGGTTTGTAATTATACACGTTATTTTCTACTTTGTTTTTTTATGTACCAAGGATTATACCCAGAGGTGCTTTACCAATGAGCCATATCCTCAGCCCTTTTTATTTTGAGACAGTGTCTTGTTAAGTTACCTAAGCCCTGGTTAAACTGCTGAAATGAGAGAGAGGCATGTGCCACCACATCTGGCTATTTTCTACACAATTGAAGAGACAATTGCACTTAAATTAATTGTTAGCTTATGTTGAACACACAATATATAAAGATGAAGTCTTGTGACATTAACTGAGGTGAGAACTGTATATCATTTTTATGTTACTGAAGTAAAACTGTATAAATTAAAATCGAGTACATTTAGTGCTCAATGTAATCCCCATAGCAACCTCAGAGAAAATCATCACAGAATATATCTAACAAGAGCCAGGTGCAGTGGCACACATCTGTAATCCCAGCAGCTCAGGAGGCTGAGGCAGGAGTATCACAAGTTCAAAGCCAGGCTTAGCAACTCAGCAAGACCCTAAGCGTCTCAGCAAGACCCTAACTCTAAATAAAATATTAAAAAAGGACTAAGGAGGTGACTTAGTGGATAAGCACCTCTGGGTTCCATCCCGGGTACCAAAAAAATTGAATACATGTAACAAGAAATGAGAACAAAATTTAAACATTTTACTACAAAAAAATCAACCATATGTAAAAGAAAACAATATTGCAGGAAATGAGACTAAAGAACGTTTAAAACATATAAAATAAATAGCAAAATGACAAGTCTCTATCAGTACTTACTTGAAATGTAAACAGATTAAACTATTCAATCAAAAGGTGGAAATTGGCAGAATAGATTAAAAGCATGTGTTCCAACTGTACTCTGTGTACCACAAACTCATTTCAGAGCCAAAGACAGACTGAAAATCAAAGAATGGCAAAAGACACTCCACGCAAACAATAAGCAAAGCAATAGGGGTGGCAATAACCAATATGAGATAAAAGAGGGGAAAAAAGGTTATTTTTAAAAAGGCATTAAGTATTAATTAAAGGTTCTATATAACAAGAACACATAAGAATTACAAACATTTACACAGCTGATGACAGACCACCAAAACTATATGAAACAAAAACAGAATTCACCAGGCATGGTAGCACATGCCTGCAATCCCAGCAACTGGGGAGGATAACAGGAGGATGGCAAGTTTGAGAACAGCCTCAGCAACCTAGCAAGGCCGTAAGTAACTCAGCAAGACCCTGTCCCAACATAAAAAAAAATTTTTTAAATAATTGAGAATGTGGATCAGTGGTTAATTACCCCTGGGTTCAATCCCCGGTACCAAAAAAATGAAATTAAATGAAATGAAAATAGCAGGATTAAAAAATCAACACAGGGCTGGGATTGTAGCTCAGTGGTAGAGCGCTTGCCTCGCATGCATGAGGCCCTGGGTTCAATCCTCAGCACCACATACAAAGCAATAAAATAAAGACATTGTGTTCATCTACAACTAAAAAAAAAAAATCTTTAAAAAAAAAAAAATCAACACAAAAACTATCAATTGGCTTTCTATATACTAACAACAAAGAATCTGAAAGAAAATTACAAAAAAATATATTTATAAGACCAAAAAAAGAATTTACATCTATTTTTAAGAATTTTATCTATTTATAAGAATATAGTATGAAGTACAGAAGTGGAAGATGTGTGCAATGCAAACGGTAAACAATGCTGAAAGAAATTAGAGGAGACATAAATAATTGGAAATACAATCCATAAAATTTGGTCTTTTATGGACTAAAAGAAAATATTTTAAGATGTCAACATTATACAAAGTGATCCATGGATTCAATACAATCCTATCAAAAGCACATGAACATTTTTTGCAGAAATACAAAATCCATACTAACATTCAAAAGGAATCTCAAGAAACCCCACAGAGCCAAAACAATATTGAAAAAGAACAACGCCAAAGGATTCACACTTACTTGCTACACAGCTATAGTCATCAAAACAGAATGGCTGTGGCATAAAAACAGACATATAGACCAATGGCAAATATCACAATGTCTCAAAAAATTAAAAAATGGCTGACAAGTGTGCCAAGACCATTCAACAGGGAAAGGATAATCTTTTTCAACAAATGGTACTCAGAAAACTAGATATTCATGTGCAAAAAAACAATGATGAATCTGTACCTAACAGTATATGCAAAAATTAATGCAAAAATGTATCAAGAACCTATGTATAGGGCTGGGATTGCAGCTCAGTGGTAGAGCACTTGCCTCACATGCATGAGGCACTGGGTTCAATCCTCAGCACCACATAAAAATAAATAAAGACATTGTGTCCATCCACAACTAAAAAAAAATATTTAAAAAAATAAAGAATCTATGTGTAAAATTTAAAACAATAAAACATTTAAAGGGCAAAAACTTCACAACTCTGAACTTGGAAATAATTTCTTAGATATGACAGTAAAAGCACAGGCAACAAAAGAAAAACTACACAAATTAGATTTCATAAATTAAATTTTGTATATCAAAAGACTATCCACAGCCAGGCACTGTGGCACATGCCTGTAATCCCAATGGTTCAGGAGGCTGAGACAGGAGGATCTCAAGTTCAAGAACATACTCAGTGATTTAGCAAGGCCCTAGGCATGTTAGCGAGACCCTGTCTCAAAATATAAAAAGGGCTGAGGATGTGGCTCAGTGGTATAGTACAACTGGGTCCAATCCCCAGTACCAAAAAAAAAAGACAACACTATCCACAGATTAAAAAAGAAACAGACACAATAGGAGAAATATTTGTAAATCATATATCTGATAAGCAATTTATATCCAAAATAAGAGAACTAAACCTCAACAACCACCACCACCAACAAGCATCACTAATCTTTTTTTTTTTTTTTTTTTTTTTTTTTTTTTTTTTTTGGTACTAGAGATTGAACTCAGGAGCACTCGACCACTGAGCCACATCCCCAGCCCTATTTTGTGTTTTATGTAGAGACAGGGTGTCACTGAGTTGCTTAGCGCCTCACCGTTGCTGAAGCTGGCTTTGAACTCCCAATTCTCCTGTCTCAGCCTCCCTAAGCATCACTAATTTTTAGGGAAGTGGAAGTCAAACTACAGTGAGATACCACCCACACAGCACCAAAATGACTATTATCGAAAGTACAGAAAATAACAAAGGTTGGCAAGAATGTGGAGAAACTGGATACCTTATATACTATTACTGGGAATGTAAAATAGTATATCTGCAGAAAACAGTATGGTGGTTCTTCAAAAAGTTAAAAATAGAATTGTTATATGATTTGGCAATTCCACTACTGAGGGTATGCCCAAAAGAACTGAAAGCGGGGTCTCAAAGAGATACTTGTACACCCACGTTCACAGCAGTATTATTCACAATATAAAACATGAAATAATTCAACTGTCCATCAGCAGGTGAATGGATAAGCAGCATATGGTACAATGTATATCCATACTGGGCCATGATTCAGCCTTGAAAAGAAGAGAAATTCTGCAATATCCTACAAAAGGCATGAAACTTGAGAACATTCATGTTAAATGAAATAGGCCAGTCATAAAAAGGACAAATGCTATATAGTTCCACTTATATGAGACACTTGGAGTACTAAAAATCAGAGACAGCCATGTATAATGGTGGTTGCCAAGGCTCAGGGGAGGAAAGAATGAGTTGTTGTTTAATGGGCAGAGGTTCAGACAGAGGGATTTTGCAAATTCAAGATAATTCAGTTAGACTTTGTCTTAAAATTAAAATTTTTAAAAATTAAAGGTCTGGAGTAGCTCAATATAAAGTGCTTGCCTTGCATACTGAGGCCCTGGGCATCCTCTGTACCGCCCACCCCCCCAAAAAAATACAAAAAGATGAGCCAGGCACGGTGGCGTATGCCTGTAATCCCAGCACTTTGGGAAGCTGAAACAGGAGAATCGTGAGTTCAAAGCCAACCTCAGCAATGGCGAGGTGCTAAACAACTCAGTAAGACCCTGTCTCTACATAAAACACAAAATAGGGCTGAGGAGTGGCTCAGTGGTAGAGTACCCCTGAGTTCAACCCCTAGTACCAAAAAAAAAAAAGTTCAAATTCACGTTGAAATGTAAATTAACATAAGAATGTGAAAATTAAAATAACATTCTATCACGAAACCTTGGGAAACAGACACACTTATACATTGCTGGTGGAAATGCAAATTGGTGGGAATTTGGTAATATCAAACACCACTATATATATAATTCAAATACCACATAGTTCACCCATGTAAGGTGTAAAATTCAGTGGTTTTTAGTTTATTCACAAAATTGTACCATCATTACCATATATTAATTTTAGAACATTTTTAGCACTCCCTACCCCTAAATTATCCCATGTCCATTAACAGTCACTACCCATACTGGCCCAACCCCCAGTTCCTTACTATGACTAGTGTACTTTCAACTTCTAGATATCTGCCTGTACTAGCCATTTCCTATAAACAGAATTACAGTCAGCCCTCCATATCCATAGATTCCACATACTTGGATTCAACTACAGATTGAAAATCTCTAAACAATACAGTATAACAACTACTGACACAGTATATACATTATACTAGTTTTTTTTTTTTTGTTTTTTTTTTTGTTTTTTTTTGGTACCGGTGATTGAACTCAGGGGCACTCAACCACTGAGCCACATCTTCAGCTCTATTTTTTGTGTTTTATGTAGACACAGGGTCTCACTGAGTTGCTTAGCGCCTCGCCCTTGCTGAGGCTGGCTTTGAACTTGCAACTCTCCTGTCTCAGCCTCCCAAAGTGCTAGGATTACAGGCGTGCGTCACCACACTCAGCTCAGACTAGGTTTTATAAGTAATCTAAACATGATTTAAAGTATATGCAACTAAACTTATACAATAGTAGTATGGAAAATTATCTAGGGTATCTTTGTATGATTGTGCTTTAGCCAAGGACATAGCTTAAGTTATTAAAATAAAGCTTAAAGTACAAAAGTGTAAGTTCATGCAGCTTGTTGGTTTTTTTTAGTTGTAGATGGACACATACCTTTGTTTTATTTATTTTTATGTGATGCTTGCTGAGGATCTAACCCAATGTCTCACATGTGGTAGGCAAGCGCTCTACCATTGAGCTATAAGTCCAGCTCATGTTGCCTACTTCTAAGAGACCTTTTGTTCTTCATAACTAAATCATATTATGCCTCTGATTCATAGGAGGTTTAAATTAATTCTGTGGGTTAGAATACCAAGAGTTACTAGTGTCCATTTTCATCTAAGATTTTTATTCTCTTAACATTCTTGGTCCTATTGAAACATTTCAGTATACAAAAATACTGCAATGTAATAAAGAAAAGCCTTTATCATGTGTATGCTGGTCATCATGATCAATGTGGTACAATCTTTAAAACTATCATACTGAATCTTCAATAAATAAAGTATATTCAAGGAAGGAAATGATTAGGAATATGAAGAGAGAGCCCACAGAATAGAAGAAAATCTTTGCTACTCTTCTGACAGAGGATTAGTATCTAGACTATATGAAGAACCCAAAAAAATTTATACCAAAAAATCAAATAACCCAATTAACAAATGGGCAAATGAAGTAAACAGATACTTCTCAAAAGAAATACAAATGGCCAACAAATACATGAGAAAATGTTCAACATCATTAGCAATCAGGGAAATGCACATCAAAACTACACTGAGATTTCATCTCACACCAATCAGAATGGCAGTCATCAAGAATACAAATAATAATAAATGCTGGAGGGGATGTGGAGAAAAAGGAACACTTTGACACTGTTGGTAGGATTGTAAATCAATATAACCACTATGGAAATCAGTATGAAGGTTCCTCTAAAGACGAGGCATGGAACCACCATATGACCCAGCTATACCACTCCTTGGTATTTATTCTGAAGAATTAAAGGCATCCTACTACTGTGAGACACACATATTCGTGTTCAAATCAGCACAATTCACAATAACAAAACTATGGAACCAGCATAGGTATTCATCAACATATGAATGGATAAAGAAAATGTGGTATACACACACAATGGAGTTTTACTCAGCCATAAAAAAAAAAAAATGAAATTATGGCATTTGCCAGAAAATGGATGGAACCAGAGAACATCATGTTAAGCAAAATGTAAAACTCGGAAGGTCAAGGCTCCTATGTATTCTCTCATATGTAGAAGCTAGAGAGCAAAGTGGAAAAATAAGGTAGGAGCAGATCAGTAGAGCAAAGGATCCAAGAGGTGTGAGGGTGGGATGAATTGGTGAAGTGCTGGGGAGTGATACTGGCCAAATTATATTGTTGTATTATGTGCATGTACAAATACGTAACAACAAACCCCATCATTATGTTCAACTATAATGTACCAATAAAAATGTGGGAAAAAATAAATAAAAATGAAAAAAATAAAGGATATGCATGTGTTTTGTTTTGTTTTCCTGCAGTGCCAGGGATCAAACCCAGGGCCTTGGTAGGCAAGCACTGTGTCAATGAGCTACACCTTCAGCCCTGTGCATATGACATGTGCAACGCTATTTTCTATCAGGGACTTGAAATTCCTCAGATTTTGTTATCCCTGGAGAGTACTGGAACCAATCCCTTTATGGATACTGAGGGATGGTTATATTTAAAAGGTGGTTTTTATGACTAGTTTCTTTTACTTAATAGAAATTTTTCAAGGTTCATCCTTACAAAAGAATTATCAGTATTTTTTTTTCTGAATAAGTACTGTATTATATAGATATCACATTTTATTTATCTATTCATCAGTATAATGCACATTTTGAGTGCTTCTACTTTTTGACTATTATGAACATTACTAGGAAAAATTCATGTACAAAACGTATGTTTTGTATGAATACTTTCTTCTTAGATATATACCTAGAAGTGAAATTGCTGTAGCTCAGTGGTAGAGCGCTTGCCTCGCATGCGTGAGGCCCTGGGTTCGATCCTCAGCATCACATACAAAGCAATAAAATAAAGACATTGTGTCCATCTGCAACTAAAAAAAAAAATTTTTTTTTAAAAGATTTTTAGTTGTACATGGACACAATACCTTTATTTATTTTTACGTGGTGCTGATGATTGAACCTAGTGCCTCACACATGCTAGGCAACCACTATATCACTGAGCCACAATGTTTAACCTTTTTTGTTTGTTTGTTTTAGTTGTAGATGGACACAATATATTTATTTATTTTTATGTGGTGCTGAGGATCGAACCCAGTGCCTCACACATGCGAGGCAAGTGCTCTACCCATGAGCCACAATCCCAGCCCCAGTGTTTAACCTTTTAAGGAAATGCCAAACTGCTTTCCAAAGTGGTTGCACCATTTAACATTACTACCAGTAGCATATGAAGGTTCCATTTCTCCACATTCCCACAACATGTCTTAGGTCTCTGTTAATCAGTAATAGATTCCTAGCACCTCATCTTGGTAGATGCAGTAAAGATCACTTGGTAAAACCCAACATCCTTTCATAATAAAAATTACCTTCAGATAATAGTAATCACAGTGTTTACAAGATACCTGGACAAAGATTAATAAACAGAAATCAACTATTTTTCTATACATGAGGAGATTCAAAAGTATAATTTTAAAGGATATTATTTAAAATAACCACAAAAATTATAAGATGTCTAAGTACATATCTAGCCAAAGATGTAATCAAGACCTTTGTGAAGAAAATCATAACATTTACTGAAAGGAATTAAATTATTTTATCTGAAAAGATACCATGTTCATGAATAAGAATGCTCAATATCTTAACATCAATTCTCCTCAAATTCATCAGTCAACATATTTCCAATCAAAAGTCCAGAGTTTCAACAACAAAAAAAGACAAACACATAATGAAAAGTGAAAGGGCAGAGGACAGGTGAGCAAACCCTCCTGAAGAACTCCCTTACCTAGGCTACAGTAAAGACAACAAGGGAATGAATGGTGGAGGTGAGTCAAACGTAACAGTGGAAGAGAACGCAGGAGCTTGGAAATAATACGGGAGTCAGACAGCATTAAAATCAACAAAGCCAGGCGCGGTGGCACAGGCCTGTGATCCAGCAGCTTGGGAAGCTAAGGGAGGAGGGTGGCGAGTTCAAAGCCAGTCTCAGCAAAAAATGAGGCGCTAAGCAACTCAGTGAGACCCTGCCTCTAAATAAAATATAAAATAGGGCTGGGGCTGGAGCTCAGTGGTCGAGTGCCTCTGAGTTCAATCTCTGATACCTTCCCCCCAAAAAAAAATCAATAAAAAGGGGGAAGTATTTTAAAAATGATGCTGGGACAAATTATTATGTATACAACATAAATTAAATCACTACCTCTCACCACTAACAAAATACAGGTGTACTGAAGACCTAAATATGGAAAATAATTTTTTTTAGTGGGGGGTCGTACTAGGGATTGAACACAGACACACTTTACCACTGAGCTACATGCATCCTCAGCCCTTTTTTAATTTGGAGATATGGTCTCACTGAAAGATGCTGAAAGCCTCCGTAAATTGCCAAGGTTGTCCTTGAACTCGCAATCCCTCTGCCTCAGCTTCCTCAGTCACTGGGATTACAGGTGTGCACTATGACACCTGGCTAGAATTTTTTTTTTAATTAGAAGAAAATATAGTGTATCTTCATGAACTCACAGCTGGCGAAATGTTATACAACATGGAAAGCAAAAGACAAAAGATTACTAAGTCTGAGTATACCAACTTGTTTTTTAACTTACAGTAATAGAAATCAAAACAAACTGAAAGACAAAGGGGGAAGTTATCTGCATCCCTCTTCCACACACACATCTGATAGAGCACTAATCTCCAGGATATATAAAGAACTCAAAAAACTTAACACTAAAAAAACAAACAACCCAATCAATAAATGGGCCAAGGAGCTGATCAGACACTTCACAGAAGATATACAATCCATCAACAGACATACGAAAAAATGTTCAACATCTCTAGCAATCAGAGAAATACAAATCAAAACTACCCTAAGATTTCATCTCACACCAGTCAGAACGACAATTATCAAGAATACAAATGACAGTAAGTGTTGGCAAGGTTGTGGGGGAAAAGGCACGCTCATACATTGCTGGTGGAACTGCAAATTGGTACAACCACTATGGAAAGCAGTATGGAGATTACTTAAAAAACTTGGAATGGAACCACCATTTGACCCAGCTGTCCCACTCCTGGGTCTATACCCAGAAGACTTAAAAACAGCACACTACAGTGATGCAGCCACTTCAATGTTTATAACAGCTCAATTCACAATAGCTAAGCTGTGGAACCAACCTAGATACCCTTCAACAGATGAATGCATAAAGAAACTGTAGTATATGGAATGAAACACAATGGAATATTACTCAGCAATGAGAGAGAATAAAATTATGTCATTTGCAGGTACATGGATTTGGAGAATATCATGCTAAGTAAGCCAATCTCAGAAAACCAAATGCCGAATGTACTCGTTGATAAATGGATGCTGATCCATAATAGGGAGGAGGACATGGGAACAATGGAGGAACTCTGTTCACAGGAATGTTAAGGGGGAAGGGGGCATGGGGACAGTAAAGATGGTGGAGTATGATGGATATCATAGCCCTAGCTTTATGTACGACTGCATGTATGTTGTGATTCTATATCACTTACAACCAGAGAAATGACACGTTATCCTCCATCTGTGTACAATGAATCAAATTGCACTCTGCCATCATGTAAACCTAAATAGAACAAATAAATAAATTTAAAAAAAAAAAACTTGAAAGACAAAGGAGGAAGTTATGTGCATCTCTCTTCCAAAAAACTAATGGGGGGGGGGTTTGTCAGGATTCCACTTTTCATGGTAAATTATATCATAAAAAACAGACTAATGTTCAGTCTAATTTTTCAAGTGTATCATGAGTCAAGAGTTATAATTCATCTAATTTTGTACTTCTGGGATCCAAAGGTTAAAAATCTGTATTGGTTTATTAGTTTCCCATCCAAAGTGTGAAAACTGCTTACCTGAATTCATTCTTTTTAACTGTGAAAGTTGAGTGTTCTTTACTAATCATTTGACAAACTCTTTTTTTCACAATTTTCCTACAGATTGTACTAACTTTTTTTAATCACTTCTTAAAACAATTCCTAATTTGTGAGAAAGCTATACCAGCAAGTGAGTCAGTTCTCTTAGCTGTGCAGCAATTGTATCTTCACAACCTAACAAATCAGAAAAAGCCTGATTCCATTTATATGACATTCAAGAAAAGCTAAAACTATGAAATGAAAGATCAATGGGAAGACTCTAATCTCAAAAGGACATACACAAAACTTTCTGTAAAGAGGAAATGTTCTATGTCTTGGTAGTGGTAATGACTGCACAATGGTAGAAATCTGTCAAACTAAGAAATCTTAAGAATGAATTTTACTGTATCTGAATTAAACTTCAATAAACTTGAAATTTTTTGTGTGTTATTTGTTTTATGATAATGGAGATTGAATTCAGAGGTGTTTTACCACTGAGCCATGTACCCAATCCTTTTTGTTTTTTTTGAAACAGCTAAGATACTTAGGGTCTCCACTGCTAAGGCTGACCTTGAACTTGGGATCCTCCTGTCTCTGCCACCCAAGTGGCTGGGGTTACAGACATGATGCACCACTGCACCCAGATCACCTAAGCATTTTTATGCATTATCTTTCCATCCTTACAATGGCCCTGTAAGATTGATATAATTATCCCATTATTACACAGAGCCTATTTTTACTGTACTCATAAAGAGCTAGTATGATTTAAGAGCTAAAAATCTGTTGGCCACTGTACCCCAGAACACAACAGGAGTTCAATAAATAGTTGAATTTAGGCTTTACCTCTGACTGTGATCTTAGAAACTTAAAACTCTTGAAACTTCAATTTCCTTACCTATTATATAAGACAGTAAAATAACTCTAAGAAGTAGATGTATTTAGTTCTTTTCATTCTGGGCGTAAGTGCTGGGCACATTATGAGCATGAACGGATGTCATCTATTAACTTCTTGTAATATAGAATTATAAGACCATTGGTGAAGAGACAACATAGAGATATATGATAATGATAAAGCTTCAGATTAGCATTTAACAATATAGCTGGTATGGTGGGGCATGCCTCTAATCCCAGTTACTCAAGAGGCCAAGAAAGGAGGAGGGAAAGTTCAAGGCCAGCTAGGCAACTTGGTGAGATCCTGTCTCAAATTTTTTTAAAAAGGGGGGAGGGAGAGTGCAGGGATATACTCAGTAGTAGACACACACACACACATATATACATATATATATGAACATACATATAGTACCATAGGGCTGAGTATGTGGCTAGTAGGAGCATGGTTGCCTAGCATACACGAGGCCTTGGGTTAATTCCCAGTAACCCCTACCACATGCACAAAATATATTTGCATACATATCTATGTAACTTATTTGCTGCTCATGCAAAATTGAAATATTCATTCTAACAATTTTAAAAGAAAATTAGCACACTTTCAAAGGATAGAAAGTATTAATAAATCTTTTTTTTTTTTTGGTACTGAGGATTGAACTCAGGGATACTCGACCACTGTGCCACATCCTCAGCCCTATTTTGTGTTTTATGTAGAGACAGAGTCTCACTGAGTTGCTTAGCGCCTCACTGTAGCTGAGACTGGCTTTGAACTCCCGATTCTCCTGTCTCAGCTTCACAAAGTACTGGGATTACAGGTGTGTGCTGCCGCACACGGCTAATAAATTTTTTAAAGAAAGAATTTCCTTTCACAAATGGCAATAAAATCATTTTGAGAAAAAACAAATCAAAGGACTACATAGTTTAGAAAAATTGGGGCCCATAACTCAGAATTGGAGATAAACAATTTTGCCAATAAGAGTTCATCTCCTAGGACTTATTTTAGGGATTAGTGTTTAATTTAGACATTTAAAATTGGATGCTAGAAATATACAGGACAAGGAAAATTGTAGGAGAGCTCTTTTAATCTGGAAGACATTTTAGAGCTAATTTTGCAGAAGAAAAAAACAGACTAGAGAGGCTAAGTGAAAAACTAAGTGATACATATAAATTGTCAGTCATAAATAGTTTTATAAATTTTGAGAGTCCCATATCATGGACAACAATATCTTAAAATCTTCATTTACTCATGACCCTGACACTGGGTCATACAATTATGATATGTCTTCTTAAATCATATAAATTTTCATGCAATATAGTATACACACCCATGTGTGTACGTGTACACATATGCGTGCGCACACACACACACACCATAGCCAGGTAGTAAATTTAAATAATTTGTGATTTAATCATCAAGAATACAAGCAACAATAAATGTTGAAGAGGATGTTGGTGGGGGAAAACGTACACTCATATGTTGCTGGTAGGACTGCAAACTGTTACAACCACTGTGGAAAGCAGCATGGAGATTCCTAAGAAAACTTGGAATGGAACCACCATTTGACCCAGTCATCTCACTCCTAGGTTTATACCCAAAGGACTTAAAAAACAGCATACTACAGTAATGCAGCCACATCAATGTTTAAGGCAGCTCAATTCACAAGGGATAAATTATGGAACCAATCTAGGTACCCTTCAACAGATGATTGAATAAAGAAACTGTGGTATATATACACAATGGAATATTACTCAGCCTTAAAGAAAAATGAAATTGTGGCATCTGCCGGTAAATTGATGGAACTGGAGAATATTATGCTAAGTGAAATAAGCTAACCCCAATGAACCAAAAGCTGAATGTTTTGTGATATGTGGATGCTAATTCACAATGGTGGGGGGGAACAGAGGTATTCTGGAGTAGACAAAGGGGAGTGAAAGGAGGGAGGGGGCATGGAGGTAGGACTGATAGTAGAATGAATCAGACATTATTACCCTATGTGCATATATGATTACACGACCTGTTTAATTGTACATCATATACAACCGGACAAAAAAGAAGTCATACTCCATTTATGTATGATTCTACTGGCATATATAACTGATTAGAGTAAATTAAAAAAAAATTTAAATTTTTTTAATTTGGAATCTAAATACTATTTAGGGTATCTTGATGCTTTCCTTACCACACATGTTTTGGCTTTTCTAGAAATCTTCAACCAAAGAACTTGACTTGCTGCATTCCCATATACAACCTAATCAATGCTGACTTGTTCAACTTGTTTTATGATGGTGAAACTCTAACAGGGAAGTATCACCTAAAAATACTCCAAGTCATGCGCAGTGGTACACACCTGCAATCTCTAGTTATTCAGGAGGCTGAGGCAGAAGGATTGCAGTTCAAGGCCAGCCTCAGCAAGTTAGCAAGACCCTGTCTCAAATTTTAAAGGGAAGCAAGCTGGGCACGGTGGCACAAGCCTGTAATCCCAGCACTTTGGGAGGCCGAGACAGAAGAATGGCGAGTTCAAAGCCAGCCTCAGCAAGGGCGAGGTGCAACTTGCAACTCAGTGAGACCCTGTATCTAAATAAAACACAGAATAAGGCCGGGGATGTGGCTCAGTGGTCGAGAGCCTCCGAGTTCAATCCCCAGTACAAAAAAAAAAAATTTAAAGTGGGGCACGCTGGGGATGTAGCTCAGTGGTAGAGCACCCCTGGGTTCAATCCCCAGTACCACACAAAATAAATGAGTAAATATTTTTTAAATATTCCAAATAATCAAACATTAGCTATTTAAAGACTTGATGAGCCCAGAGACAAGAAAACCCCATCAACCTGAAGTGGCTACTCACAGTCAACAGGGGAGCTAAAAATGATATTGCTGCCTAGCTACACCCTTTGAATATTTTTATCCTCTTAACTGCTCTGTTGCCATTTCACATATGCTCAGATTCTGAGGCAGCAACACTAAGGGTCAGACCAAGTATACAGACGAATGGATCCCATTAAGCACATCTTAAAATCCAACCTATCTTGAGGCTTAAGATAAGCAACACAGTTCTTAATATCAATTCATAGCCCTCAACTTATTATGAGTATCTTACTCCATGAACTCCTTGCAAAAAATACTAACTTGTGGAAACAACGTATTTAGCCATTTACATTCTTCCAATAAGCAAATTTTCAAATCAAGTGACAACTAGACAAAAAGACACAGATGTGGAGGTTTAGGTTTGGGGAAAAGTAACAGTCAAAATTTATTCCCTGAACATTGCTCAGATGTTTGAAGTCTAAAGTCAGGTCATGATAGCCTCTTGTTCATCCCAAAAAAAGACACAAAACTTTTATGAAGATTTGGTTTCAACTAGCTTGAGGTAGTCAAGCAATTCCTTTACCAGAGGCTAGAGCTGGAAGTGATCAAGAAATATGGCAGATTCGGGGGCTGGGATTGTGGCTCAGTGGTAGAGCGCTTGTCTCGCATGTGGGAGGCACTGTGGGAGGCACTGGGTTCAATCCTCAGCACCACCTATAAATAAATGAATAAATAAAGGTCAATCAACAACTAAAAAAAAAAATTTAAAAAAAGAAAAAAAGAAATATGGCAGATTCCAAATCATTAAGAATACCTAGCCGAGCATGATACCTGTAATTTAGGCAGCTTGGGAGGCTGAAGCTAGAGGATCACAAGTTAAAGGCCAACTTCAGCACCTTAGTGAGACCATCTTAAAATAAAAAATAAAAAGTGCTGGGGATATGGCTCAGTGGTTAATTGTCCCTGGGTTCAATCCCTGGTATCGAAAAAAAGAAGAAGAAAATCTAAAATTTAATTAGGTTCTGTCCAACAAAGCAAACTAAGAGAAGCTTTCTTTTTTTACAGAGGGATAAACAATAGCTCAGCAACTGTCATTCTGAAAACCCTAGAGCAGGTAATTCTAACCTTTGCCAACTTCTTCACTTTCATGATTTAAAAAAGTAGCACAAAGAACTGCCCTTCATAAGAACCCTGTTAATATTCTGGTTTGACAGGATATGAATCCATTAGGGTGAATTGATTCTGGAGGAAAGTCAATAAATAGCTTAGGTAAGAGTGTTATTTCTTCTTCCAAACAATGAAGAGAGAGTAATAGCTAACATTCATAGAGCACTTACTCTATGCTAAGTATTATTTTAAACTCATATGTAATAATCCATTTAATCTACACAATCCTACAAAAACAAATATTATTCCCATTTTACATGTGGAGAAACAGATCCAGGAGGTTAAGTAATTTGCTCAAGGCCAAACAGCAGGCAAGTAAGATAATGTCAACTCAAGCAGTCTGGCTTGTAAAGTTTTTCTGCCTCATGATTATGCAAGATGTTGCTTTTTTTGGTTTTGGGTTTTTTTCTTTTGAGGATTGAACCCTGGGCCTCATGCATGTTAGGCAAGTGCTCTATCGCTGCATTATATCCTCAGGCCTTCAAGCTGTTTCTTTGAGGGAGGGAGGTTATTTTGGTTTTTAATTAAAACTGTAAAAGAATCATACAGAACTTCTTCCTACCCACTCTGGGAGACCTCTCCTTATTGGCTTATAACACAAATAGATTACAAGTCTTGAGATACGTTAAGTGGAAATTACATGTATCTTATCTATGTAAGTATATGGATTCTTCTTCTCTTTCCAAAAATAAAAAAAGGTATCTGCCTATTAGTTAATTACCTAACTCACAAATTCTGTTCCACAAATTGTAAAGGTGTTGGGGGGAAAGTAGGCACATTAGCAATTGTCTTTCAACTGTCTTTCTTGTTGCCTTCTTAAGAGTTTGTATAGTTTTTAGACAGAAATGTTGGCCCGAAATCCTGTATTATCAAGAAACAAACATTCTCAAACAAGCCTGGTATCCTAATTCAAATTCATCCATCTTTCAAATAAAAGGACTACCTGGAAACCAAAACAAACGTTTTTATGATGCAAAGTAAAAAGGATCCCAGCAGAAGGAACTAGGGAAAAAAGTGCACCTAGTTTCCCAGTATGAAGCCTCAAATACTTACAGCATTATCTCCCTTTATCTAATTAAGCTGAGACTCAGGCTTCCTCCTCACAGCCACTTACCTATGCAGAATGTAAAATGTCTATAAAATGTGCGGGAGAATGAATGAACAAATGCACCTGGGACTCATATCACCAGGCAAAAAAAATAAACTTCAGCCGGGAATGGTGGCGCACGCCTGTAATCCCAGCACTTAGGGAGGCTGAGACAGGAGAACCGCAAGTTCAAAGCCAGCCTCAGCAATGGCAAGGTGCTGAGCAACTCAGTGAGACCCTATCTCTACATAAAACACAAAATAAGGCTGGGGATGTGGCTCAGTGGTCAAGAATCCCTGAGTTTAATCCCTAGTACCAAAAAAAAAGAAACTTCTACAGATGCTGACACATCAATTTTTAGCTTCATGAAGGCAGAATCTCCCTTCATCTAGGTGTGTCCAAGGTCACTTCTATATGTGGAGATTTTCTAGAACTCACAGAATTCAGCATATAGTTGTACTCATAGTAAGAACATACAGGGGAGAAGAACAAGTGAAATCTGGAGGAATCTCTCCTTTCCATAAGAGGTCCCACAGAGCTTACTCCCCTAACAACAAAACAAAAATGCAGCAACGTGTTTACCATGTTTATGTCCAGGGAAACCCATTAGAGAATCAGTGCCTAAGGTTTTGTGGGGGACTGGTCACATAGGAACCTTCTGCCTAGTGTGTACCAAAATTCCAGACCCCTAGAAGGAAAGCTGGTGTTCATCATAAACACTGTTTGCACAGACTCCGGGCTACTGTGAGAGTCAAGCTCTCAGGCCAGCCAAAGGCCAACCTTTCTAAGGATGGCCAACTTAACCTACTCTGTTAACACCTCTGAACAGCAAGTTATTTTACTTCTCTAGATGTCAGAATCGGTTGCAGAAAGAGGAAAATAACAGAAACTAGTTCACAGCTACCACAACTATTATAGTATAAATAGTCCCCACAATATTGTTATCTAGTATGATAAAAAGACTCCATGTGGGCTGGGATTGTAGCTCAGTGGTAGAGTACTTGCCTTGCATGCATGAGGCACTGGGTTTAATCTTCAGCACCACATAAAAATAAATAAATGAAGATATTGTGTCCATCTACAACTAAAAAAAAAATTAAAAAAAAAAAAAAAGACTCCATGACCTAAAGATCTGTTGATGGCAATGATGAGGAAGACTGCAGAAAGTTACAGCCATGGAGCCAGGCGCGGTGGCACACGCCTGTAATCCCTGCACTTTGGGAGGCTGAGACAGGAGAACCGCGAGTTCAAAGCCAGCCTCAGCAACAGCAAGGCGCTGAGCAACTCAGTGAGACCCTGTCTCTACATAAAACACAAAATAGGGCTGGGGATGTGGCTCAGTGGTTGAGTGCCCTTGAGTTCAATCCCTGGTACAAAAAAAAAAAAAGTGAAACAGTGAAAGGAAAACAGTACCAAGATATCTGGAAAATCAGTCATCATACAACCACAGGAAATTATCTGTTCATTTTGACCCATAAACAGTTGGAAGTATAATTTTATGATATTCACATAAACTGGTTGTTACTACGTGGAACTACTTCGCCACGGGGGGAACAGACTTATGTTCTACCACCCATCCCGCTCCACACAAAGATTCAGTCAAATTGGTAGCAAAATAGGTTTTACACAAAGGTAGCTTTGAAGGAAGAGAGAAGAAATTTTTGTTTCAAATTTCTGTCTTCAGAAAACTGAAGGGCCAGGAAAGGTTTTATAAGAGGTGGCCAAGTGGGACAAAAGGCAGGAAATATACATATGTAAATTAGCTAGGCTGCGTTAATCAGAAATGTGTCCATCAGGCAGCCTTTACTCTCAGTATGAGGAAGTGCAGAAAAAGAAGTTATCAGGAAGTTTAGAAATTAAAACAATTTGGAGCCGAATTCTCAGTATGAGGAAACTGCCCTTGATTTCAGTTAAAGTTGTAAGAATCCTTGACATTGCTGTAACTGTACTACAAATTTACAGTTCCACAGGTATTGACATTTTATTTTTAAATAGTTAAATAGCAAGAAAGAAAGCGATTTTCCTTAATTTTTTTTTTTCAGGGGTGGGGAATACCAGGGATTGAACTCAGGGGCACTCAACCACTGAGCGACATCCTCAGCCCTGTTTTGTGTTTTATGTAGAGACAGGGTCTCACCGAGTTGCTTAGCGCCTTGCTGTTGCTGAGGCTGGCTTTGAACTTCCGATCCTCCTGCCTCAGCTTCCAGAGCCACAATTATAGGCATGTGCCACTGCGCCCGGCTAAAAATTTTTATTGGTGCATTATCATTGTACATAATTATGGGATTTGTTATTATATATTCATAGATGCACAGGATATAACAACATGATTTGTCCGGTATCACTCCCCAGCACTCTCCCCTCCCTCCCTACCTCACACCCCTTGGTCTCTTTGCTCTACTGATCTCCCTTTGATTACCATGAGATATGCCCCCAATTTTCTTTTCCTTTTTCCTCTCTGGCTTCTACACATGAGAGAAAACATAGGATCCTTGGCCTTCTGAGTTTGACTTATTTTGCTTAACAGGATGGTCCTACAAATGCCATAATTTCATTTTTCTTTATGGCTGAGTAAAACTCTATTGTGTATATATAGCACATTCACATTTTATTTATCCATTCATCTGTTGATGGACACTTAGGCTGGTTCCATAGTTTGGCTGTAAAATAAGGAAATTAAACTAGAAATCAACAACAGAATGAAGTATGGGGAATCCCCAAATGTTTGGAAACTGAACTGTACATTTTTTTCTTTTTTTTTTTTTTTTTTTTAAATATTTTTTAGTTGTTGATGGACACAATGTCTTTATTTTATTGCTTTGTATGTGGTGCTGAGGTTCGAACCCAGGGCCTCATGCATGCGAGGCAAGCGCTCTACCGCTGAGCTACAATCCCAGCCCCTTCTTTTTTTTTAATATTTATTTTTTAGTTGTAGGTGGACACAATATCTTTATTTTATTTTTATGTGGTGCTGAGGATCGAACCCAGTGCCTCCCGCGTGCTAGGCGAGCATGCTACCACTGCGCCATAACCCCAGCCCTGAAGTGTACATTTTTAAATAACTCACAGTCAAAGATGAAATCACAAAGGAACTAGAAAATATTTTGAACTGGATGAAATTGTTAAAAAGCATATCAGAATTACATTATACAACTAACCCAGTGCCTTGAGGGAAACGTATAGCTTTAAGTTCCTAAACTGGAAAGGATGGAAGATCTCAAATCAATAACCTAAACTTCTATTTTAAGAAAACAGAAAAAAAGAAAGGCAAAGTAAAAGCAAAATAAGCAGAAAGAAGGAAATCATAAAGACTAAAATGGAAATTGGTGAAAATGAAAACAGAAAAATCACATGGAAAAAAAATGAAGACTTCCACCAAACTTGTTTCTTTAAAAAGAGCAATAAAACTGACAAAGCTAGAAAGACCAAGTGGAAAAATGATACATGCTGGAACATTAGGAATCAAAAAGAGACATCACTACCAACCCTAGAAAAATTAAAAGTATATACAGGAATATCATGAACTGTACGTCAAAACAATTAAAATAGCTTTAGAGGAATGGACAAATCCCTAGAAAGGCAATTAATAAAATTAACTCAAAGAGCCCAGCATGGTGGCACACGCCTGTAATCCCAGCACTTTGGGAGGCTGAGACAGGAGAATTGCAAGAGCAAAGGCAGCCTCAGCAATTTAGCAAGGCGCTAAGCAACTCAGTCAGACCCTGTCTCTAAATAAAACACAAAATAGGGCTGGGGATGCGGTTCATTGGTTGAGTACCCCTTAGTTCAATGCCCAGTACCAAAAGAAAAAAAAAAAAACCTCAAAACTTAGCACAGAATCTAAATAGATCTGCAACTAAAGAAATTCAATCAGCAATTTTTAATTTCCTAACTAGAAAAAAACAGGCACAGATGCTTTTGCTGGTAAGTTGTGAGTTCTATCAAATATATTCAACAAGGTAGTAACACCAATCCTTCACAAACTCTTAAAGAAAATAGAGGCAGGAATGCTCAATTCATTCCATGAGCCAGTATTGCTCTGATGCCAAATCCAAAGATCATCACAAGAAAAGAAATGCGCAAGGCTGGTAACTTATTGGTAGAGTGCTTGCCCCGCATGCTCTGGGCACTGGGCCCTGGGTTCCATTCCACCACTGCAAAAAAATAATCTTTTGTCTTTTTAACAGAAACATACAGACCAATATCTCTTATATACTGATGCAAAAATCTTCAACCAAAATCAGTAAATCAAATTCAGCAAAGTATAATTATATACAATGACCAAGTTCCATTTGTCCGAGGAATACAAGGCTAATTTAACACCTGAAAATCAAATAACATAATATACAATATTAATGGAAAAAAGGACAAAACCACATGATCATCTCAAACACTAGGGTGACCAATCTTACTGGTTTGTCTAGGACTGAGGGGCTTCCCAGGACCTGAGACTTTCAAAGCTAAAATCAGGAAAGTCCTGGGAAAACTCACAGCTGGTCATGCTAATACAAAAAGCACTTGACAAAATTCAATTCCTATTTCATGACAAAAACAGTGAACAAATTAGAAATAAAAAGGAACTTCTCCTACCAATTATGGTGGCATCTATAAAAATAAAAGCCAGCACTATAATCTTAATGATAAAAGGTTGAATTCTTTCCTCATAATAATGTGCAGATGCCTGCTCCCACCACTTTTTAATCAACCTTGTATTGGTGGTTTGAGTCATGAGAGGAAGGAAGGGAGGGAGGAAGAGACGGCAGAGGGAGGGAAAAAGGGAGGGAAAGAGGAATGTACAGATGACATGATACTGTATGTAGAAAATACCAAGGAATTCACACACACAACAAGAACTCATAAATAATTTCAGTGAAGTTGAAGGATACAAGATACATCTGCAAAAATCAACTGTTTCTATT
Organism: Xerus rutilus; assembly: GCA_028644305.1. Classification (NCBI taxonomy): domain Eukaryota; kingdom Metazoa; phylum Chordata; class Mammalia; order Rodentia; family Sciuridae; genus Xerus; species Xerus rutilus. The sequence continues at coordinate 13,388,694 of CM053408.1, read as the reverse complement.
ATACTAGCAACAAAATCTGACACAAATTTTTAAACACAGCCCCATTCACAATAGCATCAAAAAGAATAAAATAAATACTCAGGCATGAGCTGATCAAAAGTAGCATTAATGTGGTATATACATACAATGAAATATTACTGAGCCTTTAAAAGGAAGGAAATTGTGCAATATGCAACATGGACAAACTCCAAGAACTTTTTTTTTTTTTTTTTTTTTTTTGGTACTGAAGTTGAACTCAGGGGCCCTCGACCGCTGCTGAGGCTGGCTTTGAACTCGCAATTCTCCTATCTCAGCCTCCCTAAGTGCTGGGATTACAGGCTTGAGCCACCGCGCCGGCTCAAGAACGTTTTACTAAGGAAAATAAGCCATAGGACAATATATCCACTTATGAGGTATCTAAAATAGTTAAGGAAGCAGAGAGCAGAATGGTGACTGCCAGGGCCTGGAGTGGGCGGGAGTAAGGACCAGTGGCCATAAAGTTTTAGTTATTCAAGATGAGTAAGTTCTAGTGATCTGCAATACAATATTTTGTGTATACTGAACAATACTGTACTGTATACTTAAAAAGTTAAGGGTTGGGGCTGGGGTTGGGGCTCAGTGGTAGAGCGCCTGCCTTGCATGTGTGAGGCACTGGGTTCAATCCTCAGCACCACATAAAAATAAATTTAAAAATGAAGGCACTGTGTCCATCTACAATTAAAAAAAATTTTTTTAGCCGGGCATGGCAGTACACGTCTGTTATCCCAGAACTTTGGGGGGCTGAGACCCCAGAATTGCCGAGTTCAAAGCCAGCCTCAGCAATGGCGAGGTACTGAGCAACTCAGTGAGACCCTGTCTCTACATAAAACACAAAATAGGGCTGGGGATGTGAGTTCAATCCCTGATACCAAAAAAATATATATATTTTTAAATAGTTAAGGGTAGCCAGAGTGGCACACACTTATAATCCCAATGGATTAGATGTTGAGGGAAGAGGATAGCAAGTTTAAGGCCAGTCTCAGCAACTAAGCAAAGCACTAAGCAACTTAGTGAGACCCTGTCTCAACATAAAAAGTAAAAAGGGGGGCTGGGATTGTGGCTCAGCGGTAGAGCGCTTGCCTCGCATGCGTGAGGCCCTGGGTTCGATCCTCAGCACCACATACAAAGCAATAAAATAAAGACATTGTGTCCATCCACAACTAAAAAATATTTTAAAAAAAAAAAAAAAAGTAAAAAGGGCTGGGGATGTAGCTTAGTGCTTAAACACCCCTGGGTCCAATCTCTGATACCAAAAAAAAAAGGTGAGGGTAGATCTGACGTTTAGTGTTTTTACTATAGTAGAATACTTTTTAAAAAACGAAATGGAAGATCTGTTCACTGCAAAATGCGAACATCACTATTGTAGATGAATGTTGAAGATGATCAATAAATGGTAAGAAATTTTCATGTTTATATATTAGAAGACTCAATACAGTTAGACAACAATTCTCCCCAAATCGATTCATAGATTCAATGCAATTTCTAATCAAAATTCCAGCAGACTTTTTTGCAGAAACTGACAGGCTGATCTTAAAAATTTTACACAGGACCCACAATAGTCAAAACATTTTTGAAAACAAAAACGAAACTGGAAGGCTTACACTACCTGGTTTTATAACTTACCAAAAAGCACAATGAATTAAAACAGGCTGATAAAGATATAAGAAAAGACATATATAACATGGAAGAGAATTAAGGTACAGAGATAAATTTGTACATTTAAAATCAACAGGGAAATAGTCACCTTTTCAACAAATAGTACTAGAATGATCCATAGGCAAAAGAAGAATTTAGACTCTTGTTTCACATTATACACAAAAATTAGCTCAAAACAGACCACAAAATCTAAATGTTAAGAGCTGAAACTACAAAACTTATGAAAGAAAACAACAGAGAAAATCCTCAGGACTTGGATTAGGCAAAGTTCTTACACAAAACAACAAATCACGATCTATAAAAGACAAAATGAAGAAACTGGATTTCATCTAAATTAAAACTTATGCTTCAAAAGCCCCAAATACTCGGCTGGAGTTATGGCGCAGTGGTAGCGTGCTCGCCTAGCATGCAGGAGGCACTGGGTTCGATCCTCAGAACCACATAAAAATAAAATAAAGATATTGTGTCCACCTACAACTAAAAAATAAATATTTTTTAAAAAAAAGCCCCAAATACTCAATGAAAAAAGAAAAGGGAAAGGGAAAGAATAGTCACAGACTAGGAAGAAATATTTGCAAACCACATATCTAATAAAGGACTTATATTCAGAATATATTACAAACTCTTACAACTCAGTAAGAAGTCATTCAACCCAACTTAAAAATGGACAAAAGATTTTAACAGCTGTCACCAAAAAAGATATACGAATGTGTAATAATCATATGAAAAGATGCTCAACACTGAGTCATAAGGAAATTTGAAATTAAAACTACAATGAATTAACAGCTTCATATCCACTCAGATAGTTATAATAAAAAAGACAATAGTAAGTGTTGTCAAGAATATAAGGAGGGCTGGAGTCGTGGCTCAGCGGTAGAGCGCTTGCCTAGCATGTGCGAGACACTGGGTTCGATCCTCAGCACCACATAAAAATAAAGGTATTATGTACACCTATAACTAAAAATAAAAATATTTAAAAAAAAAAAAAAAAGAATATAAGGAAAACTGTAATTCTCACTTTTTTTTTTTTTTTTTTTTTTGGTACCAGGGATTGAACTCGGGTACTCGACCACTGAGCCACATCCCCAGCCCTATTTTGTGTTTTATTTAGAGACAGGGTCTCACTGAGTCGCTTGTTGCTGAAACTGGCTTTGAATTCGTGATTCTCCTGTCTCAGCCTCCAAAAATGCTGGGATTACAGGCGTGCGCCACCACGTTCGGCTTGGAATTCTCATACACTGTTAAAAATGTATAATGGTACAATCACTTTGAGAAATAGTTTGGCAGTTTCTTCAAAAGTTAAACGTATGCCAGGCAAAGTGCACTTGCCTGTAATCCCAGTGGCTGGGGATGACTCAGCTGAGGCAGGAAAATTTGCAAGTTGAAAGCCAGCCCCAGCAACACAGAAAGGGCCTAAGCAACTTAGTGAGACCCTGTCTCAAAAAATAAAAAAATAAAAAGGGCTGGGGATGTGGCTCAGTGGTTAAGCGCCTCTGGGTCCAATCCCTGGTACCAAAAAAAAAAAAGGTTAAACACGTCAAAGTAATACTACTCCCAGGTATATAACCAAGAGAAACAAAAGCATGTATCTGTATCCACATAAAGACTTAAATGTTCAAGGAGCATTATTTAAAATATTCAAATATTATTTAAAATATTTCAAAAACTGAAAACAATCCAAGTATCAACTGATCAACAGATATCAAAAAGGAGTATATCCATACAAAAAATTACTATTCAGCAATAAAAAGGAATAAAATCCTAATACTAATTCATGCCACAATATGGATGAAGCTACATGCTACAGTATGGATGAATCTAAAAACAACGTGCTAAGTGAAAAAAAAAGTCAGGTGCAAAAGACTATATTGCATACTTCCATCACATGAAATACCCAGAGAAAGCAAATCTATGGAGACAAAACAATTGGTGCTTGCCTAGGGCTGGGGGATGAGGGGAATGAGAAGTAACGGCAACAGGCCAGAGAGCACTTTCAAAAGCAAGTATAATGTTCCAAAATAGGCTTGTGGTAGTTTCAGAATCCTATGTATTTACCAAAAATTACTGAATCACACTCTCGAATGAATGTTTGGTTTTAAGTCAGAAAGCTAATTTCTTTAAAGTGTACACTCCCAAGAGAAATGAAAACATGTCCACACCAAAAAAAAAAACCACAATACTGTACAGAAACATCCACAGCATTATTCAAAATGAAAATGTAAAAAGAAACTCAAATGTTCATCAACTGATGAATGGATACACACAATAAAGTATATTTATATAATGGAATATTATTCAGCAATAAAAAAGTACTAACACATGCTACAATATGCATAAATTTTGAAAACACTATGAAAGAAACCAGTCACAAAAGACAACATATTGTACAGTTTCATTTACATGAAATTTCCAATACAGGCAAATCTATAGATAGAAAGTAGATGAGTGGTTGCCTAAGACTGGGAGTGTTAGGGTAAAATGGTGACTGCTAATGAGTAATAGGGTTCTTTCTGACCGTGATAAATTTGTTCTAGAACTGTTGAAGGTAATGGTTGCACAACTCTGTGAACACACTAAAAACCACTTAACTGTACACTTTAAATCAAACTCAATGGCATGTGAATTATATCTCAACAAAGCTGTTCTCTCTCCTCAAAAAAGGTACAAAACTTGTGAGCAGGTAAAACCATCAACACTGGCAGGGCCTACCACACACTACCACAACTCAGGATACTTAGGATAGAAAAATCCCAGTTTGAAACTCTTCCCAACCATACTCCAACTATTTTCTAAGTTGGTGTCTATACCCTAAATGAAGTACAATGATTAACTCAAGTAACTAGCTAAGTTTAAAAACAGGATATTAAATATTCAAATTTCACATGCCCAAGGTATTTCAGTTTTTTACTTCATGTGTTTATTAGATGTCTCAATTATATTCACATGAAAGCACTTTGTAAACTGTATTGCTGTATGTAAACTTTAGTTATTCCTACATTCCCTTAAATATAATTATTTTTCAGTCATATAAAGTTATTCTACCTTTTGAAGAAACTCTAAAACACAGCTATCCACAGCTACCTCAGTAAAGCAGACCTTCTGTGATCGTGGCACTAGAGAAAGTACATAATTTGCCTCTCCACAGAAACTCGGATAAAAAGAAAAGCAAATCTGATACCAAACGCATAGTTACTGTTCTCTCATCAGTGGATTAAAATTTAAACCACAGAGGTGAAGTAAATGTTCAAAACACAAGAAAGAAGGGGTTCAGTTTTACAATGAGGTGTCCCCCTCTTAGTACTACTTATTTAATGAAGTACCAAGAACTTAAAGGCTATTCTGCGGGGGATCTGGCGCCTACAAAGGCAGCCCAGGACGCTGGCACACGAAGAGCACTAGAAACTGTGCAATCTGGATCACTCCTGGTGTTATGGAATATTTTCTGTCCTTTACTGACGGAATAAAAACGCCCGAGTGGAGCGAGGGGGGCCGGTGCTCGGCGCGCAGCGCGGCGAGGACAGCGGGTCCGGAGCCCGGCAGACCCTCGCCGTCCCCCTCGCGCGCCCCCACGACACTCCGGAGCTCGGTCCCCGAGGGTCAGCTCGGCCAGCAAAAGACCCAGAAGGCGGTCACTGGACGTGCGTGTCACTGAGCCCGTTTTTGTTTTGTTTAAAACAGATTCCGAGCGGAGCCAAGCCTCCCTACCCCCCGGGAATAGGGGGAGCTGGCAGCAGGGGGCCGGCGTGGAGAGCGAGAATAAAAGAACGGCCGAGTACAACCTGTCGTGCCAGCCGGCGGCAGAGGCGAGGGAAGGTACGCGGCGGCGATAAGGCCCGACGGGGAAGGAAACTGCTGTCCAGCCCTCCCGCCGCCCCGAGCGGCCGGAGCCTCCCAGATCCCGCCCCGAGCTCGCCGCCCAGCCCAGGCGCCGGCCGCAGCCTCTCGCCGACACAGACCCTCCCAGGACGCGCTTCCTCCGGAGCCGGACCCCCGCCCTGGCCTCCCCAGGAGCCAAGGCGGGTCAGTGCAGTCCGCTCCTCGGCAGAGGTGACTCGCGCCGAGATGTAAACACAGGGCGACCAGCTGCGCGGGCCCATCCCCCCCGCCGGGGTCCGTAACCCCGTCCCTGCCCCGCGCCCCGCGCTCCCCGCGGGCAGGCGCGCAGCGCGCCTTCGCCTTTCTCCAAGTCCCGCTCCCGACCGTTGCCCGGGGCGCTCGGCCCCCTTCCCCCAGCCCCTGGCCGGTGTCACCGCCACAGCCTCCGGAAAACCCCTCCGCAAAGCCGGGAGCAAACAACACAGGCGCGGGGCGGGGGCGCGGAGGGAGGCGGCGGCACTCGGGACGGCAAGGCTTTATCGCCGCGCCCTCCGCGCTCCCTCTCGCCAGCCTCGGCAGCCCGCGCTCTTACCTGCTCTCCACGTCGCCGGGAAGACCGCGGCGTCCCTTTCCCTCCTAGCAGGGCCGCGGACTAGCCGCCGCTGCCGCCGCCGTTGGCCGGGCGTCCGGAGGGAGCCGGGGCCTCCCCGGCAGCCCGAGCCGCTCCACAGGGAGAGGAGGAGACAAAACAGAGGCGCGCCGCCCCGCGCAGCGGCCCCCGCCCGCGCTGCCCCACCGACCCCCAACCGCCGCGGCGACGGCGGCGACACAGAGCCCGGCGCGGGGAGCACTGGTGGCCCCCGCCCCGCTCCCGGCCCCCTCCCTCCACCCCCGCTCGGCTCCTCCCCTTCGGCCTCCTGCCGCCGCCACCAGGACACTCGAGTCCGCCTCCCCCACCCCGCCCGCTCCGGGCGCTCCTCCCCTCCCCACGCGGCGGGGGGGCGGCACCGCCAGTCACCGCAGCGCCTGTCAAACGCGGGCCGGCTATTTATACCCCGCGGGGCCCCGCCGCCCCGGCCCCCGCCAACCAACCGAGCCTGCCCCTGGCGCTCTCGAATCCCGCCCTCCCCTCGTCGCCCAACTTCTCCCAAACCCGCCTTCTCAGGTAAAGACGCTCGCTACTTGTCCTGGCCCTGGGGGGATCCCCATGCCGCTCTCCGCTTCGACCCCGGACTGGTGCGGGGGCTCTGCCGCGCGGGGCAGGCGCGTGGGGCCGGCGGAGCCGCGCGTGCACCTGCAGCGCCCGCCCGCTTCTCCCGCCGGCCGGGACGGCACGCACACTCCCTCGCCACTCTCCGAGCCCTCCGCGGGCCCGCCCGTCACCCCCATCCCCAACTCGGGACTCCCGCCTTTCTCTTCAGGGGACTCCGCACTCGGGCAGTCTGACAGTGGGGGCCAAGGGTTGCAAAAACTCCGGCCCGTGTTCTCCGGGTCCCCGCTCCCAGCCTCGGCTAAGTGAAAGGTGGGGGCGCGGGCGGGCAGGAGCGCGACGCCGGCCCCGCCCCGGCCGGTGACGCACGTGGCGCACCGCCCCGGCAGCCTCGCGCCCCTCGGCGCCGCCGCTCCTCCCCGCTCGCAAACGCCCGGCCTTGTACACCCGCGGACCCCGCCCCGTTCCCAGAAATTACCACCCGCCCAACGGCCCGGCCGCGCGGCGGTTGGTGCCCGCGTTTGCTGGCGGTCGGGCGGCGTGGCCCAGCGCGCAGCTGCGGAGCGCGGCGGGCGGCCCCTCGCGCTGCTCCGGAGCCCGGCGCCCGCACCGAGCCTTTGTCGCTCCTCGCTGGGTCAGCGACGGAGAAGTAACTCTAGCCCCAGTATCGATGTGAGAATGAGAGAGTGTGTTGGCGGAGGAGTCTTTTGGCCCACGTGCCTGCGAATTCGAAAACGAAAACCCAGCAGAAGCTGCGCGCTTCTGGTTTCCACACTTTCACACAAAGAGGAACCTCTGCGCAGGGCGCACTCACGCGCCTTCAAGTGCACAAAAGCCAATGACACGGTACCCTCGCCAGTCCTGCGTTTGGAGCGTCTCATCAATGGTCTTAGGCACGGTTATGCACACAAACCCCTCTATCTGTTCACCACCACCACCACCATTCCCCGCCGCCGCGTTTTCTTGTATTTGTTTCTTTAACAAAGAGCATTGACTGTCCCGGTGCGCGCGGGGACTGATTCGGCTCCCCTTTTGGGCTCCGGCCGCCTCTCGGCGAGGGACCTGGCGCTTGTCGCAGCATTCACCAGGTTTGCTTCTGGGCTCCAGTCTTTCTCTTTTTTGCTGTTTCACAGCCAGTTTTCAACAGAGAAGAACCCCTGAGCAGTGTGAGTGATAGCTGAGCTTGAAAGGAACGTGGGAACCATGGAAATTACCCTAGAGTAAGGCTCAAAGGTCAGAGAACCACAAGAGGCTCCACTGTTTTTTAAATCCCCGAAGAACCTAAGAATTTAATAATCTTTTTTTTAAGTTGTTATTGCCTTTCTGTTTACATGGAGCTGAACCTTTCTTAGGCAGCACTGAGAACTCTTATTCTTATACAAGAGATTTTTACTCTTAAAATGTAGGGAAAACCTGGGAAGCATGATAGCTAATCAGAGCTCCACTTAGCTAGAGATCCTCTTAGCTTGGACGGGAGTTTTGTGAATTCCTGAGTTCTAAGACAGGCAACTATTGCCTCCCGTTTGAACTAAAGAATTTATGGGGCTTTGATAACATTCAAACCTTTAAAGCACAGTAAACAAGGTACTACAAATGGCATTCTTTCTAGAGCACTATTTTTATCCCCCATTTCTTAACAGTAGACTATCACTTCTGGGAACCATTGCCCACGTGGATGTTTGTAAGGAAGAGTCATTACTACTGCATCTGCATAACATTAAGGAGCAGGAAAGGACAAAGCTTGATTCCTGAAGTTAAGTATAGATCTTACTTGCTGGGTCATATCATTCCTATTAGCGACCTTGAGAAGAAATGTATCTCAGTGCCCATTGGAAGTAACCTGGGAAGTCCCAGGCTTATGGCAGTGGTAGATAGTATTGTTCCCAAGTTCTTACTCTCCACACCTGCATACACTCTGAAATGTGGATTTGTAGTTCCTCCCACTAGAGATAGAATGAATCTCCACCCTGTTGATGTTGGGTTTAGATCATTTCACTTGCTTTTGGCCCAAGGGGTATGGGCAGAAGCAACAGTGTAATGGTTCTGAGCCTGGCCTGGGGGTATATTGTGTGTTTCTGCTTGCCTCACTGGCACTCCTGCCTCTCATATGTGAAGAACATGCCTGGGGAGTTTGCTGGTCCAGGAAGGAGGAGACACACATGGAACGGGTCTGGAATCACCCCAGCCTGCTGCCAGCAACCTGCAGAATACAGGATGTTTCCTAAGCCCTGTGTTTTTGAGTGCACTTCCCAGAATTAGTGTTGCCATTACTGAGAGAATAGCAGATCAATCTATTCTCATTTACTTTTTTATTAAATGAGGCCCTTGGTATTGGCCTTAATGGTGCCAAACTTGATGTCTCTGGCACAGCTCTTTGGTAGTGAGTGGGTCTTAGACACATCCCTTGTGGAAGCAAGCCACATAAAAAGCCCAGAGGTTTGCATAGTCTTCAGAAGACCTTGCGGTCAATAGGAAAGGTCCACTGTGGTGAGAAGTCCCAGAAGCATTTTTTTTTTTTGGTACTGGAGATTGAACTCAGGGGCACTCGACCACTGAGCCACGTCCCCAGCCCTATTTTGTGTTTTATGTAGAGACAGAGTCTCACTGAGTTGCTTAGCGCCTCGCCATTGCTGAGGCTGGCTTTGAACTCGCGATTCTCCTGTCTCAGCCTCCCAAAGTGCTGGGATTACGGGGTGAGCCACCGCACCCGGCTCCAGAAGCATTTTAATGCTCGTGGAACACATCTCCATGTGGTAACTGGATTGCTTTTGCCTTTGTTTTTGTTCATTTGATTTAGTAGTTTAGTTTGTTTTGGATTTTTAGAGTTTTGGGATATCTTTGTATTTTCTATCACATAATTTATTTTGTAATTATAGATGTGATTCATTAATATATTCTCATCAATTTTTTTTTTTTTTTGTGCTAGGCATTAAACCCAGGGACTCTTAACAACTGACTACATCCCCAGCCACTGTTTATATTTTATTTAGAGACAGAGTCTCACTGAGTTTCTTAGGGCCTCACTAAGTTGCTGAGGCTGGCTTTGAGCTCACAATCCTCCTGCCTCAGCTTCCCTAGCCACTGGGGTTACAAGAGTGTGCCACATGCACTGGCCATCCCATACCTCTCCTTTTTAGCAGATAATCATGAATGGTTTAACTTGAATGTTTTTAGACTTTTTTCCTGGGCATTTATATACATATAGAAATGCTCGTATAAATTAAATATCAATGGGATTACATGATATATGTATTAGGTAGAGTTGTTTGTCCTTCTTTTCTCTGTTTATTTCCTCTTTGTTCTAATTATATAGGAAAATATTTTTTAAAATCTGGCCTGTCTTCAGCATGACAGGCTAGCCAAAGGAAGAGGTTTTCCTACTTTTACATCAAAATGTTAAAAGATCCCAAGCTGGGCGCAGTGGCACACGCCTGTAATCCTAGCACTTTGGGAGGATGAGACAGGAGAATCGCGAGGTGCTAAGCAACTCTGTGAGACCCTGTCTCTACATAAAACACAAAATAGGGCTGGGGATGTGGCCCAGTGGTCGAGTACCCCTGAGTTCAGTCCCCAGTAACAAAAACAAAAAAAAATCCCTGCAACTTGGCAGAGGAGGCTGAGACAGGAGGATCACAAGTTCAGAGCCAGCCTCAGCAACACCAAGATGCTAAACAACTCAGGCCCTGTCTCTAAATAAAATACAAAATAGTGCTGGGAATGTGGCTCAGTGGTTGAGTGTCCCTGAGTTCAACCCCCAGTACCCCCCAAAAAATAAAAGGGAGGAATACCTTTTAGGGCCCAGTATGGGGGTGGCAGTGACAATTAACATGAGCAATAAAGAGCTGGGCATGGTGGCACACACCTGTGATCCCAGAAGCTTGGGCAGCTGAAGCAGGAGCATCCTAGGTTTGAAGCCAGCCTCCCCAACTTAGACTGTAAGCCCTGTCTCAAAATAAAAAATAAAAAGGGCTAGGGATGTGGCTCAGTGGTTAAGCGCCCCTGGGTTCAATCCCTGGTACCAAAACAAAACAAAACGAAAACATGAGAAACAAAGAGAAAACTAAGTTCTCAACATGGTAGGCAGTTGATCAATTCCCTCTCCCAACCTGGAAATTGGCTTTGGGGCTACTCCTTGGAGGCACTGAGTTATGTTTGACTAAATAAGACTCTGTTCCTTTATAATATTTAAAGTAAGCGGTCCAAGAGAACAGAGTGCCCTTACCTAGCCTTAGGACTCACTCATTGTCACTTCTGCAGGTTCTGTTGGTCACACAGATCAGTCTAATTCAGTGTGGGAGGACACTACCCAAGTTCATTAATACCAGGAGATAAGGATGGTTGGGGGCCATGTAGGGAATTGGCTGCCACAAAGGCATTCATAGTAGTGAGTTTTGAGTGACTGAAATAATCCTTAAACTTGTAGTCCCAGTCTGGCGTGGTGGAGCAAGCCTGTAATCCCAGCACTTAGGGAGGCTGAGACAGGAGAATCACGAGTTCAAAGCCAGCCTCAGCAATGGCGAGGCGCTAAGCAACTCAGTGAGACCCTGTCTCTACATAAAACACAACATAGGACTGGGGATGTGGTCCAGTGACCCTGAGTTCAATTTCCAGTACCAAAAATAATAAATAATAAATAAATAAATAAACTTGTAGTCCCAATCATTGCAGGTTGGCAAATTCCCTAGTTGCCAATGACTATGTAGACTTTACAAGAACAGCCAGAAAATCTCTTCTTTGGCCTCTCCTTAAAGAACAAGTGGTTCTGGGCAACTCTCCAGTTGCATTCTGATGTTAACCTACCTTGTTTGTGAAGCAGTATATCCATCCCTCCCACCACCCCTTCCTGAGCTTCTACAAAGAAGGTTATTCATAATTCTCCTATGTGCTATGTCTGTAGAGGAACCTAGTCCCCAAACTCACTTTTCAGTTTACATATTGTCTTGCTTTTTATGAATCAGAATTTTTTGAACAGTTGTATTAAGCAAATTATAAGAGACTTGCCTTACAGAATCACAAAAACCAAGTAATTTGACACCTTATATTTTCAGAATCCAATGAAGCAATTTTGAGGATGAAGTTTGCACTATCAAATGCAATCAGATAAAACAAGCAGAGAGTATAAAGTTTTTCATGAAGAAGTTCTCAGAGTTGTACATGTAACTTGTTTTTCTAATAA
>CM053408.1:13329080-13376318 GCA_028644305.1 Xerus rutilus | reverse complement strand
AGCTACATCCCCAGCCCCTTTGAGACTGGGTCATGCAGAGTTGCCCAGGTTGGCCTTGAAATTGCAATCTTCTTGCCTCAGCCTCCCAAATAGCTGAGATTATAGGCATGTGCTACGGTGTCTGGTCACATTCTCTTGATTAGTATGCTTTATAGGTTGGAGATATTGCACAGTTGGTAGAATGCTTGCCTCACATGCACTGGGTTCAATCCCCAGCATCACAAAAACAAAAAGCAAAACAAAACCTCTAGTATACTTTATGGTAGGTCTTGGACTTTGAAGGAGTCAGTTCTTCAACTTCATTATTTTTCAAGGTTGTTTCTTTTTGGTACTAGGGATGGAACCCAGGGGCGCTTAACCACTAGCCACATTCCCAGTCCTTTTTATATTTTATTGGAGCCTGGGTCTCACTGAGTTGCTTAGGGCCTCGCTAAATTGCTGAGGCTGGTTTTGAACTCATGATCCTCCTGCCTCAGCCTTCTCAGCTGCTGGGATTATAGGAATGTGCCACCACATCTGGCTTCAAGGTTGTTTTGGCTCTGTTAGCTAGGTCCCATGCACTTCTATATAAGTTTTTGGATCAACTTTTCAATTTCCACAAAAATCAAATGAGATTTTTACTAGCTGCATTGAATTTATAGATAAATTTGGATAGCACTATGATTTTGTTGCTGAAAGCTCGGTCCTTGTCCCCGATGCCAATCCAATAACAAGTAGACGGTTTTGAGATAAAGGAAAAAGATTTATTGCTTTGCTAGTAAAGGAGAAACACAGGGGATTCCTGTCCCAAAGGCTGTGATTCTGCCCATCAGCAGGGACAGGGGGCTTTTATAGAGGTGATTCTGAGAAAATGAGATCAGGGAAGAGAAATCAAGGAGGAGAAGGTTAGGGAAAAGATCAGAGAAAATCAGGGAAAAGGTTAGGGAAAAGAAGATCAGGGAGGAGAAGATCAGGGAGAAGTTTGGGCAAAAGAAGAAAAACATGTCTCAAAGCCACAAGGGATATAGTCAAAGCATCCAGTGAACTCTTGTTAAAATCTTAAGACTTTTGCCTGTGCAGTGACCCATGCTGGTAATCTCAGCAACTCTGGAGGCTTAGGCAGGAGGATTGCAGGTTCAAGGTCAGCCTCAGCAAATTAGTGTGGTCCTATCTTAAAATAAAACAATAAAAAGGGCTGGGAATGTAGCTTGGTGGTAAAGCACAATTTTACTAGGTTAAATCCCTAGTACTAAAACGACCCTGCCCCCCAAGTTAAGACCTCTGGGGCTGGGACGCGGCTCAGTGGTAGAGCACTTGTGTGACTTTTGTGGTCCCCAGCACCACACACATGCACAAAAAGTATGGCTTCTGATTATTGGGATTCAGAAAATAATGCTCCAAAGTGCAGTGCTTTGGCATGCTGTCTTAAACAGCCTGAGAATCAAGGACTCTCTGAAAATGGTTCTCTTGTCTAGGAACAAGGGCCCCTGCCCCACTCCCCCAGTACCAAGAGGTGCTCTCTCCTCTTTCTTACCTGAGAAAATTTCCAAAAGAACTGCAATTAAACTTTCTTCATAGGGATTTCATCATAATCAGGAAATGTTAAGCACCAAGAAAGCGAAAGTCACTACCACATCCAGACAGGCTTTTCATCTATTCTTCTGAGGACAGCTTGGGAAGATAACCTAGGGGACTTTAGCAACAATAGCTATCCCTTTTTTTGCAGTGAGTCTCCAGACTTCACCTTCCTTTAACTTCCCTCTCCTCCTCCTGCCCTATGAAGACAGGTATATAAACATAACATACAATCCACACTGGGTTGGTGGGTAATCACACTCCTGTGACTTTCCCATGCAAATCAATTCTGTATATGTTGTTGTTCTACTAGCCGGTCTTTATCAGTTTATTTCAGTTAGTCTTCAGAGGGTAAAGGAGAAGTGTTTCCTTCACCTCTATATGATCCAAGAACATGGGATCTTTCCATTTAAGTATTCCTTAATTTTTCCTTTTTTTTTTTTTTTTGGTACCAGGGATTGAACTCACGGTGCTCCACCACTGAGCCACATCCCCAGCTCTATTGTTTTAGAGAGAGGGTCTCACTGAATTGCTTAGCACCTCACTGTTGCTGAGGCTGGCTTTGAACTCCTGATTCTCCTGTATCAACCTCCCAAAGTGCTGGGATTACAGGTGTGCGCCACTGCACCTGGCCCTTTCTTTTGATCAAACCATGTGCTTTGTTCATGCTGGGCATGTACTCTACCACCAAGCTATATCTACAGCCCATATTCTTTAGTTTCATTCAACAATATTTGGTTTTGTGGAAAGAGTTATGATTTTGCAACCAATCATGTCTGGATTTGAATCCTAATTTCACCACACAGAAGCTAAGTGACATTGGGAAAGTTACAGTTTTTACCAAAAATTCATCTAATAAATGGAAGTTACCTTACCTATTTTACAACTCTTGTTACACTTTTTTAGAAATTTTAGGGTTTATGAGGCAATGAGCATGGCACTAGCAATAGACTATAGTTCATAGTAGGTGTTCAATAACTATTAACCTTTTTGAGAAATTCCTCAGTGCTATGTCATCTTGTCGCCAGAGTCCTAGGACACCTGATTCTGAGGATCTAACAAATCAGGTCTGGCTACTTGCCTCCAAAACCAAACAAAGTACTGGTGAAAAGCATGAAAAGAGCTTGTCATTGTGGCTGCACTGGGAAGATAAGGGGACCTGTGTCCTTAGGGTTGTCTTCCAAGGCTGTTTAATGACTTTGAGGTTTTATAGAAATGGGAAGGATGGCAAGGGCCAGGAGTTTGCATAGCTGGAGGATTTTCATAGCTCCCCAAGCAGTAATCTCAAGCAGGCATGGTCTGGTCCCTCGGGATCTCAGGATTGGTTGAGTGGGAACTTTTCAGCAATAAGAAAGTTGCTGTTGCCAGGGGGTAGCTTCCATTTATCACAATGTTTATCTATCAGATCTATTTTTCTTGGAATCCAAAGTGACTCAGAGCAAAGGAGATGGATACAAAGGCGGAGATGGCAGGTCCCTCCCCGCCACTTTAACTAGGGATTGAACCCAGGAGTACCGCCGAGCTCCATCCCCAGCTATTTTTATTTTGAGACAAGGTCTCACTAGTTTGCTTAGGGCATTGCTAATTTCCTGAGACTGGACTGGAATTTGTAATCTTCTTGCCTTAGCATCCCAAATCACTGGGATTATGGGCATGGGCCACCGTGCCAGGGTCCATGCCAAGTCTTTAATCTTGGTTTAAGTCACCCATCAGACATTTACAGGTAAAAAGTGAAGAGTCTAAATCCTTGTTCAAATCTCACGGTAAGCCAGGTGTGGTGGCGCATGCCTGTAATCCCAGCACTTTGGGAGGCTGAGACAGGAGAATCGCTAGTTCAAAGCCAGACTCAGCAAGGGCAAGGTGCTAAGCAACTCAGACCCTGTCTCTACATAAAACACAAGATAGGGCTGGGGATGTGGCTCAGTGGTCGAGTGCCCTGAGTTTAATTCCTAGTACCTGCCCTCTCCCCTACAAAAAAAGTTCATGGTAAACTTTCTGATTGATGGGTGTCATTTTTTTCATTTTCATATGGACCTGTTTTTAAATTGCAAATTTCCTACCTGCTGGTTATGGTGGTGCCTCAGCAACTAAGCAAAGTCCTAAGCAACATACATAGCAAGACCTTGTCTGAAAGTAAAACATAAAAAGGGCTGGGGATATAGCTCAGTGGTTAAGTACCCCTGAGTTCAATCCCTGGTGCCTAAATAAATAAATAAAATGTAGGTACACAAGCTGAGTGTGGTGGAGCATCTTGTAATCCCCATCTACTTGGATGACTGAGACAAGTGGATCGCAAGTTTGAGGCCAACCTGGGCAATTTAGCAAGACCCTGTCTCAAAATAAATAGCCCTGAGGATATAGCAAAGTGTCCCTGGGTTCAATTTCCAGTATCAAAAATAATAAATAACAATCAAAGTGATTTTAAATCACTTGGCAGCCTGTAAAACTGACACTAAGAATTGACATATAAATTTGGGCAAGTTCTTTAACCAGTAGGAGCTTCAGCTTCCTTAGTAAGAAGCTGGTTTTAGCAAGCCTTAGAGTGGCATTATGCATTTTTCTCCTCTTGTAGGTCTCTTGCCTCAGGCTTTTAAATGGATGGGATTATAGGTGTGCGTATTGAGGATTTGTGTGTGTTTGGTGCTGGAACCCAGGGCCTTATGCATGTAAAGCAAACACGCTACCACTGAGGCACGTCCTCAGCCCTGGTTTTGTCCTCTTGAGTAACAGCACCCTGTCAGCTAGGCGCAGTATCACCAGTTAAGATGAGAGATTTTTGGACTTGCTGGAAGGCAGAGCCATGACTAAATTCTGGTGAAGAAGGCATACAAGGAAGTGTTCTGTGGTAGTTCTGAGACTTCCCATTAAAAGAGAGAAGTGTACCATTCTTTCTAATTCTCCATAATGTTTCCTGGAACCAGGGGCAAGGTGACTGGGACTCTGGGAGCCATTTTGAACTCTGAGAAAGAAGATTACACTTCAGTGTGGTAGAGAACTAGTTGGGCGTGGTAGCACATGCCTGTAATCCCAGCAACTCAGGAGGCTGAGGCAGGAGGATTGAGTTCAAAGCCAGCCTCAGTAACTTAGTAAGGCCCTAAGCAACTCAACGAGACCCTGTTTCTAATCCTTAAATACTTTACAGGGCTGATATGCCACTCCACAGCTGCCTACCTCTGGTTGGCTTCTATATTTGAGAAAAGAAGCTTCTATTTTTTAAAAAACCACAATGGGAGGAAGAAGTTCTTTATATAGATTAGTTCAGATTGTATATAATATACAGATTATATATTTATATATAGTTTATAAATATAGCACATATAATATTTAAGGAGATAAGTGAGTATATAATCTCAGGCAGGGTCTGGAACTCAATAAACAGCTTATGCAAGGTATTAACAAGTAAAAGGTTAATGTAATTAAAAAAATTTTTTGGTGCCAGGAATTGAATCCAGGGATGCTTAACCACTAAGCCACATCTCAGCCCTTTTTATTTTTTATTTTGAAACAGGTTCTCACTCAGTTGCTTAGGGCTTTGCTAAATTGCTGAGGCTGGATTTGAATTTGTAATCCTCCTGCCTCAGCCTCCCAAGCTGCTAGGATTACAGGTGTGTGTCACCACACCTGGGAGATTAATGTGATCCTAAGAATATCTGAATATTTCCTGAGGGCATGATCTGTCTAGATCAAAACCAAAGAAAGTTGTAATGCAATTGATTATATTAGGACTATTATGTGAAGATGTGATAATCAGTTAACTGAAGGAAAATCCATAATGGGTGGTGTCAAACATAGATTGTTGTATGTTATAGTTGCATTTTATTATCTTAGAAATTCACCTAGAATACAAAAAGACTTTCTTTTAGCCATCATGTCCTCAGGGAAGAATTCTCATGACTGGATTATTCCTTTTTGTTAAGCATTATTTTTATCCATTTGCAAACTTACAATCTTTGGGGCAAAGCCACAGGGTCCTGAGTACAGATCTGCAGTATATGAAGCTCCTTCATTCCTGATCATTCCCAGGTGCTGAATGAATAGCTGTATACCAACACGCCGCACAATCCAGTGGCCTGTAAAACTGCCTGTATTTGTAAATGCTCAGTTCTGAGGGTGTGTGTGTGTATTTGTGTGGTAGGTACTGCACATTAAAGCCAGGGGCGCTAACCACTGAGATACACTCAAGCTCTTTTTAAATTTTGAGACAGGACCTTGATAAGTCGTCCAGGCTGGCCTCAAACTTTCAATCCTCCTACCTCAGCTTCCTGAGTTACTGGGGTTACACTGTGCATCACCATGTCTGGCTTGCACAGTTCTGAGTTTTGACAAATATATATACTCATGAAAAAATATATAAATATTCCTGTAATATGTGTATTCTCATATAATATATATACTCATGTAAATATACATATATGTATGTGTGTATACACATGAACACACACATGTAATTGCAATACAGAAAGGAGCATGCCCATCACACTGAAAAGTTCCTTGGTGCTCTCAAATTTCTGCTCCCAACCCAGGTCGCTGGCAATCACAGAATTCCTTTATCTTGATATGGATTAGATTTGTTTTTTTCCTAAAGTTTTATGTAAATGGTCTTTACCATACAAACTCTTCAACACAGTGCTTTCAGGATTCATCCATGATATTATGTACCCCATCAGTTTCTTCCATGCTATTACTGGGCCATATTCCATATATCCTAGATTTTTGTTAGTTTACCTATTGGATACTTGGATTTTTTTTTTTTTTTTTAATGCTGTTGGGGATTGAACCCAGGGCCTTGAGCATGCTGGGCATGTGCTCAACCGCTGAGCTACACTCAGCCACTGGATATTTGGATTTGTTTCAGCTTTTGACTTTTACAAAGTTCTGCGAACAGCAGCCAGGCACGGGGCTCAAGCATGTAATTCTAGAATCTCAGGCTGAAGCAGGAGGATGCCAAGTTTGAGGCCAGCCTGGGCAATTTAGTGAGACTGTCTCAAAATAAAAAATAAAGGATTGGGGATGTAGACCAGTGATAGAGCACCCTTGGGTTCAATTCCCTATTTAAAAAAAAATAGTAGTGTGTTTGATAAACAGGCAGATTCTTGCTTCTGGGACTCATTTTTCTAGACTCTTTTCAAACCACAGCCCTCTGGGTACAAAGAAGTAGTGATTCTCTACATCTCTAAGTTACAGTTATTTTCTTAAGGGCGCACTCTACATGAATATTCAGCAAACACCTGGTCTTTCCCACAACACCTGTATGATCTATGTATCAGCCGTTATGTTTTTTCCTTTGAAAACTGTATATTTGCCCTAATTTCATCTGCTCTGGGGCAGGACAGACAGAAATGCTTTAACTGTAATTCTTAGCACAGCAACTATTTTTCTCCCCTCACCCTTTTTTTCTGCACTACCCCAGGAGTGTTCTAGAGTTACATCCCCAGCCTTTGTTTTATTTTGATACAGGATCTCAAGGCTGTCCTTGAACTTGAGATTCTCCTGCCTCAGACTCTCAAACTGCTGGGATTACAGGTGTGTGCCTTCATGCCTGACTTATTTGCCTTTTTGCTTAAAAATGATCCTTAGAATATAAATTCTTGGATTGCAGGATACTTATTTTTCCACAAGATGGGGAGCTCAGTTTCATGGCCACTAACTCTTATCTGATGTAGAAGGTATTGGGATTTTTTTTTTTTGGTAGTGGGGATTGAACCCAGTACTACTTAACCACTAAACGACATCCCCATCCCTTTTTTTATGTTATTTAGAGACAGGGGCTCGCTGAGTTGCTTAGGGCCTCGCTAAGTTACTGAGGCTGGCTTTGAACTCACCATCCTCCTGCCTCAGCCTCCTGTGCTGCTGGGATTACAGGTGTACGGCGCTGCACCCGGCGGTATTGGGATCTTTAAGCATGCATCTGTCTGTTCATTGCACAAGCATTCATATCAAGCACCCACCATATTCCAGGCATGGTGCTAGGCGCTGGGGATACAATCACGCTCAAGACAGGCAAGGATGCTGCATGCAGCTTGCATTCTAGCTGAGGTGCAGAGACAGATGATAGAGCAAATGCGATGACTGAACAGTTCGGTCAGCGAGATGAGGGAAGTAGATGACGCAGGGGTGAGTGAGTGGCGTTTGAACTGAGACCGAAGGATCAATGAGCTCTGCTTGATGAAGAGGCAGGTTAAGGAAGTACCAGGTCGATGACCTTCAGATGGGAAAGCATGTGGCAATTTTGAAGGACAGAAGGGAGACTGTATGACGTAAGCCAGATCACAATTTTTATTTAAGGATTTTGAATTTTATTTTATGTTGTTGTACCAGGGATTGAACCCAAAGGTATTTAACCACTGAGCCATATCCCCATATTTTGAGACAGGGTCTCACTAGGTTACTTACAGCCTCACCAAGTTGCTGAGGCTGGTTTTGAACTTGGGATCCTCCTGCCTCTACCTCCTGAGCTGCCAGGATCAAGGCATGCACCACCATGCCTGGCTGAATTTTATTTGAAGCAGTGGAAAGCCCCAGGAGGGTAAGCAACAAAGGAATGACAATGTCTGATTTATGTTCTTAAATATAAAACAAAATATAAAATAAAACATTTGGCTTTTGGGTGGAGAGAGGGCTTTAAGGAGGTGTGGTCTGAATGGAATTGGACTCTGCTGCCTCCCCATATCCTCTTTGCTGAAGATGGAGGGGCCAGGCAATCAGCAGAAGCAGGACACTTGCCTTCAACCTCCCTCTTCGTAACCCCAGGAATCACTCCTGGATCCTGGAGAAAAAGCCCTGTGTGTGTGTGAAGATGGCCCCCGGACCACAGGAAATCTTAGGCCTCTGGGCCTCAGAGGCAGGGCAAGGTCTTTTCTAAGCTCATTTTGCAGACTTTGACCATGGTTCCTTGGTTATTGGAATGTCCCTGTTTCCTGGGGGATTATTCAGTGTGATCTAGTAGTAGGACCTGAGCAGCCAAGCAACATGGTGTTTAACAGGAACCAGGCAAATATTAGCAGAGGTTCATGAAAACAATGAAAAATAAAATAGCAAAATACTGGAAGAGATTACAAAACCAACCAAACCAAACAAAAAAATACTTAGCAAGTAGCAGGAAGAGGACCGCTAACCTTTTTAAACTAGAAAAGATGTATAACAGGAACTTGAAAAGCCCAGGTGTCCCAGAAGCCTTGATAGATATTCTCTTGTCTCAAACACAGTTTGATGTATAAATGAACTTAACGAATTTTTTCTGCAGTGAACCTGTAGCAGGATGAATGAAGTGTTCAGGATGAGGGTATCATTTATTTGTGTTTCTCTAATGTATAGTTGACTTTTTATCTAACTCGTGACATGATATACTATTTCATACAGGTCAAAATAAATAAGAATAGATTTAATAAGAAACCCATGTTTCCTAGAGTATTAAACATCAAAGTGGAATATTAGCTTTTTTTTGTGGTGCTGAGATTGAACCCAGGGCCTTGTGCACGTGGGACAAGCACTCTGCCAACTGAACTATATCCTCAGCCCCAGCCATGTTACCATTACTGTCTCGTTTTTAATTTAAAAAGAGTAGATGGCGAGTTGATCATCATAAGCTAAAGAAGAAAGCTCGTCTATGAATGTATAGAACTACCTATCTGTAAATATCTATGCCTACATCTATATCTACATATGTCTTTCTTGATATGAGGTTTTAAAAAAAATTATGGTAAAATAAACAATATAAGCTAGGCACTGTGTCGCATGCCTGTAATCCCAGCAGCTTGGGAAGCTGATGTAGGAGGATTGTGAGTTCAAAGCCAGCCTCAGCAACAAAGAGGCACTAAGCAAACTCAGTTTGAGACTCTCTCTAAATAAAATACAAAAAAAAGGGGTGGGGATGTGGCTTAGTGGTTGAGTGCCCTGAGTTCCATCCCTGGTACCCCCCCCAAAAAACATAATATAAAATTTATCTTTTCAACTGGGTGTGGTGGTTGTGGTGGTACACATTTGTAATCCCAGCCATTTGGAGGATCACAGGTTCAAAGCCAGCCTGGACAGCTTAGCAAGACCCTGTTTCAAAATAAAAAAGGCGAGAAAAAGTAGCTCAGTGGTAAAAAGACCCTGGATTCAATCTCCAGTACAAAAGAGAGAGAGAGATTGAGAGAGAGATGAGAGGGGGAGGGGGAAGAAACTCAGAGGGAGAAAAGATTTGAAAACCTATATCCTACAAAGGACTAGACAATAAAAGAACTCTTAATAGTAAAAAAGCAAACAGTTAATTAGAACATGGGAAAATACATGAAGAGACTTTTACCAAAGAAGACATACAGATGTCAAATGAGCACATGAAAAGATGCTCCATAGCGTTAGCTACTAGGAAAATGTCAATTAGAGTTACAACGAGCTATCACTGTTTCTATCAGAATGGCTAACATAAAAAATCTACCCACTATGGAAAATTGTGCTTCTGGGGATTGAACCCTGGGCCACTCTACCACCAAACTACATCCCCAGGCCCTGTTTTATTTTTATTTGGAGACAGAATCTTATTAAGTTGCCCAAGTTGGCCTTGAACTTGCAATCTTCCTCCTTTAGTGTTCCAAGTTGCTGAGATTACAGGCATGTGGCACTGTGCCTGGCTTGTTTGGCAGTTTCTTAAAAAATTAAACATGTAACTACCATACAACTCAGTAATTATACTCCTGGGCATTGGCCCTGAAGACATGAAGTCATCTGTACAAAACCCTGTACACTAATGTTAACAGCAGTATTATTAGTACTAGTTCAGTTTCACCCAGATGTTCTCCAACAGGTAAATAGTTCAAGAGTTGCTACATGCTTTCTATGGAATGCTTCTTGGCAATAAAGAGAATTTTATGCCTATAACTGGAATCATGTCCAGAAAATTAAGCCCTAAGAACTTACATATTGTGTGATTCTATTTTGTATAACATTCTGTACTGAAATAATTGTAGAAATGGAGAACAGATTAGTGGTGCCAAGGGTTAAGGGGGGGGTGTAGCTTGGAGGGAACTGGATGTGGCTATAAATGACTGTTAGGGATTCTTATAGTGACAAAGCTGTTCTGGTTTATTGACTTTTTTGGGACTGTGGATTGAACCCAGGGGGTTCTATTGCTGAGCTACATTCTCAGCCCTTTTTTATTTTTTTATTTTGGGACAGAATGTCCCTGAAGGGTTTAAACTGGCCTCAAACTTGTGATCCTCCTGTCTGGGGCTCCGAAGTTGCTGGGATTACAGGGGGGCTCCCCCATGCCCAGTGTGACAATGTTCTGTACCCTGACAATATCCTGTCAATATCCTGGTCATGATATTGTGATAGTTTTGTAAGAAATCACTACGGGGGGAGATTGGGTAAAAGGTACACAGGATTTCTTTTATAAACCCACAATTATCTCAAAAAGTTCAATTAAATAAAAAAAAGACCAAATCTGCTTGCTTTGTTCTCTGGCTCCCTTTGTTGGAGACTTTGTCCTTGTTCCCTCAGCCCCAGGAAGGGTGTCAATTCACCAGAAAGTGCTTCTGATGACGGTTCTAAGCAGGTCAAAGGGCCTGCTCTTTGGCAACCTGCAAGGGAAACAGTGCTCACATTTCCTTAGCAGATTTCCGTGAGTCTAAGAAGTTGAAGTTACGTAACAGGGCCATGGGTGGATTACGACATGAATTCCCACCAGAGAACCCAGGAGGAGAAAAATTCAGAGTTGTGGGTTATGTTCCCCAGAGCTCAGGAGGTAGCACACAGATCTTGGTGCTCAGACTCGAAGCTGGGAGCTAGTAAAGGGTTTGAAAGGATGTCATGAAGAAATGCCAAATATTGGGGCTGGGGTTGTGGCTTAGTGAACGCTTGCCTAGCATGTGTGAGGTACTGGGTTCGATTTTCAGCGCCACATATAAATAAAGGTCCATTGATAACTTAAAAAAAAATAAAGAAATGCCAGATATTCATGGCTTTGGAGACCATGTATGAAGACATTGGAGCAGGGCAGATCTGTGTTGCTAGGCTGTTTCTGATACCCTCTTGCTGTCTGACCTGTGCAAGACTCATATCACCTGTTTGATCCTTAACTTTGTCATCTGAAAAGTGGGGCAAACAGTACCCTCTTGCCAAGAGGATGAAATAGCAAACGTGAAGTTCTTACACAAAACAATGGCACTCGGTGAACATGAGTCCTTTTTCCCTTTTGCTTACTGATGCGGTGGTACTGCTTCTAGTTTGGAAGGCTGTCTCTTGGCTGCCCTGTTCAGTCCCCATGAATTTGACCATAATTTCATCTGGAACAAAAGTAGTTCTAAATTTGAATTATTTGAATAACTTGGAGTTAGACAAATGTTGGGGACCAGGTTTAAGTCGACTGTGCCTTAGAACATAGCTGATAACCATCTCAATTCATGTTTATTTTCATAGTTCGAGAGAAACAGTTCCAGCCTCCTGGGTCACAGGCTGTGGAGGAAAGTTTAGGGCTTAAGGCTGATAAGACCCTGGGTGGGAATAGAGGCTGCTGTGTGCCAGCCCTGGCCTAGGGGGCGGAATTGCCAACCTCGGGTTTCCAGTTAGGGGACCCTAGAGGAAAAGTAGAAGGTTGCCGTGAGGCTTAAGGGATATCTAACTTGGGTAAAGAAATGATAATTACTAACATTTATTGAGCATTTATTATGCACTAAGCAGCATTTTCATTAACTCAATTGCCATATCCCGAGTCTTATAAGATAGGTACAATCACTGTCATTTTGTGGATTTAAAACTCATGCCAAGAGTGTTTTTATGTGCTCAAGATTATATAGCTAAACCTGGCGAGTGTCATGTGCCTGTAATCCTAGCTACTAGGGAGGCTGACGCAGGAAGATGGCAAGATCGAAGCCAGCCCAGGCAACTTAGCAAGAACTTCTCACAATAAATAAAATAAAATAAAATAATAAAATACAAAAAAAGGGCTGGGGAGGGATTTCAGTGGAAGAGCAGTCCTGGGTTCAATTCCCAGTACAACTAAGAAAAGAAAAGAGGGCTGGGATTGTGGCTCAGTGGTAGAGCGCTTGCCTTGCATGCGTGAGGCACTGGGTTCGATCCTCAGCACCACATAAAAATAAAGATATTATGTCCATCTACAACTAAAAAATATATTTAAAAAAAAAAGATTACAGTTAAGTGGTGGAGTCTGGATTTAAATGTCACCATAGCCCATGCCATTAGCCACCAAATTCTGTGGTCACTTGGGTGCATAGTAATATCAGCTTCCTTCCTTTCCACCTAGGTTAGGCTTGTTGAACTAGAAGACATTTTCAAGTGAGGGAAATTAGTCTCTCCATCAGAAGAAATGAATCCAGAAAACAACTAAATGAGCATAATTTCTTGAATTTAACAATGCAATAAAATCCTAGGAACACAGTAGAACTTTCTAGCTAGAACAAAATGAAACATGTATACAATTTTTTTTTTTGATGAGGCAAACAAGCACAGCAAGATTTATTAAGGAAATACTGGAGCTGGGTGCAGTGGCACACGCCTGTAATCCCTGCACTTTGAGAGGCTGAGACAGAATCGCGAGTTCAAAGCCTCAGCAATGGTGAGGCGCTAAGCAACTCAGTGAGACCCTGTCTCTACATAAAGCACAGAATAGGTCTGGGGATGTGGCTCAGTGGTCGAGTGCCCCTGAGTTCAATCCCCAGTACCAAAAATAAAAAAACTCTAGAGAGGAGGATTCTCTTGGAGCCGAAAAGCTCATGGGAAGGGATGCAACTTGCCTTTTTCGTAGCCCTCAGAACTTCTATTTCATTAATCATTCTTTCCTTTCATGTATATACACATTTGGATTTATTAGCATCAATAAGGGAACCATTTTTCGATGTGAAAGAAATGTGTTCATCTCCAATGATTTCAAGCTCCTGCTGGCCTCCTTGTCCAGGAGCAGGCCACATAGCATCATCCTCCTTGGCAATTTCACTGTCATCAATTTTTCTCTTCAATTTCTTTATCATACTTTTAGGTATATAGGCCTCTTTTTTTTTTTCTCTTTTTGGTACTGGAGATTGAACTTGAGGGCACTCAACCACTGAGCCACATCCCCAGCCCTATTTTGTGTTTTATGTAGAGACAGGGTCTCCCTGAGTTGCTTAGTGCCTCTCTGTTGCTGAGGCTGCCTTTGAACTCGCGATCCTCCTGTCTCAGCCTCCCAAAGTGCTGGGATTACAGGTGTGCACCACTGTGCCCGGTTTAGGCCTCTTTTCTGATCATGTCATTTTTGTAATTGCTGTTGGCATACCTCAATTTATTGTCAGGTTGGAACTCAAACGTCAAGAACTTGTGGCCGAACTTGCCTTTGTGACCCAGTAGTAACAGATAAGAGTCACTTTCCATGCCTCACAACACTCACATATCTTACCTTAATTTTATGGAAAATCTTTGAACATAAGGAGTAGAGAAGGAATGGTTATAAAAATCAGAAAAGGTGAACAATCACAGGACAGGGAATTCGTATTTATTGAGCATGTATCATGCAAAACTGGTACTCCACCACTGGGCTGCAACTTTAGTTCTCCTTTAATGTGTACAACCCTGAGGTCACTAGGAGACCTCACTGGTGGGTCATATGAGGGGCTGTTGATTTATTTTTACATTTTTTCTGTGTTGGGGATAGAACTCAGGACCTCAGGCATGCTAGGCAAGTGGCCTACCACTGAGCTATACAGTCCCAGTACCAGAAATTTATTTAGATGAGCAACTGTATTCATCAGATTTCTGTCACTGTGACAAAATGCCTCAGATCATCAACTTAAAAAGAAGAGGTAGGGTTTACTTTGGTTCAGTAAACCTTACTGAGATGTGATTTGTGGCCTCTGAATGTAATGGAAGAGACATCATACTCATGTTAATTAAACAGTCACAAAAATATGTAACTTAAAGGTGTGATAAATCTCAGGAAAGAGAAGTACAGGGTGTCCTGCTGGTATAGGAAACAATCTGATCTGGCCCAGGGAGTGAGAGAATAATGAGGAAAGGTTTTCCTGAGAAAGTAATGTTTGCTTTGGGGGTGGGGGTTGCAGAAAGCCTGCAACCGATTTTTTTCCCCTTTTTATTTTGGTACCAGGGATTGAACCTAGGGGCCCTTAACCACTTAGTTATATCCTCAGCCCTTTCCATTTTTTTTTTATTTTGAGATAGGGTCTCTCTAAGTTGTGCAGGGCCTCTCTTAGTTGTGGAGGCTGGCCTTGAATTTTTGATCCTCCTGCCTCAGCCTCCCAGATCGTTGGGATTATAGATGTATGCCACCATGCCCAGCCTGAAGCACATTAATCAGGCCAAATGACAAACTGGAGGATGGAGAGTAGAACAAGACTCATGGATGCTGCTTCTCTGATTTGCATTTTAAAATGCAGAGTTGCATTTGTGAAAGCAGAAGTTAGTGCGTGCAGGTCCCTCCTGTACAGCTGGTGAGCTGTTTGTCAAGGCATGTGGACAAAGGGTGTCCAATAACCTGGACTCTGTCTCAGACACCAAGGGTTGTATGATTTTATTTTATCCCCAGCCCTTTTTAGTATTTTATGGGTCTTGCTGGGTTGCTTAGGGCTTTACTAAGTAACAAAGGCTGGCTTTTGCTTTTTAATATTTTTTAGTTGTAGATGGACCTTTATTTTATGTATTTATATGCAATGCTGAGGATCAAACCCAGGGCCTCACACATGCCAGGCAAGGACT
This sequence comes from Xerus rutilus, assembly GCA_028644305.1. Taxonomy (NCBI): domain Eukaryota; kingdom Metazoa; phylum Chordata; class Mammalia; order Rodentia; family Sciuridae; genus Xerus; species Xerus rutilus. The sequence continues at coordinate 13,361,081 of CM053408.1, read as the reverse complement.
CCACCACTGAGCCACAACCCCAGCCCCAGGTTGTATGATTTTAAGCAGATTTGCTTCCATTTTCTACCTGTCCTAGGGGGCAGAGAATGGAGTGGAGCCTGCCAGGTGACCTCCCCAATGCCCAAAATCTAAGAGCAGCTTTTAAGAACAAGCTTTGTCTTTTAACTTCCTAACTCCTGACACGTGCCCACTCCTTCCTGTTGGCGCTCTGAGCAGGCCTCAGGAGAAGAGAGTTGATTTTGCTGGGTGCGAGGTCTCATCATTTTATTGCACATGTGCTCTCATTTATTTACTCACCAGCTAGGGCTGGGGCTGAGCACTCAAAGGAGATCTGTCATTGTTCCCAATTTCCTCAGTCCATTGCCAATTTCGAACACAAAAACGTAACTGAGTCATTGCAATAGAGTGACTGAACATTGCTAGAGGGTTTGGAAGGTGTTAAGAGAGAAAATAAGGTCACCTGACAGATTCATAAGAGAAGCAGAGTGGGTTACATTTGGAGATACATACAGATGGGTGGGTAGTCCACCACAGCTGCTGAATACGCCGATGTGGCTGAATGAATGAAGGGTGTTGCTGTTCTTCTGTCTCTGTGTGGAACTCGGGGGCCTTGCGCATTGCTAGGCAAGCACTCTACCAAGTAAGCTACATCCCAACCCCGTGCTGCTATTATTCTAACTTCAGATTGCTAGATGGCCGATTCCAAGATGCCTATTTTGTTTTTTTGTCATAAAAGCAAAAATTAATAAAGACTATAATTGCTGTGATTCTAAGTATAGGTAAAGTAGTAATTCTAAGTACAGGGATGTAGTACAGATAAACATGACCGGTGAGAGTGTGTACAGTACATACTAACTTTTCATTAGGTGATTTTTTTTCTATTAATCTTTCCTCCTGGAGACTAGAGAGATTGCTCTTGGCCATTTTCATCTGATCGCATTAAATCTTTGAAAGGAATGAATTCAACATAGATAACACAAGAGGCTAATCCTGGGGTAGAGCAATTCAATAAGAGTGTGCTCCCTGAGGATGGGAATGCTTAAGGGTTGTGCTGTGAATCTGTGAAACGATAGTCATTACGGAGCCGTGCAGATAGCAAGGTCCAAGGCGGGAGTCTTTCTCTCTTTATAATTGGCACCGAACACTTGCTGTAGTAAAAAATGGGATTGGAAGCCCTAAGTGCAAATCATCCACTGCAGAAGAAAAACGCTACTTTTATGCTGTCCATTAAAACATTTGCCCGCTCCATATGCTTCGGCTCTTACCAGGCAAAGAGGATTTGCCCGATGAAAATCGAGAGCACATTTCTGAAAAATTGTTTTCCATAAATCTTGCAAATTACTCTGTTCAAATATTCTAGGTTGGCACCAGACTGATCTCTAGGGAGCGATCATCAGGGAAATAACCAGGAAATGGCAATGAGATTGCCCAGAGCTGCTGGGCAACACCAGGGATGTGACCTTTCTGCCCGGAAGGCGCTCACGTGGGCCACCTGAGTTGCCAGGAGCGCTGTAATTAATGGGGCACCCGAGAAGGCCTCTCTGTGAGCTGCTAATTACTCCTCCTGGAGACGCATATTCCAACCACATCCAGGGTGTTAAGTTCCCACCATGGCTGGCTGGGCTGGGAGTCCATGACTGACACCCGACTAGTACTTGGCACAGTCCATTTTCTCCTGCAGCGGCCCTGCTGGAGGGCGAGCAGGGTGACTGGGGAACACTTAGTTTGAACTGTTAGCCCCATGAGGGGGGAACCTACCTGCAGGGCTGCCCCCTGAAGTTGGGCAGGTGAGGGGCAAGTGTTTCTTTGCACACATCAGAAGCCAGCCAACCTGGTTCTGGAATTCTTTATTTTTGATACAGAAGATTGAATCCAGGGATGCTGTACCACTGAGCTACATCCCCAGCCCTTTTATTTTCGACAGAGGCTCCTCCTAAATTGCTGAAGCTGGCTTTAAACTTGCGATCCTTCTGTCTCAGGCTGTAAGTTGCTGGGATTACAGACATGTGCCACTGTGTCTGGCTCCAGACTTTTGTTTTAAATATTTTTTAGTTGTTGATGGACCTTTATTTGATTTATTTATATGTGGTGCTGAGAATCAAACCCAGTGCCTCATAAATGCTAGGCAGGCGCTCTTCCACTGAGCTACAACCCCAGCCACAGAATTTTTAACTACATACCACATCGACTTTCTAAACTAATAATTTACTGAGTTTTCATATCCTGGAAACTGGCTGGGTCATATACTAGGTAGTACTCATTGAAGTCTTAGGACAATATTAAAGTTGGAGTAAATTTTAAACCTCTAATTAAATTTCCTGTTAGGATATTGTCTGAGCTTGGTGTTTTCTGGAGAAAAATCATTTGCTCCAGTATCCCATTGAGGTCTGTCAGTAATAGATGCAATGGTGTATTCAGAGGGTCAGCCTTACAGTTGATTTTGGGTTCAGCCACAGGGTTTAACTGTTAACACGTGAATTATGAGGCTTCAGTGCTATAAGCAACATTGCTTGGTAGTCAAGAGATGTTGATGTCTATTCAGGAAAACCATGGAGGTCTGGTTCACCTGCTTAAAGGTTGCCAGGTAACTAGTGTTTAACATCATCTCACACAGCTCTGCAGAACCAGGCTTCTCCTTGGAAACATGGGTTTTAGAAGCACAGTCGCGGCCTCAGCCTTTTGCAACCTAGGGAACGTCAACCTATTAACTTCTGAGCTTCCATCATCTCCTCCATAAAGTGTTTCTTCCCATGGTTGGTAGAATTTACTAGAACGGGTAAAGCATCTAACAAGGAGCCTGAACATCATAGATTATTTTTTTCTCTCACGCTACGGGGGACTGAACCCACGGATACTCTACCGCTGAGCCACATCCCCAACCCTTGTTATTTTTTATTTTGAGATGGGATCATGCTGAGTTGTTGAGACTGGACTTGAATTTTTGATCCTCCTGCCTCAGGCTCCTATGTTGCTAGGATCACAGATGTGTGCCGCCGCACCTGGCTCACCATACTTTCTCCATAAATGCTAGTCCCCCAATCCCAATCTTGAAAATTGTAATGATTTCTATATTCCTTTCCTTGGCTGCCATAACAAAGGAGCAAACACTGGGTGGCTTGAAACAACAGAAATGTATTCTCTCACTGTGTTGGAGGCTAGAAGTCCAAGATCAAGGTGTTAGCTTTGTTCATGCTTCCACTGAAGTGTCCGGGGAGGAGCCTGCCCTGGCCTATCTGCCGCCTTCCAACCTCAGGTGGTCCTTGGCTGTAGCAGTGGAGCGCCATCCATCTCTGATCCACCTGTGGATGTCTGCCTTCCCTTCTGTGTATTCACATGGTGTTCTCTTTTATGAAGTTGACTTAAGTTTTAAAAATTCTGGAACGTATTCAGTAAAAGTTTCAAAACGATTGCAAGTCTCCTGGATACAGTAATAAAGATTCCTCAATTATTTTCATATAATTCTGTTTTAAGCATATTTCAAAGTCTCAAAAAGTTCTCCTCTTTCAAAGAACACACAGCTTGGTTTCTTGTACCATGTGCCAGCTTTAAGGGCTGCTTCTGAAAAAGCAGTGACGCTGGGTGTGAGGATGATCTGGCTGTGACATCTGTCACCCTATCGATCGCCAGGGTTGGAAGAGCTGCAACACTAGTTTAAAAAGATGAAGATTCCTGCCAGGTGGGGTGGTGCACGCCTGTAATTCTAGCAACTCAGGAGGCTGAGGCAGAAGGATCACAAGTCCAAGGCCAGCCTCAGCAACTTCGTGAGACCCTGTCTCAAAAGAAAAAAAGGGTTGGGGATGTGGCTCAGTGGTAAAGTGCCCTGGGTTCAGTCCTGAGTACAAAAAAAAAGATTTCTTAACTATTGTCAGCATTTTAGCGAATTAACTTTTTAAATTTATTAACCCTTAAAGAATATACTTCCCTTTTCTTCAATGACATTTTAAAGTTATTCCTTGAATTTCCAATTGACTTGCAGGAAAGAACTTTACAAGAGACCTTTCTGTTTTGATTTATACTATTGGAAAGATTACTAAAAGCTTTACAAACAATGGGGTCTGAAAAACTTACATGTAATTCATAAATTATGTATTAATACAAATTTTTAGAGTATATTTTCAGTAAATACAGGAGCTTTCAAATGAGGTAAAATGTATCAATTTGACTACTTGATGGGAAAAAAACCTTGAGATTCTGATGAATAAAAACAAGAACTAAGTACAGTTTGAAAGGTCATTGATTGTATTTCGAAACAATTCACACGTCACTAGTCAGAATACCAAGATGGTTTAAATGACCTTATGTACAGCTCTGTAGCGCATTGATTTGTGTGATGCTTCTGGGGTTGCCCATTTTCCTCACTCTTTAACACTATCTTCACCATCAGCTTTATTTAAATACAATCGATTAACTGTGCAATATACACTATACTATGCATGGAAGATAGAGTTCTCTGTATTTATAAACTCAAATCCTCTGCTCTTAAAACATTCAACATTGTGCCTTTTGCGTTAGGTGGCGCAAACATGGCTTTTCTGCTTACAGATAAGACGACGAGAGCCTGGCCATTCACAAACAAGAAAACACAAAAATATACTTTCATATTCAATTGATGGGAGTAGTATTCATGGTTTACCCCCACTCCGTTTTTTGGTACCGAGAATGGAACCCAAGGCCTCATATGCTAGGCAAGTGCTCTGCCAGTGAACTGCATCTCCAGCCCTGGTTGCTACTTCTCAGGGAAAGCAATTTGGCAATATCTATCAAAAACCGTCTTGCAAGCGCTAGGTGCTTCCTGTAATCCCAGCACTTAGGCTGAGACAGGAGAATTGCAAGTTCAAAGCCAGCCTCAGCAATGGTGAGGCACTAAGCAACTCAGTGAGACCCTGTCTCTAAATGAAACACAAAATAGGGCTGGGGTTGTGGCTTAGTGGTCGAGTATCCCTGACTTCAATCACCAGTACCAAAATAAGCCCCTGAGTTAAATCCCCAGTACCAAAACAAAAATCCTGTCATGTAGCTGGGGGTGGTGGCGCACACCTATAATCCCCATGGCTCGGGAGGCTGAGGCAGGAGGATCAGGAGTTCAAAGCCAGCCTCAGCAACTTAGCAAGGCCCTAAGCAACTCAATGTTAGACCCTGTGTGTAAATAAAATACAAAATAGGGTTGGGGATGTGGTTCAGTGGTCAAGTGCCCCTGAGTTCAATTCCCAGTACCCACTTCACTAAAAACCAAAACAAAACGTCCTGTACGCCAGGCATCACCATGTAGGGACTCAGGCCCTGCCTTGGCAACATAGTGACACCCTGTCTGAAGAGAAAAAAAAAGCTGGGGATGTTGCTCAGTGGTGAAGAACCCCTGGGTTCCATCCCAGTGCCCAAAACATACAAAGAACTGTCACGTACATACACATCAAATGAGCAATGTATGTATAACGTACACAGATATCTGTTGCAGTATTGTTTGCATTAATGGAAACCTGAAAACAGCCAAATTGAGAAAGAGTTGTACTTTATAGCACAGTGATAACTCTACATCTGTTAGGGCCAGGGAGGTAGTGCTAGATGTTATGGCATGGGAGATGTTTCTGATTTAAGGTTTAACAAGCTTCAGAATAATGTTTAATACAAGCTAATATATGCAATAAAATGTGAAAAATAATACAACACCTCTACATATACATATCCATGTCTCACACAATGCTAGGCAAGTCTTTATCACTGAGCTATACCCCTATCCCTGTTTTATATTTTCATTGAGAAAGAGCCTCACTAATTTGCCCAGGCTGGCCTTGAACTTGCAATCCTCCTGCTTCAGCCTCCTGAGCAAGTGGTATTACAGGAGCCCAGAACAATAACATCATCTGTCAAATCATTAATTATAAAAGAAATGTAATTCACATAATGTACAGATTGTTATTATTTTTCATAAACAGATATTACAGTGCAGCCAAAGCATATAAAATTATTTAGGATTTTTATCCATCAGGCTGAAAAAAATTTCATTACAGATAGGGGAATTGCTCTCTCATTGATGAAATGTTTATTTTCATTAAATAAGTAGCATAATTTACTACTACTCACCTTGTAAAGGCTGAAGTTCTCCTGGGCCTTCAACCCTGGCTGCTGAAAGGGAATTTGAGTGTAAGTAGAACTCAAGTAAATGCAGAGTTCTCTTATTGGCAATTTGTTGTTAAAAGGGAAACTTTTGTAGGGCACGGTGGTGCATGCCTATAATCCCAGCAGCTTGGAAGGCTGAGGCAGTAGGATCACAATTTCACAGCCAGCCTAAGCAACTTAGCGAGGCCCTAAGCAATTTAGTAAGACCTTGTCTCAAAAAAAAAAAAGGGATGTGGCTCAATGGTTAAGCGCTGCTGGGCTCAATCTCTGATACAAAGAAAAAAGGGGGCTCTTTAATGCTTTTCTAGTTTGATTGAAGTCTGTTGTTGAGTATGATGGGTTATTATGAAATTTCAAACATCCAAGGTCCCTTCCTCCCTCCCTTTCTCTTTTCCTGCCTTCTTTCCTTCCTGTGATGGTTAATTTTATGTGTCAACTTGACTTGGCTAAGGGATGGTCAGACAACTGGTAGCAGAATGTTTCTGGGTGTTTCTGTGATGATGTTTGCAGAAGAGACCAGACTTTGAATCGTGCCCTTACCGATGCATCCAATCTCTTGAGGGCTGGCTTACTTAGAAGAAGTAGAGGAAGGGCCAAGCGGAGGTCTGCCTGGGCTGGCACATCCGTCTTCTCTGTCATACGTGGTGCTCCGGGTTCTCAGGTCTTCGGGTTTGGATTGAAAGCATGCCATTGGCTTTCCTGGACCAAACTGGGAGACTCCACTGCCACTCTAATCTTGTGAGCCAAGGTCTCCCAATCTCTGGATATTTCTGTGTTCACTTTATCAGTCTGTTTGGAGAACCCTGGCTAATGTATTTCTTTTGTTTCTTTTCAATGCTTTTGGTCTCATGCTGCCAAGAAGGAAGGAGGATAGGGAAATCCAGGTGAGGCAGCTTGAGGTCCACGTGTGCAAGGTCAGAGGCCGGCCTCACAGTGTACTCGGTATCCCTGAATACCTAGTACCCTCGGTGCACCTTGGTGACCTGATCAATCTCTGGGTAGCCAGCCAGGAGGGCAGGAGAGGGAGCTGGGACCAGGGGCAGGGAAGGTGCCTGGCTGAAGGAAGAGTCCACAGGGTGGGCACGTCCGGAAGGTCAGAATGTGAGATGCAGTGAGGAGGGCGGTGATGTGGAGCTGGCCGGGGCAACAGGAGACCAAGCAAAGTCACATGCGGCATGAGGGACTGCACAGGTGGGCTGCAAGCTGCCCTAGGGCTTTGGGACCATGGAGGGGAGGCCACCCGAGGGTTGGAGGTATGAGGACTTCAGCTGAATAGACTGGGTTTGGGAGGGAGGAGCTGGAGTGTGTCTGGGGAGGTGGAGCAAGGGCCTGTCTAGGTGCCTTCTCTTCTGAGCAGAGAAGGCAGAAGGCACTGGGCCGGCTGACGCAGATGCGTGGTCTAAGATTCTTATGGAGCGTACCAGACACTGGGCAGTGGAAAGAAAAGTAATGCCTCTGGTCTGGAGAGCAGCTCAGTGGTAGAGCACAGGATTAGCACGAGGCTTACATACACACACATATGTACACATATAATGAGTGTGTATATTTTTTTTTAAATGAGAATGGCACAGCTTGCTCTTAGAAGGGATCAAGGTCATGGTTGAGAAGGCTGGGAGAGTGGGAGAGGTTGGGTACAGTGGTGCACACCTGTAATCCCAGTGGCTTGAGAGGCTGAGGAAGGAGGATTGCGAGTTCAAAGCCAGCCTTAGTAAATTAGCAAGGCCCTAAGCAACTCAGTGAGACCCTGTCTCTAAATTAAAAAAAAACAAAACTGGGGATGTGAGTGCCCCTGGGTTCAATCTCTGGTACCAAAGCCAAACAAACAAACATAAGAAAGGTCGGGAGAGGCAAGCTTCCAAGGCAGAGACCAAACACAATTTTTTCTGCCAAACCCCCTATGCTTGTGTCCATTTCCTAGAAAGATCACTTTTTGAGAAAAATTTAAAATGGCCATTTTTTTAGAAATTTTTTTGTTGCTGATTGACCTTTATTTATTCATTTTTTTATATGTGGTGCTGAGGAGCGAACCCAGTGCCTCCCACATGTGAGGCAAGTGCTCTACCACTGAGCCACAATCCCATCCCTAAAATGGCCATTTTCAGTGACTTCTCCAGAAGATGCCCTGGTTCCTCAGAAGTGAGAGGAGGAAGATCTCTCTGCCTTTTTTTTTTTGTTTTGTGTTTTTTTTTTTGGTACTGGGGATTGAACTTTTTTTTTTTGTTTTGTGTTTTTTTTTTTGGTACTGGGGGTTGGCACTCAACCACTGAGCCACATCCCCAGCCCTATTTTGTGTTTTATGTAGAGACAGGGTCTCACTGAGTTGCTTAATGCCTCATCATTGCTGAGGCTGGCTTTGAACTCGCGATTCTCCTGTCTCAGCCTCCCTAAGTGCAGGGATTACAGGCTTGAGCCACCGCGCCCGGCTCTGTCTCTGCCTTTTTGGAGTGTACAGAACTCTCTCCTGATGAATAGTCAGGCAGATTGTATAATCCGCTTGTACCAAAGAGTTAAATCCTTACTTTCTTAGGGCAGGTGGTTCGCAGCTTGTAATGTCAAGTTACTTGTTACCTCTTGTTTCTTTGTAGGTTACAAGCTCCCAGTAACGGGGAGACAGGCCATCATCCTGTGCTCGGCGGAGTGTTTTGTTCTATAACACCGTGACATCAATCTCTTTCCTGGCTTAGGCTTTATAACACCTCGCTCTCAGGATGTCTGCTCCCCTGGCACCCTATTTCCCATCCATATAGGATTCTGGGAGTAAGCTCATTACTCTTAGCAGAATCTATCTATGATCTCACAGGGCTGGCAGGGATGTTGAAATATTGTTAGAACAATATTGAGGTATAAATCTTGTTCCCTGGATTGTCGAGTCCTTGGTGTGGGTCAATCATTTGCTATTGCTTAACTACACATGGATGGCCGTTGGTATCGATCTCAGGTCAATTAGTTGGTTGTGGACAACCTGCAGTTTTTGTGCTGTGTGTTATCGCATTGGCTGCTGGGGATGAGGTGTTCTAGGATGTGAAGACACAGGTGCAAGTGACTGAGACCTCTCTTACCTCAGCAGTATTTAAACAATTTGTTTTTCTTCAAACTACATCACTTTGATGGAGGGCTGCAAGGTTTTGCTTTTTTTCTTTCCTGTTGATTTCACCTGCCCCCCAAATACTGAGGACTGGACCCAGGGGTGCTCTACCACTGAGCTGCATCCCAGTCTGTTTTGTTTTATTTTTTTTATTTTGAGACAGTTTGCTTGCTTGCTTGTTCTAAGATTCTGAAATCCTCCTTTAGGAAAGTTTGTCTCTATCAACAGCAGGAGAGAGTTCTAGCAGAGGATCTGTGAAGGGGCTGAAATCCCCCACATTAGAGAAAGCCTGGAGAGGAGGGTTAACAGACATTTGGTTTCCTTTAACAAGTAAGTGTAGGAGGCACAGGGCAGCCTGAGTGTGGGCTGCTGTGACTCGCTCTGTGACCAAATCTGCTTTCCTGGGCAGAGCAGATGGTTCTGGCACACCACCTACTTCCTTCTTGGCTTTGAAACTCACAAGAGAAGCTGGCTGAAGTCAGGGTGGAGCCTCTTCTGGCTGGATGAAATTCAGAGTTATAATGGCTGAGAAATAAGCCAGGTTCAAAAATAAATGAACAAATAGTAAGATTTGTTGGAGCATGTGCAAAGTCATAGGTCAGGAATATGGTCTAGTTAATGCATGTGATCCAGCAACTCCACTCCAAGATAGAGACTCATGAAAATGAAAATCTATATTCACACACAAACTTGCACAGCATTATTCACAATAGTGCAAAAGTAGGAAAAAAACCTATGTCCACCAACTAATGAATGGATAAGCAAAATGTGGTATGTCTATACAATGGAATATTATGAAGCCATAAAAAGGGATGAAGTCTTGATACATGATATAACATGGATGAGCCTTGGAAATGTTGCATGAAGTGGACAAAATTAGACACACAAGATCACATATTGAATGATTCTATTTATAGGAATGTCCAGAATAGGTAAATCTATGGAAACAGAAAATAGACTAGTGGTTGCTTAGGATTAAATTATGATGAGGTTTGTAACAACTATGAGAATATACTAAAAACAATGAATTCTTTACTCTGAGTAAATTGTGTGATATATAAATTAAATCTCAATAAAGGTGTTTTATTTTTATTTTCCCTGGTGTTGGGGATGGAATTGGGATTCACACATGCTCAACAAGCACTGTACCATTGAGCTACACTCCCAGCCCCTAGGTTATTTTATTTTTAAATGACAAAAGCAAGTTTAGAAGGGACCAGTGAAAACCCAGCATTGGCAACGGATGCTAAGCCAGATCCTGTGTTGCAATCAGGAAGCAGCTCCTCAGCCTCGTCTCCTTCCTGCCTGGCAGTGTCTCCTGCCCACTCTCAAACGGATCTTCTGCAGTCTGCATTTCTTGCATCAGGACTATTACAATCATCTGCGCTTCCCTGCTGCCTAAAGTCCTCATGTTCTCAAAGCTATGTTTTCAGCCTGGTTTCCTATGTGAATTCTTTTTTTTAGGTACTGAGGATTGAACTCGGGGGCACTTGACCACTGAGCCACATCCCCAGCCCTATTTTGTGTTTTATGTAGAGACAGGGTCTCACTGAGTTGCTTAGAGCCTCGCCGTTGCTGAGGCTGGCTTTGAACTCGCGATCCTCCTGTCTCAGCCTCCCAAAGTGCTGGGATTACAGGCGTGCACCCCCGCGCCTGGCTACAAGCGTTCTTTAAATTACTTTAGGTTCTTTTAAAACTACTTTCAAAGTGGATGAGAAAACAAAGGGCGGTAGTTGATTTGTAGAAAAGGAACAGAAGCAGCAAAAGGAACTAATGGGAAAATACATCAAAAAGAAAAGGACAGGGCTGAGACGGGCTCAGCAGCAGAGCGCTTTGTCTGGCATGTGTGAGGCACTGGGTTCAATCCTTAGCACCACAGAAAAGTAAGCATGTAAATAAAGGCATTCTGTCTACGACTACAGAAAAATTAAAAAGGTAAACGGGACTAACTCTTGACAACATCCATTGAGGTGCGTATGAAGCTAGGAATTATGGCTACAGGTGTCTCCATCTGTTCCTTTGGTAGTGCAGGCGCACTAAGGTAACTTCCAACCAGCTCCACATAAACATGGGGTTGACCTGTAGATGAAGCTCCCCTGAGTAGGATTATCACCATGACAGTTCCAGAGAGGACCAACTCAAGTCAAAAACTCCACCGTCCAACGTGGAGGAGGAGTTGAACTCCTGATTGGCAAAGAGTACAGAAGGTGGTCCCCAGTTCTCCTGGTATATATCAAACAGGAATCAATTTCGAGACAGTATTGTCTTTATCGTTGTCTGCTTGGAGACCACCCACTCTCTTGAGAGTGCTTTCTGTTTAAGCCTCACTTTGCTTTTACTTTACTTTCACCTATAAGAAAGTTCTCTTGCATGGCTGCTTATGTCTGCACTGAGGTTTGGAGTTTCAGCTCCTTGCTTTCCTGTACCCCTTCCTCCCTCCCTCCTTTCCTTCCTTCCAAGTGCTGGGGATGGAACCTTGGGTTTCACGGGTGCTAATTAAGTGCTCTACTACTGAACTACACTGCCAGTTCAGGACCTGGTTTTGAAGTGAGGTCAGGAAGAGATCAGTCTAGGCAGATAGGGAAATGGGCCTCAGGTAAACTTTCTGAGCAGCAGAGCACAAATAGCAGCTGCAGGTTTTTGCTGCGAAACTTGCAAAAAGGTGACTTTCAAATCAGGACATATATGATCTGGAGTCCATGGAAAATCGGGACATAGGTGACCTGGAATCCATGGCCTCTCCAAAGAGGGAAAAATACTTGATGAATATTTTGATTGGACTGAAGCCTGCACGAATGGATGGCCAAGTGTCTTACCCAGGGTTGGGCTGGGGACCGATTTCCTTAAACCTGCAGATCCATATAAACCCCTAGGCAATGGCCACTCACTGGCCACCCTCTTGGCCTCCACCGGGAGCTTTGCTTTGCTTTAATCAATTCCTATCCTTTGCTTTGAGCCTCTGCTGTCTGTGAATCCCATTCTTTGAATTCATGAGGCAAAGAACCCACTGACTCCATGCCCCTGTGACTGAAGGAAACTTTACACTCTTGTTCCTCTTTCCAGCTGCCACACAATCCGATGATCCCATCCGACACATCAAAGAGCTAGGCATGATAAGAAGACTTGTGTTTTCTTTATTGAGTATTGTTTTCCTATTGATAAAAGAATGCATTTGAGTATATGACATTTGGAAAATGGAGAAAGACATAGAGAAGAAAGTAAAACTGCTCTTAATTTCTTGTAAAACATTGCATTCAAACATATACACAGGTGTAACTGTTTTAAAATGCAGAGGCACAGAAGTGTAATTTTTTAAAAAAATAATTGAATCTGCTCCAATCGTAAGTTCTCATCTCTGCTAATAGAGGAAAACATTGTCTTTGGGTCAAATTTAAGTACCTTCTCTTCTCCTGCACTGACTCTTCCTTCCAGTTTCTCCTCATGCTAATGACCCTTTGTTGACTGGTTTGGAGAAAGGATGGGCTTTGCCAAACACAGACTTTGTCATAATGGTTCCTGCCCCGCCCCCAGTTTAGAGATCCTTGGGGTCTCTCCAGTGCTCACTGGAAAATGTCCTAATTCCTTAGCTTCCTTCACAGTCTGGTCCCCATCCCTTGCCACTTTGGCCACCAGAGAATCTGCTTTCTCCTGAATGGAACCCCCTTGACTTCCTTCACCAAGCAAATGTTTTTTTCAATGCTCAAGTTAAATGCTCCTTTTGGGTCGTCATCTTTGACTCATTTATACCCAAAGAAGCCTTCCCTTACCTGTACTCCACCAGCACCTCCTCCTTATCAAGGAACTGATTCCACCCTATTAGAATTTGTGGGTCTGGAACTCAAAGTTATCCAGACTTGCTCATTCGTTCTTTTCCCCCAAAGTTGGAATATTATCCCCAGAACACCGAAGGTGCTAAAAAATAGTAAAAATGAAAGGAAATAATGTCTTTTCAATACGTATATATTGTGTGATTGAAGAATATCAGAATAGATCCAAGACAGGGAGAAGTGTGGGGTACCCAGGTGACGAAATGCAGCCTGAATTAATTGTTAGGGGCGATTATTCCCAGGCTGGCAATGAAATGCGGCTCCTCACTGAGCTGAGGCCTCACGTGGATGTGACTGACAAGGGACCACTGGCACCTCCTGCAGAACGTGGCTTTTCACCTGGCTCTGCATTTATCTTAAAATAAAAAATTGTACAAATCAAATCGACGGATGGGTGAATAAACAGAGTGTGACATGTACATGCCGAGGAGTAGTGCTCAGCCTTAAAAAGGAAGGAAATGCGGACATGCGTACAACAGAGATGACCTCGAGAGTTAACCAGCCGTGAAAGGACAGACATTGTACGGTGCCGCTCACAGGAGGGTCCTAAAGAGGTCAAGTTCATAGATTCAGAAAGTAGAATAGAATCGCGGTCTCTGGGGGCTGGGAGAAGGGAAAATGGAGACTTATTATTTAATAGGTTCAGGATTTGTTTTGCAAGATGAAAAAGTTGCCAGTGTGGGTGTTGAAGATGTTTGTAGGACAATGTGAATATCTTTAATGTCACTAAACTGTGCATTTGACAATGGCTAAGATGATGTATACATATGTATTTTTTGTTATGGGCTTTAAGCCACAGTTTGAAAGAAAAAAGAAAAAGATGTCAGCACGTGTGAGTGCTTGTTTTGCTTGGGGGAGAATCCAGGTTTTGTGGAGCTTGGAGCTTACGGAATCTGAGGTTCTCTTTATTGAAAACAAATTACAAATCGAAAATAAGAACGCACACATTTATTTCGAGTGAGAAAAAGAAGGGATGGGGATGTGTAGGCCCTGAGTGAGATCATGAGAAACATGATCTGCTTCTGCTGATCATGAAAGTTCTGTTTTTCTCCTGAGGTATTGGTGTCTCCACTGGGGAAGGATGTTACTCTGGCCCTATTCAAAGTGGGTTGTGGGATTTACCATTTTTCTCGTGCTCATCAGTGGCCAGCTCTGGATTAGATTCAATGCATGCAATTGAGATGGGTAATTGAGCCCTCAGTCTAGTCTAGACTTGTTTTATCTACCCCATTGTAGAAGGCTTCAATAAAGATAGCTGGGCTTCGCTTTGTGTGGGAAGTCGATGCTTTTATTCATGGACCTTTGGTGCGTTTCTAGCAGGGTTGGTGTGTTTAAATCGGTCGTCAGGCGTCTGGCTCTAGGGTAGGAACAACAAGCACAAGAGGGAAAATCGAGAATAATTGCCTTTCGGTTTTTCATTAATTGTCCTTTCTGGAGAAAAAGCAGCTCAGGGTGGTAATTAACAAGCTGCCTTTGGAAGCCAGATCCTTGTGCCTTTGAGGACTGTAGCAGATTGGACCAGTGCTGGCCACTGCCCTTTCTGGAGCCCCTGCCTGGCCAGTGGAGGGTTGGATGGTAATGGAGATGATAGAGGATCAACACCTTGGGACTCAACTGTTTCCAAAGCTGCTGGGTTCACTTTCTTTTATCATTTTATTTTATTTTATTTTAGGTACTGAGGAATGAACCTAGGGGTGCTACTACTGAGCCACACAGGGTCTTGCTAAGTTGCTTAGGGCCTCACTAAATTGCTGAGGCTGTCCTTGAACTTTCAGTCCCCTTGCCTTAGACTCCCAGATTGCTGTGATTACAGGCATGCATCACCATACAAACCGGCTTGGGTTCACTTTTGGCTGTGAAGAATTCACTGGAAGATGATAAAGTAAAAAATGCAGGGGCTAGGGAATGTGGCTCAGTGGTAGAGTAGCATGCATGTGGCCCTAGGTTCCACCCCAGCACTGCACAACAAAAATAATCATCATCATGTTGCTGGGCATGGTGGTGCACGCCTATAATCCCACTGACTCAGGAGGCTCAGGTAGGAGCATTGCAAGTTGGAGGCCAGCCTCTGTAACTTAGAGACACTGTCTCAAAATAAATGAAAAGGGCTGGGGATGAAATTCAGTGGCAGAACACTCCTGGGTTTAATTCCTAGTACAACCCCACCCCCCAAACAAAAAAACAAAGCCGAAGGGGAATACCTCCTGGGTGGTTTCTGGAAAGAAAAGCATTCCTTTTCTTACAAGTCTGAGTTGTAAAACTTTCCCCTTCCTCTGATTTACATATAATCGCAACAGCAAGTCAGAACTTGATGACTGATCTTCAGAAATGTAGTTTGTGGGTTAAATCTCTTTTCGGGTTCTGTTTAAACCACAAGGCAGAGTTTGGAAATATTAAGAAAGGTCATGATTTAATTATTGCACTGTATCCGACTGAAGAAATGTGGCTTGAAAGGAAATAGGGCAGGGGTAAGGAACTTTTTAAGAATCATATTTCAGGGCTGGAATTGTTCACTCTTGAAAGTAAATTATTGTTTTACCTAAGTGTAGAACTAATGCATCTACATTGGGGGAATATTATTTATAGAAAAGAATGAAAAAAAAATAAAAGAAAAATGTTCTCTGATTCTATTACCCAGAAATAATTTCTCTAAACTTGCAGGTTAATATTCAAGTGTATTTACCTTCAGTGTTTGACACAGATATTAATTTTTATATGAAATATATAATTTGAAAACTTAGACAAAATGTGAAACAGATTCTTTGCAGGTACAGATTGACTAATCAGAGTGGTGGATATTTTTAGCGATCGGCAAATTCCATGGCATGTAGAAACACAATTTTGCTGACAGGCTGGTGGGCAGGAATGAGTCACCTGCCTGGTGAGTCACTTGGTAGCTGTGAAGTGTCCATGTTTCAGTTTGGTTTTGCTGTTCGGTACTGGGGAATGGCACCTGATTGATGATCTGTAGAAAAGAGTGCTTAGCATGTCCCAGCTTTTGTTATCTCCTCCTTTGTGGCTTAGACATATTGTCACCCACTGAAAATAATATATTCCTAGTTTCCTTTGTGGATGAGTATATGATGTAATTTTGACCATTGGTATGTAAATAGAAGCATGTGAAGCTCCTGGGAAGTATTCTTTTTCCATTTCTCCCTGAGTGAAATATAATTGCAATGGCTGGAGCTGAGCACCCACCTTGGACCTTGAGGATGATTATCACAACCTAGGAAAAGCCAGCCATGAATTGAAAGGGCACTGGTCCCTGACAATTTTGTAGAAACACTCTATCAGTCTTGGGATGCTTATCCTTAGATTTCCTTTCTGTGCAAGAGAGTCACATTTTGTTTAAATCACCATCAATTTGTTTTTGGTCCTTATATTCAGTTAAGTGGAATTCTAATGTTTACTGTTGTTGTTTACCTGATATGGGTAGTTGCTGGCTCACCTGTGGGAAATCGAAGGTGAAGTGATCTCACCGTAGAGGGTAGGGCCAGGAGACATCTATCTGGCTTGAACAAATGGCTGTTCATGTCTATTCTTGCCATTTGCTGTCTCCTGGGACCCACATTTTGTGAGTCTGCCTCCAAGCACAGCTCTCAAGAGCTGGGGGCCTTCCTCTGTGTCTCTGGGGTTGGGATGGGGCAAGGAACCCCTCCAGCCTCATGGGGAGGCCAGTATTGGCCAGGGAGGGGCATCAGTGAAGAATAATCGCAAGATGAGACATCTAGTAGGGATTTCCTCTCAGGAGCTGTTCTTTCTTTCTTTATATTTCTTTTTAAAAAATATTTTTAGTTGTAGATGGATACAATACCTTTATTTTGTTTTAGTTTTTTTATGTGGTGCTGAGGATAAAACCCAGTGCCTCACGCGTGCTAGGCGAGCGCTCTACCACTGAGCCCCAGCCCCTCAAGAGCTGTTCTTACTGGATGCCCGGGGACTAAGATTCCCTGAAACCCCTTCCCTGAGTTCACCAAGTCAAAATTGTTCTCGTAAGACCAGTTGTGGCTGGATACAATGGTGCACACCTATAATCCCAGAGACTCGGGAGGCTGAGACAGGAGAATCGTGAGTTCAAAGCCAGCCTCAGCAATGGTGAGGCGCTAAGCAACTCAGACCCTGTCTCTACATAAAACACAAAATAGGGCTGGGGATGTGGCTCAGTGGTTGAGTACCCCTGAGTTCAATCTCCAGTACCAAAACAAACAAACCAGGTAGGGTGGCCCACGCCTGTAATCCCCGCAACTTGGGAAGTTGAGGCAGGAGGAGCGCAAATTCAAAGCCAGTCTCAGCAATTTAGTGAGGCCCTAAGCAACTTAGTAAGACCCTGTCTCTAAATAAAATATAAAAAATGGCTGGGATGTGGCTCAGTGGTTAAGCACCCTTGGGCTCAATCCCCGGTACCAAAAAAAAAAAAAAGAAAAAAAATTGTTCTCATAATAATACTGATAAACCTTTCCCCCAAATTTTAAGAGGTGTTGTTTTGTGTTTACTTTGAGAAATTGTCTCAAACACACAGGTGTCCAACCATAGCTAGGAGCAGCGGGTAGAGATAGCCATCCTATCATAGGCCCTGAAATCTCAGTTAAGGTGAGATTATTAGGGTGGGCCCCATGCAGTATGATTGGTGTCTTTGTATGGAGAGGAGATTAGGTCTTTGTCATACAGAGGAAGGACCACGTGAAGATTCAGGAAGAAGATGCTCATCTACAAGGCAAGGAGAGGGCTCAGAAAAGCAACCCGGCTGATAGCTTGACCTCGGCCTTCCAGCCTTGAGCCTGTGTTACTCTGCTATGGAGTCCTAGTGAGTTCAGTGGCTTCTCTTACACCCAGCAGAGAGTCGCAGGGGAGAGGAATGTGGTGAACCTGCTCATCAGAGAGTCACTCTCCGTCTGCTCTGGCTAGTATACTTAAACCAGCCTGATGTCTGGGACTCATCTGAGATATTTAAGTTGTTAGTTCCCCAGAGTTTGAAAAAATTCCAAACAATGAAATAAAGTTTATTTTCTATTTATATTTCTTTGGTACTGGAGGTTGCACCCAGCGGCCCTTGAGTACTGACCTATACCTGCAGCCCTTTTTATTTTTTGAGACAGGGTCATGCTGAATTGCTGAGGCTGACCTCAAACTTGCCTCTTGTCTTAGCCTCCTGAGTCGCTAGGATTACAAGTGTGCGTCACTGTGCCTGGCGGAAGTGAACTTTAAAGGAGTCAGTTAATGTCAGAGTAAACAGGGGCCTAAGAGGTGCTCTTGTCTAACTCTTCCTGGTTCCTGAACGCTGTGGCCGCCTGGCTGGGCCCCGGGTAGCTGGCTCACGGACTGCTTTCTCATGAAGAAGCTGAGCAAAAGCCCCTCCTCACCGATGCAGCCCATCCATCTAAATGCTTCTAAGGCCTCAAAGGCCCTTAGGAGGAGTCCGGTGTGTCCAGGGACAGGACAGCAAGCAAAGCCCTCATTATTGCTCTCGGTTCCTCTTGTCCCCAGATGCCTCCATCCAGGAGGAAGGAGCTTTTCTTTCCTGCCTCACCCTCTGCCACAGGCAGTGAGCCTCATGGCTGAACCTGAGTGACCAACTCTTCCAGTTTATCTGGGACGGAAGTTCAGAGCTAAGATTGGAACAGTGCTGGGCAGACTGGGACAATCTGGTCACCCTAGGCCTAGCTCTCCTCAGACCAAGGGACTTGCTTCTGCATGCGTTGGCAGGGACCCTGGGGTCACTCTCTGGCAGCTTCTGTGTTGTTAATTTAGGAAGGCTTCTCTTCAGCCTAGGACTTCAACCAGGGGAATTACGGTCTCTCAGGGGCATTTGGAGAAGATGGCACCATGCCTGTGGTCGAGCTAGTGACACCCAGTGACGTGAGGCAGCCCCCGTGATGGTTTTCAAGAGGACAACTCTCCCTCTAAGAAGCCTAGTGGTGATACACGGAGGCTCTGGGCAGAGCTGCCTGCCCCTGTGTTTTGGGCTTGGAGTCTTGCTGAAGAGGGCAAATCTCATTCCCTTGCTCTGGAGCTCCAAGCTCAGGGACATCTCCTAGGAGCCAGGAAGTTTCTAGGGAGTATAATTTAAAGAAGCAGCCAGGCGTGGAGGTGTATGCCTGTATTCCCAGAGGCTCAGGAGGCTGAGGCAGGAGGATTGTGAGTTCAAAGCCAGCCTTGGCAATTTAGCAAGGCCCTAAGCAACTCAGTGAGACCCTGTCTCTAACTAAAATATAAAAAAGGGCTGGGGATGTGGCTCAGAGGCTAAACTTGTGATCCTCCTGCCTCAGCCTCCTGAACCTCTAGGATTATAGGCATGTACCACTACACTCAGCCAATTTTTAATTTTTTTTAAATTGGTGCTGGGGATTAAACCCAGAGCCTTGTGTATATGAGGCAATCACTCTACCAATTGAGCTATATCCCCAGCCCAATTTTTAAAATTTTAAAATAGGGCCTCGCTAAGTTGCTGAGGCTGGCATGGAATTTGAGATCCTCCTGCCTCAGCCTCGTGAGTTGCTGGAATTACAAGCGCTCTAGGGAGATGGCCCCATGTTCTTGCTCTCTTCTTGTGGCCTTTCCTCAGTAAGTTTAGAGAATGCTGAGTGAGCTCTCTTGTCTCTTATAAGGATGCTAATGTTATAGGGTCAACTCTGATGATCTAATTTAACCTCATTACTTCCTTAGAGGTCCCATTCCCAAATGTAGGGCTTCAGCAAGGGAATTTTGGGGGACACAAACTTACAGCCTATTGCATGCTTACATCAGGTGACCAGGAAGATCATACTGTTTGCAGCTGAGTACCCTGAAGCACAAAGAGCAAACAAACCGAAGAAAGGAACTTAAGCTGGGTACAATGGTACACTTTAATTCCAGCAGCTGGGAAGGCTGAGACGGGGGGATCGCAAGTCTGAGGCCAACCTCAGCAACTTAGTGAGGCCCCAAGCAACTTAGTAAGACCTTGTCTCAAAAAATAAAAAGGGCTGGGGATATGACTCAGTATTAAGCAACTCTGGATTCAATCTCCAATAATAAACAAACAAGAACTTAAAATGGCCGGGGGATTGTGCATGTTATATTATGCACATGTGTGAATAAGGTGTAATGAATCCCAGTGTTATTTATAATTATAACGCACCAATCAAAATAAATTTAAAAATAGGAAGAAAAAGATGAGTTGGCTAGAGTCAAAATATGTCCTAGGTCACTTTCATCCTTTTAAAAATTCTATCTGCTTTTCAAAAAGATACTGTGTAAATCAGGGCTTTCTTGCACAGAATATGAGATATTTTGCAATGCCTGTCAGTCTCATCAAAACCTGGATTACTTGTTCACTTCTGGAATGGCCTTAGTTTTTCTGTCGCTCACCTTTCACACTCTTGCTATATTTAAATTCCTCCCTCATTCCCCTTATAAATCAAGAAAGCAAGCTTTATAACATATATTTGTTATGCAGTGTTGCATTGTCTTCTTAGAACTCTTATCAGAGAATGGTCCAGGACCAAGCAAATTTATGTAAACCGATTATGTAAACGATGCTAACACCATTGTAACCATTATCCTTATCAGTATGATCATCTTAAAATCACTTGTGTGTATGTGATTACTGTGATAACTGTCTGACATCAAGTCTTACTCTTATTTCTGATTCTGTTGAATCTGATTCTTCCCATTCCCACCAGCACCATCCTGGCTGGGCTCTCTCATCTGGATAACTGCAACATTCGCTGTCTCTGGTCTTCATCTTTTCAACCTGTTCCTCTTACTGTGATCACCAGTATCTCGGCCATCTTCAGAATGTTGGGTCTTGTGAATTGTGGCTGAGCAGAAGCAGGGTCACAGATGCTCCTGGTAAGAGGTCACAAACCATTTTCCTTACTCAGGGATTTATCTATATTCATTGCTTTGCATAGTGGCTAAAAATTCCCACAAGAAAAGACAAAAAAACAAAACAACAGTTGAACTCTGTCCAGTCTAGAGACACGTAGAATGGATTGACTTGCCGGGAGATTCTCACGTACACCAGACCCAAGGAGAGATACTAGTTCTCTCTGAATCAGAATTGACTATAGGAAATATGACACAATGAGCTGACCTAAGATCAAATTCTAAGGAGGTGGGGGAGAACAGAAGGAGTTCATTGAATTAGACAAAGGGGAAGGGAGGGACAATGGGAAAAGGAAAGACAGTGGAATGAATCGGTCATAACTTTCCTATATTCTTGTATGAATACATGACCAGTGAGACTCCATATTGTGTACAACTGTAAGAATAGGATTTTTTTTTTTTTTTTGGTCGCAGGGATTGAACTCAGGGGTACTTGACCACTGAGCCATATCCCCAGCCCTATTTTTGTGTTTTATGTAGAGACAGGGTCTCACTGAGTTGCTTAGCACCTTGCCTTTGCTGAGGCTGGCTTTGAACTCATGATCTTCATGTCTCAGCCTCCCAAAGTGCTGGGATTACAGGTGTGCGCCACTGTGCCCAGCTAAGAATGGGATCTTAATCTCATTCTTAGAATAAGTTATACTCCATGTATGCATAATATGTAAAAACACACTCTACTGTTTTGTATATCTAAAAGGAGCCAAAATAAAAATTAAAAAAGATCAAAGTCCAAGTATTTGATGGGGTGATGGTTCTATCTGCAAGCTTTACCTGGCTACATGTATAAACTTGGGGGAAGAAAGAGCTGAGAGTCTAAGTTAGGGTAACACTAGGACTTTGTTATGAAGAGATTCACAATAATCAAGCGACTTATAGAAAATAGAAGTTTCTTGCTTCTCTAGGCACAGTCCCAGGTGAGCTCTGCTCTGTGAAGTCATTCCTGTGCTTGGGGCCTAGTTTTCTCTACCATCTCCCAAATGCTGGGTTCCAATGACATGTTTGCAACTGGGTCACAACCAGACCGTATCTTAGGTGGCAGGAAGATGAATGTGTGCAGAGGCACACCTGTGCAGTTGGCCAAGGTCCAGGCCTGGTGATGACACATATCACTCCAGCCCAGGTTCTGTTGGGGAGACTAGTGTGGCCTCATGTATCAGCAGATAGGTCTGGGAAACTAAGGTAGGTGGCTGCATGCCCAGCTCTAACACCATTACTATGGCAGATAGAATGGGTTCCTTCTCCTCCTCCTCCTTTTTGATCCCAGGGTTTGAACTCAGGGGCACTCGACCACTGAGCCACACCCTCAGCCCTATTTTGTGTTTTATGTAGAGACAGGGTCTCACTGAGTTGCTTAGAGCCTCGCCGTTACTGAGGCTGGCTTTGAACTCGCAATTCTCCTGTCTCAGCCTCCCAAAGTGCTGGGATTACAGGAGTGTGCCACCGCACCCATCTACCATGCCATTTTATACAGGAGACTTGAGCCTCCCAGGAGGCCCTGGAACAATCCCCTGGGGATACCATAGGATGTCTACAGGAAGAGGAACCTGGGAAAAGCCTGCACTTCCTGTTACTCAAGCTGTGACTATGCAGGGCATTAAGAATTGGGGTAACTATTCAAATGTGGCTTCATCCATCCCGGGAGGCCCTCAAAGCCTGATCATTCCAGGTATTCATGGATTTGAATATGAAGTGCCTGGCATTGCCATAGCATTCACAGCCTCTTGCAGACCCACAGAACCAGCCGCTCAGATGTGACCTCTCCTCTCCCCTGTCCATGCTCTGGCCACGACAGGTGTTTGCATGCCTGTGTCTTTGCTGCTGCAGTTTCTTGTGCTTAGCGTGTGTTTCTTATCCTGGATTAGCCTTGCTCATCCTTCAAAGCTCCTATCAAGTAATAACAATGACAACAGCTGATATTTAAGCATTTGCTAGATGCCTGGCACTATTCTAAGCACTTTACCTAGTTTATCTCATTTGATTTTCCCAGCAGTTGTGATTTGGGTATGAATATTATTCTCATTTTACCCCTGAAGAAATAAGAGCATAAGGAAGTCACTTAGGGGGACAGTATTCAAGCGCGAGTTGAACTGTGTGTGTATGGGGGGGACTCGGGGTTGAATCCAGAGCACTCAACCAATGAGCTACACCCCCAGCCTGTTTCTTTTTTAAATTTGTTCTAATTAGTTGTACACGACAGAAGAATGCATTTTGACACATGGTACACAAACGGAGCACAACTTCTCAGTCCTCTGGCTGTACATGGTACAGTCACAACAGGGTAATCATACATGTATATAGGGTTCCAGCCTGGTTTTATTTTTATTTTTAGAAAAGGTCTTGCTAAGTTGCTGAGGCTGGCCTTGAATTTATAATTCTCCTGCCTCAGCCTCCAGTCACTGGGATTATAGGTGTGTGCCCCTCTGCCTGCCAAAATTGAACTCTTGACCGCTCTGTTTCATGAAGCTTCCCCAACCCTGACCTCATCCCTGTCCCAGAATTAATCTCCTTTTTTGTGCTCCATGAACCCAAACTGGGCCAGAGATAGTTTTTTCCTATCTTTGTGGTCTACTTGTTGCTCATCTCTGACATGTAGTATATGTTAATAAATGTGCAATGACTAATTTTATGTGTCAAATTGGCTAGCTATACAGCCCTCAGGTCAACCCCGCCCCTATGTAGGTGTTGCTGTGAAGACTTTTCGTAGATGTAATGAATGTCTATAGTCAGTAGGCTTTAAGTGAAGGAGAATGTCCTTGATTATCTGATGGGCCTGATCTAATCTGCCCTAAGGGCAAAACTGAAGTGAGTTCTGCAGTTTCCAGCTGCTGGCCTGCCCTGTGGATTTTGGACTTGCTTAGCTAGTCCACACAGTTACGTCAGCTAAGTCCTTGTAATAAATCTTTACTGGTTCTGTGTGCCTGGCAGAACCCTGACTGCAATTTGTTGGCTTAATGACCTAGGCTGGGTTACAAACTGTCAATGTCCTCCCTGTTCCATGAGTACTAAGTCCACTCCAGCTGCTTTCAGGAGACAGGTAAGGACTTTTCAGAATTTCCAAAGTTTTAAATGGTACCATATTTGGACAAGGTCCCAGTTTCCTCCTTGATCACATATCCTACAAGAACCAAAGAGCTCTCTTGCATTGTCCTCAAAAGCCCGAACTAAATGCCATGTCAACAAAAATGGATTTACTATGAAATTAAAAACGCTTATGCTGCAGGGACCCCTTTCTTGTACGCCTACCAGTGTGTTCACCTGCTATTTATTTTCATAAAGTTTGTAATAGTAAGGTATTGTAAGAAGTGAATGAAGTTGGAAAGGAATTCTGGGACATTTTAATACTTCTGAGAAATTATGGACTTGATTTGAGTACACAAGAAGGGTATCTTTTGTCATCTTTAAGACTTTTATTAAAGAAAGGAGAAAATTATGAGAAAAATAGTTGAATGTGACACAAAAGAGATTTAAGAGGACAAAAATCAGACATTTTTCTGAAACTGAGAATTGAATTGTAATAAACTTCTCAGATCATGCCTAAAGTGGTAGTCCCTTGAGAGGAAGAACTAAGTCTTGAATAGAAATACCGAATAAATCATTTAGATTGTCTGATAACCTGACTGATGGAGAATAGCACGTCACCTCAACGCATTAGGGAAAGGTTTGTGTTTCTTGCTTATTTGATAAAACATTGATATTGACAAAGATGTTGTAAAATTCCTAATGTCAATACTGGGAGGAAATTGATGACAAACCATTGAATGAAATGTCAATTAGTTATATTTAAGGTTAGCTATTGTCTAAGAACACTTGAAATGCCCTGAACTTTTGTATCTCTTTCATAAAATAAATTTGTTAGAGGTATTTGAACATTTGACAATTTCCTAAACATTTTACATGGTGTCAGTAACGAGATGTGAAGTTGAAAGAAATCTTTCTATGATCAGTCATCATGGAAGGAGGGCCGAACGTCTTTCTGTTCTTTCTATAAACAGATTTTATAAAATATCACCACAGGAAGAGGCAAAGGATATGCAGGCCAAAAATGTAGCAAAAAGCATAGCCTAGCAGTCTTAGGCAGATAATTAGTAAAATACCAAGTTGTTTTTTTCTATTTTGTGATATTTATGGCATTTTAAAAAAATTTATGAGCACCCTCTGCCCCACTGGAGATTAAACCCAGGGGCACTTTACCACTGAGCTACATCCTCTTTATTTTTTTTTGGGACAAGGTCTCACTTAATTGCCCAGGCTGGATTTGAACTTGGGATCCGCCTGTCTCAGCCTCTCTAGTAGCTGAGCTTATAGGCCTATTCCACCCTGCCCCGCCTGAGGTTTTCCTTTTTTTGTTTCTAAATAGATTTTTACCTATTTAAAAAAAACCCTTTTTCCTGTAGAAAACTCCATATTGTGTGTTGTACCAGATTCCTCCAAATCTAGGCTTCCCCTTTCATTAATAATTTTTCTCTTAAACTGGGTGTACTTTACCCTCTTGCATGCCTGTAAATGTGGCTACTTAGGAGGCTGAGGCAGGAGGAATATGAGTTCAAGGCCAACCTGGGTGATATGGTAAGACCCTATCTAAAAATAAAACAAACCAAACCAAAACAAAGAATAACAATAAGATTATTTTCTCCTCTTATCTGTTC
The DNA here is from genome assembly GCA_028644305.1 of Xerus rutilus. Classification (NCBI taxonomy): domain Eukaryota; kingdom Metazoa; phylum Chordata; class Mammalia; order Rodentia; family Sciuridae; genus Xerus; species Xerus rutilus. The sequence goes on along the minus strand of CM053408.1, from coordinate 13,335,543 downwards.
CCCTTTTCCCTCAAAACACTAGAGATTTGGAGGGTTTTAGAGGTTATAACAATAGTAAGCCACAAGACTGAAATTAAGCCCATCAGGCTTAATTCACATTTGTCTCGATAAACTGAAAATTATTACATATCGTGAACCTTTGGAGCTGAGTGTACTTGATACCTCAAACTTCAGATCGGGAGAAGTTTAGCATAAGGCTTTATCCTGAGGGAGAGCCATCGGATCTGCTTTGGAAAGGTAGTGGAGTCCTGACTGTAGACTTTAGAATCTTCCAAGTGCCCTTCTGTTGGAATTGGATGCTGATTCTCAAATGTCCTCGTCCACTGCCTAAAAGAAGAAAGGGCTTTATGTTTGGAATTGGAAAATATGAGTCAAATAAATTTGACAGGGCCCATCATTTTTCAATTAGTCAATAATTCTCGGCTTCCATTCTATCTCCAGACATGACTTATTGAAAGCAGGGCACTATTTCCAGTGATGAATCTTGACTTCAGCGAGCAGATGAAGCCTGGCTACTAATGTGTGTCTACTTAGAAAGATTGTTGCCTCGTAGGCAGAACAGGGTAAAGGAGGCTAACTTCCCCTCTGAACCGAGGCCTTCAGTTCCTCCTGTAGTCTGATCTTTGGTCCTTATGTCTGCAGGTGGGGGAGGAGGAGAAATTCCCTGCATGTTGCTCACTCAGGAATGGGTGTGGAGGGGATGCTTGCGCTCCCACGACCTTAATGGCAGCAAGGTCAGCTCAAGAACATGACAGTAACCTGGCTGGCCTTACCTTTTCCTGTTGCCAGGATTGACTCTTGTTTCTTTTTGGCTTCCTGCTTCCTTTGTGGGTTCTGTGGGTCAGAGAGTACAGACCTGCCTCCCTGACAAAGGGCAGTGGTACCAGGCTCCTCTGTTGGCATCTGGGGGTCTGAGCAAGATCACACTGGTGAACATCCCTGCTTTTGCCCTTGGTGCATCTAGCATTTGAGACAGTCAAAGCAGAGCAGCACCCAGATGGTCTCATGGGCCGTCACTGCACTCGTGGTTTCTATCCCCTGGAATTTCCTTCTATTAGCACATGCCAAAATTTTTACCCATATTTGATCCATATCAACCAAATAGTTCCTGGTCCTTGTATAGGGCGCCTCTTTTTTGGCTTCTCCACTGAGCATTTTTTTCATTTATTTTAAAAATTTTTTTTAGTTGATGGATCTTTTATTTATTTATATGTGGTGCTGAGAATCGAACCCAGTTCTTCACGCATGCTAGGCAGGTGCTCTACCACTGAGCCACAATCCCAGCTCCACACTTTATTTTTGAGGAAGGCCCCTGGTCACCAGTGCACTGTGCTGTTTACGATGTCATATGTGCTCGCCAAACTGGCAGTGACAATTTCCTCCTGTTTTAGGTTTTACCTGCCAAGCCTGGGATAAGTCTCAAAATGACAAGATAGGAGAGTCAAGAGGTACCGATCACTGACTCCTTCTACTTTAACTTTAAAATGAGTTACTTTCCTGATCTCAGGGAAAAGCCATCTTTTATCTCCTGGGTGTTTTGATCCTGCCTTGTCTCCATACAAATTGCTTTTGGGGATCTTATGTTTCTTTAGACGATATGTGCCTTAAAATATCCAGACTATCCCAAGTATTTAAAGAGAAAACAACATTTACCCCTAATTTTAAGTGCTCGTGAAGTGTCTGTGATGTCAACCTTGCATCTCCGACGTTCCCATGATTGGATGGAAGCCTTTAGCAGTCATGGTCATAAACATGCCTTCTGGGTCCTCACCCAACTTTGTGTGTTTCACATTCTGTTTTTGTACACTAGATGTCGCTCTCTACCTAGTGAATCTCAGAGCTCAGCAATGCACTGAGGTAATTAGAAAAGAAAGCTATTTAGAAAAGGATTCGTAAGTGACTGCAAAACATATTTTCAATTACTTTCGAATAGGACATTTTCCCCCACAGTTTGCGAGAGGCATTCATTATTTCTTCGGTAAAAGGAAACCCTTCAAAACTCATTACAGGAAAGATCAGTAAAGTGGGTGGCAGTCTTTTTTTCTTCCCAGTCCTGTGGCGGGGGAGTTGGGGGCTTTGAACCTGTTCACAGAGAAGCAGGGAATTCCACACCCAGCCCTCTCACCAGAGCCTCAGAAAGGACCTCTTGAGTGTGAAGGAAGTATTTCCTTTTTTTTTTTTTATTTATTTTTTGTCCAAGGATTAAATCCAGAGGTGCTTAACCATTGAGCCACATCCCCAGCTCTTCTTATTTTTTATTTAGAGAACAGGGTCTTGCTAAGTTACCTAGGACCTTGCTAAATTGCTGAGGCTGGCTTTGAACTTGCAGTCCTCTTGCCTCAGCCTCCTGAGCAGCTGCATTTACAGGTGTGCGCCACTGTGCCTGGCCCGGCATTTTCTATCACCAGAGCTGCGTATGAGTCTTCTAGCTGGATTGCTGAGTCGAGAGAAACCTGACGAATCAATCCCGCAGAAAGAGCATTCTTTATTTTCAGGTTGTTGAAGATGAAACAGTAAGCAGTGTTTTGGGGGGGGGGGTGTTGCTATGTTTGTCCCCTTGCATTCTGAAAAGCAGACTGAAGAGTCCTCTCAGAACTGGAGGACCAGGCAAGTTAGTGTGGCATTACTTTGTTTAAATTCCGTCACGATTTTTACAGCAGAGATGCCCCTAAATTACAAAACTTCAAAGGGAACTAGGGGGCATGTTTGGTGGGTCACTGTGTATGATTTAAAAAAAATAATTAAAATCAATTTTAAGTTTTTTATTGGTACATTATAATTATACATAATAGTGAGATTCCTTAGACCATATTTATATTCTATATGGCTTTTTGTCAAACCTTTGGGCATGCGAATTGGTTAGGAATGCCAGAACTGTTTTTGGTTTTTGAGTAATTTAAACTTCTTAAGATACTAATTTAAAGTAAATCTTGTTCCTAGCGTTACCAAAATAACAGTATCTTCAAAAGTGATAGAGTTGGGGCTTGAAATTTCAGGTACGAGCTGAGTTGTACTCTGCTGGAGATCTGTGGGTCAACTAGGCTTATAACAGGGATTGATCTAGGAAAAGCAGGCTCAGATCACTTTGAGGTCTGCTTTGTACCTCGGTGTATATGCCCACACAAAAATTATGAGGGTTTTCAAGAAATCAAGCTTATGAAATTTTCCATCATTAGGTGCTTTGAATTTAGGAGAACAGACAGATCTGTCTCAGTCTTTCAATAAGCTGTCCCTAAACCACTGTTCCTAAATCATCCTCATTTGGCTGATATCAGAAAGTGAGATGCTCGGTTTTTGTGTGTGTGATGACATTTGGAGGCAATTCTTGACCTACTTGCTCAGGTCTCAGTGAGAAGGGGTTTGAATTACACCTAAAGCTTTTCCTTTGCATATATGGAGAGTCCCCAAAGGACTCTCAAGGAATAGAAAAGAGAAGAAATTAGAATTCATTCTTCAACATGTATCTAGAGAGCACTTTCTATACCTCAATATAACTTTTTCTCCTTATAAAAATAGCACAAGTACATTGCAGGAATTTGGAAAATACAGACAAGCACATGAAAGAGTCTTATGTACCTCACCTGTGATTCTACCATCCAGAGATTTCAATTGGATGATTTATTAATATTTGATTATACTTACAGTTTTAGCTTCTATTGATGTAAGTATGTATCTAATCTATAAATTCCAATTATCTTGTATTCTACACCCCCTCTCCTTTTTTCTCCTTTCTCCTGAGGAGGAGTCTTGCTCTGTTGCCCAGGCTGACCTTGAGCTCCGGGCTCCAGCAAATCTCCTGCCTCAGCCTCCTGAGTAGCTGGGACCACAGGCATGTGCCACTGTACCCAGCAATACCACTGGCTTTTAATGGCTAAAAAAAGGTGTGGTTATTTAAAACCAGTCCCCATGGTTGGATCATCTTGTACATACATCACTTCATGTATATTCATGATTGGTTCTGTAGGAGAAAGACCGTAAATGGAATTTTTGAGTTCAAGCATGTGACTATTTTAAGGTCCCCCCATGTGACAAATTACCTTTTCAAAGTCAATTTACATTTATTTCTACAGCAGTATGTGAACATTCCAGGGCCTTTGCACCATTGCCTTAGAAATCCTTTTGTAGTATCCCTCTGAGTCTTTATAAGGCACAAACATTTGTTTAATATTAGTTTTAGAATTAAGCACCATGAGCACATTAGTAAAAGAGTTCTTATATTACATTAAAGGAAGGGCAAATAAACAATAAAAAGTAATAGTATTGTCTCTCTGACTTTGCATTTATTACAATGGGAACAGCTTAGTTTTAATTACTGGTTATAAATACTTCATAGTCTACTAATAAAAGTCCTGCAGTATATTCAAAGAATTGCAATAAACTCTTTGTCAGGTGAGAATTCACTCTAGTTCTTGGCTTCTAAATCTTGGTTGAAAAGAAGGATAAAACTGCCATTTTTTGCTGGTGAGAGTTATTGGAAAGACTGATAAGGGAGCGAGCCTAAGCTGGGGTTTGAAATAATTACTGCCATCAGGACAAAATTGGGAAAATAAACCTGCATATTAATGTAGCAGTCATGTTAAGTCAAGCAAGTGCTTTTTAAAAAAAATATTAAGTGTAACACTGAAGAGAAAAAACAAAAATTGAGAATAAGGTTAGGAAAAGAAAATGTGGCTACATTTGATATTTTGTTTTTTTTTGGTACTGGGGATTGAAGTCAGGGGTGCTTAATCACTGAACCACATCCCTCAGCCCTTTTTATTTTGAGAGAGGTTCTCCTTAAATTGCTGAGGCTGGTCTCAAACTTGTGATCCTCCTGTTTCAGCCTCCTGAATGGCTGGGATTACAGGCCTGCACCACTGCACCTGACCCCAGCCCAACGTTTGAAATTGTGTTTCTGAATACATAGATGAGGGATGGACTTGCATTAGCAGTGTGGGTGGGGGGATTTTGTGTACTTTTAGTTGAGATAGCAAACTTGGGATGAAAATATTCAAATCAGAAAACATGCTGGTTCCAGATTATAATCCTTATTCATGCTGATTTGAGGTAGGCTGAGAATCAGGAAGGAATTTTTTATCCATTTTGTGGAATTTTCCTAGACTTTTTTTGAGTGCATATTAAAACATTCAAAATGAAAATAGTTTTTTTTTTGTACTGTTTTCTGATTTACAAAAAGGACATATACTCATAAAAATTATATAATATAGAAAAGTATGAAGAAAGCAAAACCCATCAAAGAACCACACTCAGAGATAAGTGCTATTAATATTTGATGAGTGTCTTTCCATAGAGTTGACTCTTCTTTCAATAGATACAAAATTTCATACAATGCGATTATGGACCAACAATCAACATTGTTGCTTATCCCAGTTCATGTTTTGTTCAATAACTTTTTTTGCAGGGCTTGGTGGTGATTGCCTGTATTCCCAGCTGCCTGAGAGGCTGATGCAGGAGGATTGCAAGTTCAAGACCAGTCTCAGCAATTTAGCAAAACCCTGTCTCAAAATAAAAGGGGAGCCAGGAGCAGTGACACACACCTGTAATTCCGGTGACTTGGGAGGCTGAGGCAGGAGGATTGAGAGTTCAAAGCCAGCCTCAGCAACTTAATGAGCCCAAGTCTTTAAATAAAATATATAAAAAAGGACTGGGCATGTGGCTTAGTGGTTGAGTGTCCCTGGGTTCAGTCCCTAGTACCAACCTCCCACCCCAAAATCAAACCAAAAAAACCCAAACAAATGGTGTGTGTGTGCGTGCCACTGGTAAATGTGGCTCAGTGGTTGAGTACCCCTGGGTTCAATCCCTAGTAAAAACAAAAGGACTGGGAGTGTAGCTCAGTGGTAGAGCAACCCTGGGCTTAATTCCCTCATCCCCAAATGATCTGCTTTACTTTTTACTTTTTGTAAATATGTATGTTGCAACTGTGTTTTTGTATCAATATATGTAGAATCTACAGCATTGGTTTTTTTGTTTTGGTACAAGGATTGAACCCAGGAGTGCTTGAACCCAGCCCTTTTAACATTTAGAGCCAGTCTTGCTAAGTTGCTGAGGCTGGCTTTGAACTCATGATCCTTTTGCCTCAGCCTCCAGAGCTGCTGGGATTACAGATGTGCACCACCTGCCTGGCTTCTAAATTTTTTTTACCATATTAATAGTTGGTCACATGAAGATCTTTTATTAATTAATTTGGTACTGAGGATGGGACAGAGGGGTGCTTTACCACTGAGCTACATTCCCAGCCCTTTTTATTTTTTGTTCTGCGAGAGGGTCTGGCTAAATTGCCGGGGCTACCCTCAAACACGCCACCCTGTTGCCTCAGCCTCCCTAGTTGCTGTGCCCCACACCCAGCCTGAATTTGTTTTATAATGTGCCATATTTTGGTTATGGGGATGTTTGTTTTTCGTCTGGTTTTGTAGGAATCTTTTTTTCTTGGTACTGGGGGTTGAATCCAGGCCCTTCACGTACT
>CM053408.1:13290269-13328580 GCA_028644305.1 Xerus rutilus | reverse complement strand
CCCCAGCCCGTTTCCTTTTGATTTTTGTTTTGACACAGGGTCTTGCTAAGTTACCCAGGTTGGCCTGAAACTTGCGATCTTTCTGTCTCAGCCTCCCAAGTCACTTACTTGGACTATAGACATGTACCACTGAGCTCAGCCCATATTATTTTTTCATTTTAAGTCACAACAAAGTCCTCATTCTCTTGAGCAGCAGAGGGATGTTATAGGCTCAAGTCATTGAATTGTCTATAGGTAAACTGGGCTTCGTGGTTTGGGCTTTGAGGTTGATTCAAAGGTATAGAAAATCATTAGGATTCTAAGTTTTCCTTTAATTTCAAAAAGTTTTAGCCGGGCGTGGTGGCTCACACTTGGAATCCCAGCACTTAGGGAGGCTGAGACAGGAGAATCGCGAGTTCAAAGCCAGCCTCAGCAACGGCGAGGTGCTAAGCAACTCAGTGAGACCCTGTCTCTACATAAAACACAAAATAGGGCTGGGGATGTGGCTCAGTGGTCGAGTGCCCCTGAGTTCAATCCCTGGTACCAAAAAAAAAAAAAAAAAGTTTTATTCCCTCTGAATTTCCTCACAGTAACAAAAAGGACTTTATTACACTCTTTCCAGAGAAAGAGAAAATACTTTTACCCCGAAGTTCCAAGCAAAGCCCTGAGAATCAGCCTCACAGACCGACTTAGCCTAGATGCTCTCCTCTGAGCTTATCATTTCACTAGAGGATGGGAAGTGCTGATTGACATGGGAAACCCCTGGTGTTACCTTGATGGAACCAGCTCTCCTGGAACTGATGAATTGCCAAACAGAAACCAAAGTCCACCCAACCTTTTTAAACTGTGTTTTTCTACCTCTAAAATAAAAAAATGTAATAAGAATGTAGAAATAGTGAACAAAGGATGAATGCATGATTTTGGCAAGTTAGTATTGTTCCGATCTTTAGCTAATTCCTTAGCCAGGTTAAGATGTTTGTTTCCAGTTTTGATCCTTCTGTGTTGGTGTGCAGAGGGCAGGCTCTTCCTAATTACAGTGTGCGATTTCTTCAAGCAAGTTCTACACATGACCCTTGAATACGCTCCCAGAAACTCCCAAACTGGTGGGTAGAGGTGAATTGAGCTGGGCCTTGTACATGAGCCTTACCAATTTCCTTCAGGTTTTTCTACTATTGCTTTAGAATTTTTATTATGAACACGAATCTGTGGGAACTCCAGTATCACCTTTGATCTTTGTGATGGTTAATTTTAGGTGTCAACTTGTCTGGATGGAGGGCTGCCTAAGTGGCTGGTGAGGCATTGGTTTTGAGTGTGAAGCTGTGTAGAGCCCAGGTTTTTTTTTTTTTTTTTGTATGTTAATCAGCACCCCACCTCACTAGCCAAAATGGTAGCTCAGAGGAGAGTACCATAGGCTAGGCAGGTCGTCAGGACGATTCTCAGCCTTTGTGCTTCTCTTTCTCTGGAAGAGGTTTGTCAGTTGGTGGATGGAGTAGGCAAGATGTGCCTTCAACATGGGTGGGCACCATACAATTGACAGAGGCCGTGGAAGAAGGGTGAACTCATGTCTCCCCACCTGCCCTGCAGTGAGAAGCCCTTCTTCTGCCCATGATCACCTGGACTCCTGGCTCTTCAGCCTTTGGACTCCGGCACTTACATGAGTGGCTTTGAACTCTTGAGCCGGCATCCTTGGATTGAGCCATGTGAGGGTGTTTCTGGTTCTTCAGCTTGCAGAGACCTAGACTGGGACTTCCCCACTCCATGACGGAGGGAGCAAATTCCCCCAATAAAGCTTGTTGTACCTATCTCTAGCTCTATCTGGATCTCTGTCTCTTTGATTGGTTCTATCTCTGGAGAATCTTAATACAATCTCTTATATAAAACTTATTAAAACATATTAAGAGACACCTGAAATCTCATTTTGCACCCTTTCTGAACAAACAATTCCACTAATAGTTTCTTTATAAATCCACTAAGAGACAGTAGGTATTGGTGGTTAAACTCAGGGCCTGGGTTTAGATTCTGGCTCCACCACTTCAGGATGTTGTATCTCACAATAAGCCTTAGTGTTCTTATTTGTAAATGGGGAAAATAATAGCAATAGAACAGAATGGTCAATGCATATGAAAATAAAGTTCCCCCAAAGGAAACATGGAAGTCCTTTAATCACACAAAAATATTTGAGCATTATTCATACTAATGAGAAAGTAAAAACTACATAGAGATAGCATTTTTTTTTTTTTTGGTACTAGGGATTGAACCACTGAGCCATATCCTCACATCCGCATCTCTTCTTATATTTTATTTTGAGATGGGGTTTTGCTAAATTGCTTAAGACTTTGTTAAATTACTGAGGCTGGCCTTATACTTGCAATCCTCCTGCCTCAGCCTCCTGTCTCTGGGATTACAGGCATGCGCCACCACACCCTGCCATAGACATAGTATTTTTTTCAGCTTTTAGACGAATGAGCTCAAAGTTTTGACAGTACCCTCCTCTGTCAAGGCCTCACATCTGCTAGTGAAATGACCATTGGTACCTCTCCTCCTGGGGGCAAGCTGCTGATACCTATCAACATTGCAAGCACATGTATTTTTTGATCCAGTCATCCACTTATGGTAACTGATCATATAGGTATACTGGCCTGCATGTGAAATGATACATGTTCAAAGTTATTCATTGTGGTGTCATCTTCAGTGGTAAAAGATCAGAAACAACCCAAGCATCCATCAGTATAGAACTGGTCAAGCAGAGCGTGGTCCCTATGTATTGGCTTGGAAAGACGGACAAGTCTTTTGTTAAACGAAATGGCAAATGGAGAACCCCCCTCCCAAAACAAAGTGCAGAACAGTATGTAGAATCTTTTGCCTTCTCTGACAAGAAGGAAAATTCACATCCATGTGTGCTTTATTCCCATGATGGAACACTGAAGGATCATTTAAAAATCCAATAACGTAGTTACTTTTTTCAAGAGCTGATTGGGGGCAGGACGGGAATAAAATGTTTCACTTTGAACTTACGTAGATTGTTTGATTTTTGAAACCTGTAAATATTTTACCTATTCACAAAATACTGAAGAAAATTCAGAGCATTTCAAATGCTTTTTTCCCCTCCTGCCTGTTTGGGAAGTGGTGGTTGAGACACTTCTGTACACTCATTTATCATTTATACAGTGTGTCTTGTCTCTTGCCTTAGGCTGGAGGGGACAGCTGGATGTAACAGCCAGGAGCATGCCTGGAATTTGGAGTCAGTAAGACTCCGATTCTGGTTTTGGTCCCACCATTGGCTGTGTGATCCAAGGCGAGCTACTCGGCTCTCTGAGCTCTGTCCCTTCATAAGAGTGACAAATTCATTGTCAGTAACATGTTAGCACAATGTGTGGCAGTTATTGAATGATGGCTAATATTCAACTATAAGCTTCTAAAGTCAGAGGCTTTTATGTTTTATTTTATTTTCTCCCACTAAATTGGTCTTGAGAATGCTTTGTGCAAACTCGGAAGGTTGTGCGTGGACATGAAGCCATGTGTGTAGTGACATCTTTGTTTCCCAAGGGATTATAGGGGCAAAGTATTCTCCTTTTAAATTCGTAATTGGGAAGAATAAATCCTCACCTTGTCTTAGAACTCAGGACAGAAATTGCTACCTCTACCCTCCCGCTCCAAGGCATGACCTACCTTGGTTTCCAGCATCAGCGGGAGAGAAACAGGACAGTGACCCATGAAATCAGGGGCTCTCAGAGGCTGGGATCCCCACCAGGTCTCAGAGGGAGGGAGTCCAAGGTTGAGCAGTGTGAGCCTCAGGTGCTTTAACTATATTCCAGATTCTTCTTTTCATTCTGATACTAGAGCCCAGGGAATATCATTAATTTCAACGCATAGCTCTGAGTACCTACAATGTGCATGGCAACTAGTTAGGATTTTGGAGAAACAAAGACTGATGAAATCTGGCTTTCAATCAAAGCTAAGACCAATTGTTAGCACATCTGTCCTTTGTTGACTGGGCAGGCTTTGGTATGTGGATTTGCCCCAGTTTCTTCTATCTCAGCTCTATTCTCTGCTCCTTTTTAATTTTGACATTTAGATCTAGTTGAGACCATAATATATTCTGGCTCACCTAAATGAAAAACATTTGAGGCCATTAGACCAAAGGTACAGATGCACACAGCTATGCAGACAGGGAAGGTCTTTAGGTTATGCAGGATGCGTTTGGCTTGATCCATATAGAGGAGAATAACATCAGAGTAGCCGCATCCTGGGATAGAGAGGAGAGGGGCAGCCAATGTTTTTGCATTAAATCCTCGGAGTCCAACCAGGGCAGAGATAAAGGGACATCACCTAGACTTGTGGCTTGAGTTTGTGGCTAGGATCTGGAGGAAGCTCATGACCTCTCATCCTTTATCTTACATTTATGACATTTTGCAAACACAAAACTTATGGCTCTTCTAATTTTTCCCATTTTTCAGCTTGAAAGGATGATGAAGAGAGAATGGTATAAAAATTAGGAAGAATCTTTAAATGAGAGGAATTTAAAAATACCACTGAGGTGTTCGATGTTATAATCTCAAGAGATGGCTGGGTGTCCTTAGTGATGATCCTACTTCCTATTCTGATGTGACTGGTTCAGTTTATATCCAGCAGATGGAAAGTGAAATCAAAGCCAATCAGACCTATCACGTACTAGGACATTCACACATAAGGCTGGGACCAGGTCTTTTCTCTGAATTAGCAGCAAATAATAGTTGTATATCCAGCAAATAAAGGAGCGTTCGATCACCCCTCTGTCTCCTCCCCAGGTCTCTAGTGCAAAGGTGGAAGTTTTGGCTTTTTTGTAGTTCCTCACACAAGGCACAGAGCATGATGCTCTGCCTCGGTGACCAGGACCTCTGAAACCCTTCCCTGGCCGTGTGGCACTAAGGTATTAGAGGAGCAAGGGTTACAGAGAACTACAGGCGAGGAGGCCATGGTGCTGCTCCCCTCCCCTCCCCCGCCTGTGCGAGGGCTCCGACAGCATTTTAACGACATTCTGAGCGCACCATATGCTTTTCCAATTCTCTGGGAAATGGAGTAGCCAGGCCCGGAGCTCTGGCCTCAGATGGATGGCCATGCCCATCTAGGTGCCCTGCCTGAGGAAGCATCTCTTGAAAAACATCCTTCCTCCCCTCCATCCCTGACTTGCAAAGGGCAAAGCCTGCCACGAGATCCCAGGCTCAGGACTTGGGTTGTTCCTGTCATTTCCTGCAATGTTTATCCTGTCCTCTCTGTGTACTTTGCCAGCTAGAACAAAATAGTGCTGCTATGGAAACTGCAAACACTAGGCAATCCTGGCCCCTGCACTTGGCAGCCCAGCCAGGAGAGAGATAATGGCTTTTGTTGTTATCTATCGGATGCTGATGCTCAGTCGGTTGTACCCTCAGGCCCTAACTGGGGACACGCTGACACTGCATCATGAGCCTCACTTGTAAACTTCCTCAGCCTCTGATGCAGGCCTAAGATAACCGGTGCAGCCAGGGCCCAGCTCATTATCCTGATGACAACCCGAGGCTTTATACTTTCCTGACAACTTCTGTGGTCCCTTCACTCTCAGGTGACTTAGGATGCTCAAAATAGTCTGCTGAGTGCTGTAACTTGCAGACCCAAATGATTGGAAATCCAACATCCTGTGAGCCTTTCCCCTTTTCCCCCAATACGAATAAATACATTCTCCTGGAGATGCTTGTGGCTCTTACATATTATGCTGGGGCTGGGGCAGGGAAGTGACCTCCCTCCCCGCCAAAGGGGATCAGCCTGTCATATGCAGAGCAGGTGGCTGGGCATTTTCTTTCCTGGAATGAATATAAATCAGAGCTCTCTAAAAACTCATTGAGAACAAAATTCCAAAAGATGATTAAAACCTCTCTGTGGGCTGCAACTTTTAATAAGAGGTCAGTTTACTATATCCAACATTAACAATGATAACGTTAGCAGAAGAGAAACCACAGAGACTGAATAATTGAATGTGAATTCTTTCACCCCTGAGCTGCCAGGTTAAATCTAACAGCCTGGCCTCTGTAGGTGTGGGCAAACACAGCTGTGTTTAGCTTGCTCTGAAGTCTTGGTCTATCTTTCCAATATTTGTGCTTTGAAAAGAGCTTTCTGCTCAAAATGTGCTTCTCTTGGGTTTGGAACCCACATATGTAGCAGAAGAAAGTTATCCTACCTCGATTTTTCAGCTATCTCAGGGACTGACTGACTTGTTCTCTTAGAGCAGTTTTTTTTTTTTTTGGTTGTTGTTTGGTAACACCCATTTTCTCTGGTTTCAGATGGCTCTTTTCTGGAAGAGATAATCGCGGGAAAATCTTCTGACCCATTTACTTGCAAATGGTAAGAAATATTTGATATTCGTAAAGCTCTTGCCACATCAAGCAGGGTGATTTTCCAATTCTATTTGATCCTTCTAAAAGCTAGCTAGGCTTGTTCTCAGAAAAATGGTATTACGGGCACAAAAATTTGTAGTTCTAATTTCTGGCCCATTATTTCACAGTTGTCGGTGGCTGCTCACAGGAATATCAGAATGAGGGAGAGAGGAGTCAGCGTGGGCCATCGTGACTAATGGTCCCCCTCTCTTGCCCCCAGGAGAGGGCAGCAAGGGCAGTGCCAGGCTAAGAATTTAATGGGGTTCCTGCATATGGTAATGCGAAAGCTTGAGGCAGGCCCTGGTGTAACTAAGGGAGCCACCGTCAAGATAAATAAGACTTGTCAATGGGTTGGTTTCTTCTTTCCTGCTGGCTGTAGAGGCACAATTTGAATTTGGGGGTGGGGAGAATTGGTGATGAAGGGAAAGCCTCACTCTGCATAATTATGTAGAGTTTCACAGCGGAGAGGCGGCCTTGCACACTGTAGGACAGGAGGGAAATCAGTTGCAAGGGGTTGGAAGAGAGGATGTAAAATGGTAACCTAGCATGGCCAGGCAGGTTTTCCAGGCAACTCAGTTTGGCAGCTGAAGTTGTTTTTTAATTCGAGGTGGTTGCCAAGTTATGAAGTTCTGGAGCTTTTATATGGAAAGCTAGATTTCTTATTTTTTTTGAGGGGGTACCAGGGATTGAACTCAGGGGCACTCAACCACTGAGCCACATCCCCAGCCCTATTTTGTATTTTTTTTAGAGACAGGGTCTCACTGAATTGCTTAGCGCCTCGCTTTTGCTGAGGCTGGCTTTGAATTTGCGATCCTCCTGCCTCAGCCTCCTGAGCTGCTGGGATTACAGGTATGCGCCATGCGCCCAGCTTAAGCAATTCTTGCAAGTATTATTGACCCTCTGCCTGCATGGTAACTGCTGAGAGACTGGCTGGAAGCTGCTTCCGGCAGACAAGGGTGCTTGCCCACTTTTCCCTAGTCTTGTGTGCACAGTCTTATGGGTGTGATGTGTGTGACCCTTTCCCTGTTTGAATTTGGACTCCTGGTCTGATAGTATTAGCCCTTTGGGGGTTGTGTATTTGTGTGTGTGTGTGTGTGTGTGTGTGCATTTGTGGTTTATCTGCTGCAATGTTGGGAGAATAAAATGTGAGCCTGATCTTCACCGGTGAGGGAAAATTGGGAGTTTGGATACAGGGTGCAATGTTTATCTCTCTCTTGCTGGACTGTTGCTGTTCTGCTGAAGTTCACTTCTACCTTTGGGGCATGATTTGAGATGAATAATTCAAATTTTGTAAAATATACAGTTGGGAGGAAGGAGGTGGATTTTGGAGGAAGTCTAACACCCAGGGATAGAGTTTCTTGAAAGGTGGGAGCAGCGTCTCAGGCTGAGCTAACGTTTGGGTGGTCAGCGCTCTGCTGTGGTGACATGTGTGGCCCTGGGATAGCTGTGGTTCAGCACAGCAGGAGTTTACTCCCTGCCTACAACACAAACTCTCTGCTGAAGAGTGCACAGTCTTTCATCATCCTGTAGTGAAGTCATCAGAGTCCTGTGACCTGCAGGGATACTGCTGTTGCAGAAGAGCGAGGTGGGCACTCCTGTAGGACACTCTTCTCACTTCCCTCAAATCCCATTGTCCAGGACCCCATCACATGGCCCCGGATACCTGCAAGCAGTCCTCCCATGTGCTCAGGAAGAGGAAAACGAAACAGGATTTGATGAACACGTAGCATGGTCTCTGCTGCAGAGGTAAAGGGGAGGTGTGTTCCTGAGAGGCGAGCAGACGGAGGACAGGAGGCAGAAGTGGGTACCCTTTTTGAGGTGTTGCCTATCTGGTCTGGTCCCCACAGACTATGGCAAGCGTCATTTTTAGCATCGGGCTTGTGTCTGTACCCATGTTGTAATTCTCTTACTTGACCTTTTAGGAGAAATCTGACACATGTCCATAGTAGCCCGATGTCGGGCAAGACAGAATAGAGAGATGTGAAGAGAAAGGTTCCCTGCCCATCCCCCTCTGTCTGGCTCCCTGGGAAGCAGTGGCATCCTCTTTGAGTTTGTGTCCAGGAGTTCCAGGCAGTGATGAGCCACAACTTAGGTGGTGACCTGGCTCATATCAGGGTAGACTTTCCAGTGGAAGACTCAGGAACAAGGTCAGGGAAACGGCCTTTGGTGGACCTCTACCAAGCAAAGCTGACCTTTGACAGGGGGGCTAATTGCTTGTGTTGCTCATTACTATAGAGCTCAAAGCCATGTCTTATCCCTAGGCTTTCATTGATTAATACTCTAGACCGAGTGCCTGCACACCTCATCTCATTCGACTTCATGACGACTTGATGAAATAGATGGACTTCTCCCCATTTTACAGAAGGGGAAATGGAGGCTTAGGAGAGGTTATTTCACCGAAGGTTACTTGGCTGGTGAGAGGCAGATCCAGGGGTTCATCTAAGTCTGTTTGATTCTAAAGCCAGGGTCGACTCCATTATACCCACTTATGAGGGATACCAGTTTTCTTGAGCAGTGAACACCCTTCAGAGACCCTTAGTCAATGAGCCTCTGATTTGGACCGGCAGACTCCATTGGAGAATTTGAGGCAGGTTTGGGGTTATTCTTGGGACTGTAGCTGGAATCAAAAAGGCCCGTTTTGCGAGGGGTTTCAGACCTTGGGTGTCCTAGAGTTAGAGGGATCCTAGACAGGAGAGGATCCTCTGCCTGTTCAGGAGCCTCCTTGGCTAGAATGGTGGTATCCTGGGGATTACAACTGAAATAAACTCTGAAAGGGAGAAAGAAAGAAAACACACCCACGTATATAAACGTGTACACAGGAAAAAAAGTGATATTCAATTCTAACGCTATTTTGCTCCAGACTCAGGAACTGTTCCTTGAATATATATCAGTGCTGGGGGGACACATTATTATGGTGAGATTGCAATAATTCACCGAGTGATCTTAAAGCAGGAGACGGAACTGTCTGTTCACCAGCCTGCATCGGGATCCACCAGCTGGCGGGCCAAGGGGCAGGCGCAAGTCTGCACACTTTGACCCCCTCCAGGGGTTTGAGTCCACTTTTTATACCATGAGTAAGGCATGTCAGTACATTAATCATAAATGGCTGTTGTAAGGTCAGATCGGTGGTAAAGACCACGACCATTAGCTGAAGGGGTATAAGCATCGTTTTACTGGGGTGCGCTCTCGGGCGAGGTTCACCGGTCCACCAGGGTGGGCCAGGGAAGTTGTGCCCAAGACTGGGAGAGGCCATTTTTACGGGTAGGTTGAAGGTGGGGGACTCTCATGAAGAGGCGTCTCTTCTTGGTTGGCTGAAACCTAGTGACAGGTATGGGCCTATTTCAGAGGTCAGCGCGTTTATTGATGATTGCTTGATGTCAGAGTGGTGAGCAGTTGTCCCTTTGGTGCTTGTTTGGCACGTGTGGGAAGTCTTGGCGTGCAGGGGTAACTTCAGATGCCCAGCTCCCCCTTTGTCTAGCTGCCATCTTTTGACCCAACAGCTGTTGCTATGATTCAAAACCATAAGCAAATGTCATGAGATCTAAAATCATAAGCATAAGGGGAAGTGGATCAAAATGACCCTAGTTGAGTACAAATTAAAGAATGGTTACTAACATCTAGATAGTTAATCTCTGACAGGGTCCATTGTCCAAGAAAAATGGGAACCAAAGAGAGCAATTTTACATTGTGTAAGAATTGCCATTTTGTGTTGCCAAACATGCTCTGCTAAGCAACTGTTGATGGGTACAGAGGCAGGGCTTTCCCACAGGAGAAGCTTTTCTTACATGACGTGAAGTGTCAGGGTAAAATGGAGTCTGTTTGGTCATTGCCCATGTAGGCTGGCCCATAGCAGCATCAGGACGCAGGTATGAGCTGGGAGCAAGGGCCACAGTCAGGAAGGCTGACATGGCTTGAGGAGCACAGAGGACCCAGCTGAGGTGGAGGAGCAGCCGGGGACACAGATTGTTCATGTGAGGTGTGACAGCGTGCTGGACCCTGGAGCGCGCCAGGCTGAGCAGGGCAGTAAAACAAGGGATCTTCTGTTCAGAGGTGTATGTTAACTAGTTCAGTGTGGGGAGGCCTTGGACTCATCTTGGGTAATTTGGTCGTTTTCCCCATGTGGGAGATGTTCTATCAGAGTCTGCCTCATAGGAAAACAAAACAAACCCAGACTCTGCATGGTGGAGACTCCAAGGTGGGCTCAGAGCTGACAGTATCCTTCTGGCCCCTCCCTCCCCTCCCTTTTTTCTTCTCTTTCATTTTGGATCTTGTGTCCATTTCAGTGACTGAGCTTCTAAATTCAGCAGCTTGGTAGTGAAATTTGCCTTCTTGGGTCTTGTATCTGAGACCAAGGGCAGGTGGGGTAGCATTCCAGGACCCTAATGGCTCATAGATGAATACAGATCAATGAGTGGATTAAACTGACATGGAGGTCGAAGGTCACAGAAAGAACCAAGTTTTTCATAGTTTCCTCCAAGTACAACATTGAGAGGACCGCAGCTCAGGCTGCTGGCTCAGAACATCTGCTTTTTAATGAGGGCTTCAAGTGGTTCCATTCGGTGAGTCTGGCGGTGGGTGCTGCTCTGAGTGTGCAGAAGGGAGCAGGGGGTGTGTTGAAGTCTGACAACATCCCTGACAGTTCAAGTGCAATCAATACCCATTTCTTCTTGGGGCCCAAGTGTATGGTTTAATTTCTAGGCATGGGGAGATCCTAGACATTCCAATTAACAACTTGTTTTTTCCCCATACCAAGTGTAATAAACGAAACACTGTGAACTTGAAAGAGAGGGAATAAAGAGGAAACACCATGAGAGACAATGTCAGAGGCAGAAATTCTCCTGCCCTCAGGCTAGTTAGGTGCTTTATCTGGCACAAGGTGGAGAAGGCGATCCTGCTATCCTGAGACTTTTAGAAAAATAGTGAAGCCAAAGACATCTGCCCAGCAGATCAGAACCTTTCACTGAGGAAGCAGAGAGGAGGGACTCATGGCTTCACTGAGGCTTATTTGAAGGTCAACAATTCTGATTTATTATATTGTATTGCAAAGTTGGAAATAAAGGCCCAGAAAGCTTACTTATCCACTTAATTGTTAAATTGTTAATATTAATTGAGCACTTATTAGCACCAGGCCACATTCCAACCTCTTTTTTTTTTTTTTTTTTTGAGTACTGGAGATTGAACTCAGGGGCACTCGACCACTGAGCCACATCCCCAGCCCTGTTTTGTGTTTTATGTAGAGACAGGGTCTCACTGAATTGCTTAGTGCCTCGTCGATGCTGAGGCTGGCTTTGAACTTGCGATTCTCCTGTCTCAGCCTCCCTAAGTGCTGGGATTACAGGACATTCCAACCTCTTTACATGCATCGATTCATTTAATCCTCATGATATCCCTATGATGTAGGCTGCTCTACTTGTCCTCATTTTATAGATGAGGAAGCAGATGCACCCAGAGGTAAAGGGGCTCATTCGAAGTCATATGATTAGTAAATGAGGAGTCAAGGAAGAGTTTGCCTGACTCTCTCACCAAGTAGCAGCTCGAAAAGCTGAAAAAGTCACAGCACCAAATCCAGAAAACAACATGAATTTTTATACCTTTATAGTTTTTTTAGCACATGCTTTGATTGACTTCTTATATGACGATGAGTTTGTAATATCAATTTTTATAGTGAGAACAGAAAGATAATTCAGTCCTCCCTCTAACATGATTGATCTTTTTTAAAAAAAATAGATTTGAGAATACGCAAATGATGTGATGTCATACAATCTAGTTTAATAAATCTATAGGATTTTGGCTTATAACGAAGCAGTCACAATAAATTCTGTTTTGTGTAATTCTTATCAAAGAACGAAAAAGCTGAGTACAGTTGTAATTGTATATCATGCATTATTGAGTATATTCCTAACCCATACTCAAAACCAAAACCCAAACCAAAACTTTTGTGTTTACTGAGCTTCAATGAGAATCCTCCAATTACAATTTTATGTGTCTGAAGATTAAAATTATTTCCCATAGACAAACTTTGAGTTTCCTGTATTTCAAATCTTGTTTCTCTTCTGCCACCCACAAACTTCCAGTGGTGGGTGCTATGGTAGTGAAGCCAGAATTAGGCAGGCAGGCAGTGTAGATAGGTAAATTGAGTCAGGTTGGATCAAGGAGGCCGATTTGGGTCTGGGAAGTTGGAGAGGGATTGAAATGCTAATGCCTTTGGAGCCCTTCCTCCACCCTTATCAGGATAACCTGCCCCTGCTCCAACCTGTTGCTAAGGTAACCCCTCTCAGGGACTCTCTCTCCTGACAGGGATTACTTAATTACACCACTTTCCTGCCCAAATCACTCCACCTGGGCCCTTCCCCCATCCATGTACTTTTCACCTTTTTGGCCATCCCACTGAGCATCTCCTGGGCCTATCACTATGCAGAAAGGAGAGAGAGAAAGGGAAGAGAGCAGGAGAACAAAAGAAACATATAAAAAGGCAAAACACGTGGTACTTCTTGGGATACCAGGATACCAGCTATGGCCCCCTTCTTCCTCCTGGGTGAAGTCTATGTTACCCCTTTTAAATAAGCCCTGCTTAAATGCGTGCCTTGGTGTGCTTCTCTGATGTTCTACTTCAGCATGTGAGGAAGCAGAACTGGTCACAGGTGATGGGTGGCATCAGTAGGGTGACTGCCATCATCTGAATGTTTGAGAGCCCTTAACATTTTTATGTTGAAACCTACTGCCCAGTGTGATGGGGTTAGGGGTTGGCTCCTTTGGGAGGTGATAGGATCATTAGGGTGGAGCCCCTATAAGTGGGATTAGTGCCCTTATTAAGAATACCTCAAAGGTCTGTCTTTGTTCTTCCACCATGTGAGGACACAGGCAGAAGGTGCTAGCCTATGAACCAGGAGCAAGGCCTTTATCAGGCATCAAATCTCCCAGCACCTTAATCTTGGACTCCCAATCTCCAGAACTGTGAAAAACTCATGCTGTTTATAAGGCGCTCAGTCTACGCTACTTGTTATAGCAGCCCTAATGGACTATGTTAGTGGTAATATATTCTGGTTTATCTGGGTTAAACCCCAGTGTACCCCTGTTGTCTTGGCATAATTATAGATAACGTTGTTCCTTCCCTCTCAAGTGTTTTGCTGGGGAGGAAAGGGTTAAAGCAGCTAGTCTGTGACCCATTTCTCTTCTTATTCGTGGGGGGATGCTTTGGGAAAGGAAAGCCAGTGAGCTGGTTTAATCTCTTTGTAAACATGCTGATAACCGGATCTCCTGGTGGACTGATGCTATCTGATTAGAGAGTCTTACATGTGGAATTCTCTTAATTGGAAATCCCTGGTTTAGGATTACTTAGGGTCAACAAACCCGGACTCTTTTGATTTAGTGATGCATGATCCCTAAAGAGGATCATGTTAACTATACAACTACCTGGGTATAAAACTGGAGGTTCTGTAAGTTAAACCCTCCCCTGTGCGTGAGGTGATGCAAACCTTCATCTAGACCCCATGTATCATTACTCTGGGCCAGACAGCACATGTTGATCTGGGAAGAAAGGACCTGTGGAGTCATACAGGCCAGCTCATCTGTTTCCTGGCTTTGTCTGTACCTATTGTTCACATCTATCCTTACAATTACTGGGAAAGCTTATTCTGGGTAAGGTCTCTGATTTGTGTGAGTCTGATTTGACACCTGATCTTTTAGGTTAGCTTACCTGGTTGAACAACAGATTAGGGTGTCCAAGCCTAGGACACATTCACATTGCAAAGTGTCCTCTAGTGCTGCTGCTCCTGTGTCACGATGCTGGGAACAGAAGCAGTTTGTCTAGCATCTTATCAATGATGATGACACACAGAAATGACGGACTACTACCTAGGGGTGATGATGTGGCTGGCTCAGGTTCCATGTTTTGAGAATCATTAGTTGAACATCATTGATTGGACTCTCTGGGTTCCAATGGCATTCTTGGATCTTGCTCTGTCAATGGGAGACAGGGGGTCTTTGGGGGAAACCCAAAGCTGCTTCTGGTTGCTTTTGAGCTATGCTTTGCAGGACCCAGGTGAAAATATTTGATTTCACAAACCTCTGCAATACCAACTTTTCTAGTTCGACTCTTCCAATGCCTTGTACCATTTAGACCTGAGATAGCAAATGGACTTCCTTGGGAGCCCGTCCGAACAAGCACTTGATGGACCCTCCACAAGTGTCTGTTGTTTACTTTTTTATTTTTATTTTGGTACCAGGGATTGAGCCCAGGGGTACTTAACCACTGGGCAATATTCCAAGCCCTTTTTATTTTTTATTTTGAGACAGGGTCTTGCTAACTTTCTGAGGCTGGCCTTGAACTTACGATCCTCCTTCGTCAGCCTCCTGAGCTGCTGGGATTACATGTATGCACCACCATGCTGGGCAAATGTCTGTTGTTTAGACATTGGCCACATAACAAAGCTGTTGAGGATACAGAGGACCCATGAAATAGCTTCCCTTCCCCTCTAGGCCTGTTGTTCAACACGGCATATTGGAGAATCTTTAAGGAGACAAAATGATACCAGATCTAATGCCAACATAGAGATCTTCCAAAGTTGGATATAAAGTCTTTCCTAAAATCAAATTCTCAGGGAGAAATTACAATTTGGTAATTAAATTTCCTTGAAATTTCAAGTCTAGATATCAAAGTCCAAAAGATATAAAGTTGGAAGTAAGAAGGTTTGCCTTTGGGTTGACAATCCTTAAGCCCTCAGATCATTGCCTGTACTTTCTTATTTTGCAGGGGCCCGGAAACTTTCACCCAGCCCCAGCATGCACATGCATTAGTAGAAACAAATTCAAGTTGTGGTTGCTGGCATCACTTCCGTGGAGACTTCCAAAATGGTTCAAGAACTTTGACCAAAGTCCAAGTGGACTAAAGCTTTTTCTTGTGGTTCATTTTTTTTTGCAGAAATCTAGGTGTCTTTGTATAAGGCCAGAGTGGAGGGAGCTTTTTCCTGAAACCACCATGCAGGTAGTTTCCCTCATGGAATTTGTCATTTGGCTGAGGACAAAGATGCAGTGATCTTCAGGAGTCGGGGGGATGCTTCCCCATTCACCCAGGCCAGTGGGCTTCAGTCCTCACTGTGGTCAGCGAGGTCCACAGATTCTAAGGTGCCAACCATGGGAATTCAGATTCAGGTTACGGTGGGGCTTGGGAATCACTGTTTTAATAAGCACCCCAGGTGATTCGAATGAAAGTTTGCTTTACTGCGCCTGATTGCAAACTCCTTGAATTATTCCAAGTTTACAGCAGCATCTGGCACTTATTAGGGGCTCAATGAATATTTGTGTACTAAATAAATCACTTTGAAAGGAGAGAAGGGATGGCAAGGAATCGGAGGAAGGATTTAATTTTGTTCTTAACTCTACCGAAAGCTCTTCTGTAGCTTTGTCAAGGATATGAGAAACTTCCTCTTCTGGAAACGTGTTTGCAAGTTCTTGGATTTTAGATTTGGAGTGAGGTGAGACTGGAAAAGAGAAGAGGGAACATGACAAAGTCAAATCCTCCTAAGATTATTGGGACTCTAGGGCCCAAAGGTGTGTCAAACTGTTTGTCAATGAGTGTCACTCTCTACAGTAACTGATGCCATCAAAATGAAAAGATGCTACACAGGATGCAGAATGTAATTTATCATTTTTTGATATTCATAGGGTTTTCTCTATAGTGCCTTATAATTCATAATTTTTTTTTACAGCTACATATGATTTTAGCTTCATGTTGACATCCAAGTGTACCCTGACTCTACTCAACTATACCGTGGTTTGTTTTTTGTTTATTTTTATTTTTATGGGTGCATTATAATTATACATAACGGTGGAATTCATTAGGCCACTTTCATACATGCACATAACATAATTTGATCCATCTCATTCTCTAGTATATATGATGAAAACACTCAACCCTTGACTTTGAGTCTGGCTTATTCATTTAGCATGATATTCTCTAGTTATACCCTGAGTTTAAAAAACTTAGGTACTAGTGTGCAAAATTCTTACCTCCATGAAAAGTCCTCCTTATGCTTACTCTTTTTTTAACCCTCTCCTGCACATCTCTCAGGGAGTTAAATCTCTGCAGCCAATTTAATTCCTTGACAAATCATTGAAAATACTTCAATTTAAGGATCTTAGCCAACAGCAATTTATATAGAATGAATTTTAAACCTTTACCTGCCCATACTGTATGTTTTTCAGAAAGCCACAAATTTCACTGAATGTGGTTTAGCAATGAATTGTCAAATATAGTCTGCAGCATGTTTTCTAATTGGTAGGAAAGCTGTCCCTAGACTTAATGAAGAAAGGCAGTTATTATGTGTCCAAAAAATTATCTGGGTGCCTGGGCCCTTGACCTCATAGAGGTCAATGAGGTCATCCTATTACAGGTGTGAGCTGCCAACAGTCACCTCAGGCAGATCAGGTGAGGCTCCTGAGCCACCCAGCCACTACTCATATGCTTGAATACCTGCAGGTAAGGTTGGCTGGCTCTCCTGTGACGTGGGCCAAGGTACCATCAATCACTCTATGAGGAGAAACTCAAATTCAAAGACATTTATATGCTGCAATCTTCTGGTATATTCTAAATCATTTGGACTTTATTTCTTTCACTTGTGAAGCAAAAACCCAGCTCTAAAAATAACTGGGTGTCACAATATGACACATTCTCTATCACCTTAGTCCCAGAGTAAACAGATGCATATCTTGTACCTTGGCCAATTGTAGAAATTGAGTCTCAGCCACTGTACTCATCTGCTATCTCGGCTGGTCTCCTGCAAATCTATATAAACCATAACCTGGGAATAGTTCATTTTCATCAAGAAATTTCCTATCCATCTGTGTAACTGGTTTATTTGTCCAGAAAGAATTCCCTTCACCAGTGGTTTTTTTTTTTTTTTTTTTTTTGGTACTAGGGATTGAACTCAGGAGTACTCGACCACTGAGCCACATCCCCAGCTCTATTTTGTGTTTTATTTAGAGACAAGGTCTCACTGAGTTGCTTGTCACCTCGCTTTTGCTGAGTCTGGCTTTGAACTTGCAATCCTCCTATCTCAGCCTCCCAAACTGCTGGGATTACAGGCCTGTCCCCCCCTGCCCAGCTCACCAGTGGTTCTTAAACATCAGCATGTATCAGAATCACTGGGATTGCTGGCAAAACCATAGCTGGCTGCCCCTGCCCCCTTTGTTTTTCTGATTCAATGATTCTGGGAATTTGCATTGCTCACAAGAACCCAAGTGATCTTAACACTGTTGCTGGTTCTGTGACAGCACTTTGAGAAACAGTCTCCTAAACCAATGCTGTTGGTCCTGATTAACTTCTGGACTGTGACGACTTTAAGATACCACTAGGTGAAGTTAAATAACATCAGGTGGAGATGATGTCTAATTAAATTAGATTAAGTAAATTAAATAAATTAGATCAATTTAAAATGCTATCAGGTAAATTTAAATACCACTGGGTAAATTTAAAATACCATCAGTTAGAGATAATGGTGTGCTTACAGGTCCTTAGAAAAGAGAAGAAACTCAAGAATGAGTCTTGTGAGAATCTCTTGCTCCCTCTAATTTTTCAAAAGCAAATAGGAAGATATTGAGGTAGTAAATTCTACATTTGTGTATTGATTCAAGAAGAACAGGACATGGTAATGTTATTGTCCCTTAGTATACCAGGTCAGATTATGGGTCAAAATGTAACGCTTGATACATGGGGTTCTGTGTGCTGAAACACAGGGTTTTAATCTTATCTCTTTATTCTGAAAATGCTTCATGAAGGTCAGTTATGTGCATAGCACTGGGCTAAACATAGGTGAGGAAGTTGGATGACAAGATACAGTTCTAAGACTTGCAATCTGGAGTGTGAGATTAGTCAGACCTACAATACAGGGCATAGCATAAGTGTCATGAGAAAAGAACAAATACTCTATTTTGGATATGCAAAAGAAAGGATCACTTGAAGCTAGGAGTTGTAGAATGGAGAATGAGAAAATGTGTAATAGATGAGGTGTTTTTTGAGACAATAGAACTCTTTAGAATAGGCTCAATCAGCTGTTCATGTAGTTGAGGGCACTGGTTGTTGCCATGGTTTCAATATTTGTGGGTTGGAAGCTACTAATGCAGCAATGTTGGGAGGCGGGGCCTAGTGGGAGGTATTTAGGTCATGAGGCTCTGCCTTCATGAACAGATTAATGACATAAAAAAAGGGCTTTCAAGAATGGGTTTTCTCCTTCTGGTTTTCTGCTGTGTGAGAAACAGCTTTCCTCCCCATGGGGGGGCAGAGAATGCAGTGTTAGAGAATGCCATCTTAGAAGTGAGGACCAAGCACTGACTAGACACCAAACATGCTGGTCCCTTGATCATGGACTTCCCAGACTCTAGAGCTGTGAGAAATAAATTTCTGTTTGCTGTAATTACCCAGCTGTGATTCTGTTACAGCAGCACAAAATGAACCAAATCACTGGTATAGTGTCTGGATGATTAGGTGACCACTGAGGGTTTGTGGGTGCATATCTTGAAGGACAAGTATGACTTAATGGTAAAGGGTTTAGCTCTTCCAAAAGAACAGGCATATCAAAAGAGTGGGGAATTTTAAAGAAGGAATGAGAAAGTATAGAAAGGTACATTGGGTCAGATGTGAAAGGGCCTTAAATGCCAACTTGAACTTATTTTCAGTGGTACTGGAGGACTCATTGATGTTGTTTGAACTAGATAAACATTCAGGAAAATAAGGAGGGCATATTATGTAAGGAAGCTCATGCTAGGTTTTGGAAGAAGATGCTGAGAGGGTAGAGATAGGTCAGTTTCAACTGAGTCTCTAGACATGTGAGTGAAGCCACCCTGGATATCTCACCCTGCCCAAACCAGTTAAAAAGTCCAAAACCACTCTACAGCCTTTGCAATCATGAACAGATTAATGGTTGATATTTCAAGATACTACATGTTGGAGTGATTTGTCATATAGCAAAAGCTAACCAATCTACCATGTCACTAGATGGACTCTTGGTCCATATGATCAATTGTGACTTTCCCAGGCATTTACTAGACTCAGAGGAATTAATCACTCTACTGCAAACATTGGATTTGCCAGTCCTAGAGGGCTTAAGTTCATTTCTCCTTATTTTTACAACTGAACAAAGACGTCTGACTTATTTTGTCAACTCAGTAGTAATCGATCTGAGAAAAAATTTTCTTCTGAATCTGATCTTTAAACAACTAGACCACTTTGACATATCTTGATATAAAAATTTCCCATGGGTGGTAATTATTGTTGCCTGCCTTAGCAGTCTCCAATGTTAACGAGCATAAGTATAATCTGAGTAGCTTTGAAGATGCCTGTTCTTAGGCCTCAATTTTTAGCAACTTGATTGAGTGAGTCTGGGGTGGAGCTCAGGAATCACCTTGATAATAAACCCTCAGGATGCTCGTGATGAAGGTACTTCACTGATCATGCTTTGGAAACATTGGCCTAATATTGAAGTTATTTTTCCCCCAAATAATGTATTCATGTGTTATAGTGTCCCAGAATCCTCCTGTGTTAAGGCAGGAATACCCAGAGGCAAATGATTAGATTCTGAGAGCTGTAATCTAATCAGCCCATGTTAGTTTGAATGGACTGACTAGGTGGTAACTGTAGGCAAGTGGGGCATGGCTGGAGGGGGTGAGTCACTGAAAGCCTTCCCTGTGGCTCCTCCTCTTCCCCTCTCTCTGCTTCCTGGCCTCCACGAATGGAGCAGAATTCCTCCACAACCTTTTGCCATGATGTTGTACTTCACCTTGGGCCCAAAGCAATGGAGTCTGCCCACTGTGGACTGAATCTGAATCTATGAGCCAAAACAAAGTTTTCTTCCTCTAAGTTGTTCTTCTGGAGTATTTTGGTCATAGTGACGCAAAGCTGACTGACACATCCTGTCTTTTCTCTGAGCTTTTTCTATGATTTTCCCTTAAATACAGGTAATTGGTAAATATTTCCTGAAACAGGACAACCTGTGAACAAATATCAGCACATTAATGCCAATCTCTCATACTTATGCCACACAGATGCCAGATTTACTCAGGTAATTCCCTCTGTCCTCTGTGATGTTTTTATTCTAAATGAAGTATATGGAGAAAATTAAAGTAATTATCATCTGGATCCTGTTCTGCAGTCGTCGTCTTTAGCTTTTATCACTCACTGACATTCTTATTCCCATTTTGCCAAGGAAGCTTGAAAAGTTACATAGCAAGCAGGGGGCAAAATTAATTTGTTCCTAGATTTCCTTCTAGAAATCAGTTCCGCTTCTTTTTTCCTCTGTGTCTTTCCTGCACAAGTGTGGTTTGGATAAGAAGGCTTCCAAATATGTATAGAACACACACACACACACACAGGGAGGGAGAAGGGGGAGGTAAGGAAAAGATAGTGCAGAGTCTGTAAGATTATTAATGTTTACATTACCCTTTAATTATATCCTTTCCTTTTCTGTTTCAGAAAAACTCACGTATGACTGTTTCAGTCTAGTTTACTACTTCTGGGTTCCTCATGACTTTGATAGTGAACTAGAACTTGAAGACATGACCCTGCCCTCTGTGTGGGTCCTGTTAGTTTCCTAGCTTATTTTTGACCAGTTTCATCATGAACAACTCAGTAGTCCTCAAAAGAAATAGGGTTGAAGTGAGAAAAAAGAGAGCTGGGGATCTTTAGAAGAGTGACTACTTTCCCCCCTGTCCCAACCAGGCTTCTTTTAAAATTCACCTGTTTTGCTCATTTCCCAACCCGGTTAGAATACGGAACTTTCATTCCATCCATTAATAATTTTTTAAGGTTGTCATGGTCTCTCTTGGCATCATTAGTGAAAGTTTGAATGAAACAAACAATGAAAAAACCCTCAAACAAAAGCAAGGAACACACTATATGGAGGAGATGCCCAGATTTTTCTCTGACTCTGGTAGAGGGCTCAAGATGTGTGGGTGACACAGGTGGGAACAAGACAGTCACTTAGACATGGGAGGCATGGCTCCTCCTCCCAGGTCAAATCACATCCCAGACCTTTCTAGAAGATTTCAAAATAACCTGTGAACATAGCTAATCTAAATATCCATCCGTTTCACCAAACAAAAATTATGTTTGATGGTTAGATTTCATTTTTTTGGGGGGGGGACCAGGGATTAAATCCAGGGGCATTGAACCACAGAACCACATCCCCAGCCCTGTTTATATTTTATTTAGAGACAGGATCTTACTAAGTTGTTTAGGGCCTTGCTAATTTGCTGAGGCTGGTTTTGAACCTGAGATCTTCCTGCCTCAGCCTCCCCGGTCGCTGGGATTATAGGTGTGCACCACTATGCCTGGCTGTTGGTTGGATTTGAGTGGAGCCTCCAGTGTGGTTAATGTCATGTTTTTTTCTACCTCAGGTAGTGGGTTTGGTGCATTCTAATGAGAATCTACCAGGGCAATATTTCTTTTTTTCCAATGCATATGCTTGGGCCCTTTCCTCAGTTTTGGGTATACCCTCGGGATTCTGAAAACCACCTAAGTCATTCTGATAGGTGTCCCTCTTCCCCCAGCTGAGACCCTTCCAGTAAAATAGCCCATTTAGGCAATTTGAAAGGCCCAAGATTTCTCTGTGCTCTCAGCAGTTTTAATAAAAAGGGAGTGAACCTACGATTGATTTTCTCAAAGTAAGAACAAGCCCATGTTTATCCTCAGTGATTAGAAGAATGAATTCTTTTTGAGGGGGCTGGGGGCTGCTGCTGCTTCATATTCTGGGGATCCATCGAAGCTGACACCACCCATGTGAACCTCTGGGCTCATTGGAGTCATTTACATTGAACTTGACTCTGAGTCTGCTGGCAGGCTGGTGCTGACAAGGGGGGCTTTCTCTTCCAGTGTTTGTTTTATGATCTAAAACCCAGTCTCACCCACAGAATGGCCAAGTCCCCTACATGACAAGGCCGTGAGCCATCCAGGGATTTACTAATGGCTAAGCCGCATTATGAACAGAGATTTATGATCACCTTCCCAGTCAATTAAAATTCCAGATATTACTAAGGCAGAATTCAATTAAGGTTAATTTGGGCTTCTGAAAACTGCTTTTCCAAAGGGAAACCATGATGGGATTGTGACTCCTAGAGGGTTTTGATCAGTTTTAAATAACTTTCCGTGCCTTTCTTTTCTTGGCACAAGACACATCCTCTCCCTGTTGCCGGCTCCGGCTATTATCATTCAATTCAGATGTTGATTTTTCTGTCATAAGTTATCATTGTGACTTATTTGGTTTTTGCTTTGTCTTCTAAAAAAGAAAAAAAGCCCCAAATAAACACAAAAACCAAAATAAAACTCCCAAGGTTCTTAGCAGACCAGAACCCTAACAAAAGCACAACTTGTGCTGCGTAGAAATCACCGTGGTCTGACATGAAAGAAATATAGTCATTTGGAAGATTGTGACAACATTTCAGAAGCAATTATCCAAACTGGAAAAATAACCCATTCCTTTTCCTTTGTCATTAAGGCGGATGAAAAGGTTTGCCAACATCGTCGATGAGGGGGGAATGGGTCGGGAGGGGAACAGGTGCAAACGAAAATTATAATGCAACTCAGGCTTGCCGTCCTATCCTAAATTTTATTTTCTTGTCGTCAAGGGCTATTGTGACAGTTCTTAGCACAGTTGATTGAGCTGAGAAAACACATGGGACCAGGCCTTAGTCACCGAATTCAGAACATGCAGCCCCGTAGCGCTCAGAGCAATCTGGAGCAAGGAGTGAATAATAATTTCAGCACTTTATTTTCTCAGAAAGTCCAACCTATTGTTCATCACTGGAGACTAATAGCACAAAGCGGAGGAGAAATTTTCAGTACTAGGGGTTGAACTCAGGGGTGCTAAACCACGGAGCCACCTCCCCAGCCCTTTTTAATATTTTATTTAGAGTCAGGGTCTTGCTGAGTTGCTTAGGACCTCGCTAAGTTGCTGAGGCTGGCTTTGCACTCGCGAGCCTCCTGCCTCAGCCTCCTGAGCCACTGGGATTACCGTTGTGCACCATTGTGCCTGGCCACAGACGTTCTGCTGCTCTTCCAAGGAGCAGCGCTGCCCATTTGCTGTGGGCAGACAGGAGTGTCCATCAGATGCCCCTCCTTGACTTTGCAGTTCTTTCTGGGTTTCACCCACTGGGCTTCTCACCCTATAGATGTTCCCCAGAGCATGCTTACCAGGTGTGCTTTTCATACAGAGAGTGACTTTGGCGATGGCCTTGCTTTCATGAGAGTAGAGGAAGGAAGTCCCCGAGGCCAACAGTAACGGCTGCTGGTTTGGGTCATTTTCTCTCTTTGTGCATTTCAGAGGCTGGGGAAACAATGCTGAGGCTAGGTTGTGACCTGTGAAGTTATTCACGCGGCTGGTGCATGTGACAATGAACACCTATTTTGTATCACGTATTTGAAATGAACTTCCTTTTAATGCCTCTTCTTTGTATGTGAGAGTAGCTTTCCGGTGGCTTCTGCCCCATTGCAAACAGGGCACACAATAGACTTGTTTCCTAGGGGGGCTGATAATCGCCTCAGCACCAGGCTGCCACCCACAGCTTCTATCCCAGGTGAGATCAAGTGCACTCTAGGAACGAAGGCTTGACCAAGCTGGTACCTAGCTGGGACCTACTTGCATCCTTATCTTTGCCAATTTCCTGTTTCCACTTTTTTTTTTTTAAAGGCTAACTGGAAAAGGAAAGAGGCAGGAAATGAGAGGTTCTAAAACTGTATGGCAGTTAAGGGGAAAAGCTTCTGTAATCAGAAATCTGGGGTATAATTATATGATAGCCAGAAGAGAGGAGCATGCAGGTGGAGTGAGCCTCCCGAGTACAGTTACTAATGAATTCTCTCTCTTCCTTATGGAAAAGAGCCACATTTGTAAAGTTAAAAGTCAATGCCTCTTTGATGAGAGGATTTGCAGACTCTGCTGTCCTTTTTTCAAATATCGTGTGCTTGGAAAGAAGAGCAAGGAAGCTAAGCCCCTAGTCAAGGACCTTGGAGCCGGGCAAGCAGCCCGCTTTTTATCCTCCTGTTTCAAGGCCATGTGAATCTTTTTCTGAAGGAATTTGATAGGTGGCACACGTGTGGCTGCTTTGAGGAAGGTGGCCTTGTCCATGCAACATCAAAATACCCAGTCGATTAAGAGGAGAAAAACATCTAGTTCCCCTAGTCCTTTAGCGTGGTGCAGGCCAAACAAGGGGTTGAATGGAATTTTTACTTTCACCCTGTTTGGGAGTCACGTGGAGTTTGTGGGTGTGTGCAGCAGCTCACGTAGCGTGCAGGGCAGTAGCTAGCAAACGGCATCCAGCGTGAGGCCAATATCCGGCTGTTGGTAGAGTCCTTTTCTGAAAAACACCTATAATTTGAGATGGCACCAAGAAGAATCCACTTCATAGAGCTGTGGAGGTGCCTGAAATTCAACTATTGCATTTTGGGTTACATAACAAATGCCGAAAAGCACCCACATTAGCAAATTAGGGAGGGACAGTTTGTTGGAGTCAGTCCCTACAGGCTGGAGAGAGCCCCTTATTAAGCTTGCAGGACATTTGAGAGCTGGGTGTTAAGCATAACCATTGTTATTAAAAATTAAACAGTATGACAACTGGGGAGGTTGAGGGAGGAGGATTGAAAGTTTGAGGCCAGCCCCAGCAACTTAGCAAGGCCCTAAGCAACTTAGTGAGACTCTGTCTCAAAATAAAACATAAAAAGGGCTGAGATATGGTTCTGTGGTAAAGTACCTCTGGGTTCAATCCTCAGTATACACCTCCCCTTGCAAAAAAAATTAAATGATATAAACTTATAATTCATAAACTCTATTAGAAGAAAAATTAGTGCTATGGTTTGAATCTGAAACATTCCTCAGAGGCTCTTGTGTTAACAGATTGGTCCCCATCTTGGCACTGTTGGGAGGTGATGGAAGTTTTAAGAAGCAGTGTTCAATGGGAGGAACGCCAGTCATTGGAACTTTGAAGAGGATAGTGGAACACTGTCCTTCCTCTCTTTCTCTGCTTCTTGGCCACCATGAGGGGAGAAGCTTGTGCAACCATGCACTTTATGTCATGATGTGCTGCCTCGCACCCACAGGGCCAAGTGCCCATGGACCGAAACCTCTAAAATTATGTCCAAAATAAACTTTTTTTCTTTATAAACTGATTGTCTCAGGTATTTCTTACAGTGATGGAAAGCTGACTAACACAGGTAGAACACACTGAAAACTCCATTTCCTGCTTATTTTATGACATTTGCCATGAGTTTGAGGTTAATTCTATCATAACTACCTTGTGGAAATACTAGTGGGCACTCAGTGATGTCACATTGATGGCTTGAACTCAGCCACAGAGAGCATTAACACTGCTGAACTGGGAAATCTTATGAACCAGGACTCTTTTTTTCTTTTTCTTTCAGAGAATAGACTGTCGAACATTTGCCAGTATAGCACTGGGTGCCTGTGGTGTTATGGTGGTGGAGTTCCACGTACTGAACTAGTAAAGATGTCTGCTTGTAAGTTGAAAGAGTCATTTGTGTTGTTTTGACAAAATGCCAAAGATGAGATGACGACAACACTTATTTCTTGGAGTCTGGGAGCTGGAAGTCTGAGATCAGGGAGGCAGCTTGATAGGTTCTGATTAAGGGCCCTTTTCTGTGGCCCTCCCTCTGACCTCTTCTTTAAGGGTGCTCCTCCCATTCACAAGGGTTCCTCTCTCATGATCTTTCCACCTCTTGCATGTGCCACCGAACACCAAGCTGCTGCCATCTTGATCTTGGACTTCCAGCCTTTACTACTGTGAGAAGTAAGTACCTATTGTCTAAGTCACGTGATCTAGGTCATTTTGTTATAGCATCTCCAGCTGACTTAGGAGAAGCATAATATAGTACCAATGGATTGGGGGCAATCTTGAGGTATTTGTGTGAACACAATCAAAGAAGCATGCGAGGCTTCCAGGGTACATAGTGCATCCACATGTGCTTTTGGAGATTGTTGGGAAAGATACTCTGCTGGAAAGCAGAGGGCCTGGGCTTAGCATCAGGCTCTGTATTTCCAGCTGTGGAATACTGGGCAGGAAGCAAACCAAGCCTCTGCTTCCTTGTGTGCAAAATGGCACTCCCCTTATATGTTGAGGGGGTCAGCAGAGAGGGCTTTTTGAAAACTGTAAAACACTATGCAAATGTAAGGTGTGGATAGTCCAGGGTTACTTTTAAATAGATAGATCCAGGGACAGAAAGTATTTTTTGTAATTTTGAAAGTCATTTTATCTTTTGTCCTCATAGCTTTTGTTCCTAATATTTAAATTTCTAAAAATATTTTTGGTAGCTGGGCTTGGTGGCGCTTGCCTGTAATCCCAGTGGCTCGGGAGGCTGAGGCAAGAGGATCGCAAGTTCAAAGCCAGCCTCAGCAACGGCAAGGCACTAAGCAACTGGGACTGGGGATGTGATTCAGTGGCCAGCTGCCCCTGAGTTCAATCCCCAGTAGCCACCAACCCCCCAAAATATTTTTGGTGCTGGGGATAGAACCCAGGGCTTCGTGCATACTAAGAAGGCACTCTGCCTCCAAGCTATACCCCAAACTCTTATTGCTAACATTTACTTTCCTTCCTCTAACTTTCTTATTTCCTTTGCTTTGGTCTGCTTTCCTCTTTTTTTTTTTTTCTTTTCCTATTCTTTTTTTCCCCTCTGGGGCCTTTTTCTTCCTTTCTCTTTTATTTCCATAACTTGACACATTATAGCTTTAGAAGTGTTTTGCATCGGCTCTCTTATGTCACTATCACCTTTTATTCCTTGCTCGCTAAAAACTTCCCTCCTCCCTAAATTAGGTGCATTTCTCCATCACGGGACCCCTTGATGATTTTCCGTCTCAGTGGTCTGGCCCTTCCTTGCTCTGTGTGTAAGAGGTGGAAATTACTACAGGAACTCTCCCAGGGCCGGGCAAGTTGATGCTTGCCGAAGTAGCACTGTGGAAGCTTAGACTCCTAGCTTTCCTTAAAAGAAGGACAGCAATTAACCTTGGCAGTGGAGCAGAACTCACCTGAATGTGGACTTGAAAATCTGCCCCTCTCCTTAAGCAAATAGGATGGGAAGCATCCAGATTTTCATCAAAAATAAATTAAAAACGGAGTCCTCACATTATGAAAGAATTCACAGGGAGTTTCTCTGGTGAGGAATGCTCCCTCGATGTATTTCAACCATGTTTTGCTTCATAACCAACAGGGCTTTTCCCAGCAGCACACAGAATGTGGGGAATGGTTGGGACGAGCCACAGGGGCAGCTCACATTGTCAGTAAGTTTGTTAGCCAGCATTCATCCTTATTTCTCGTGGCATTTGACTGGATTTTAAGATCCATTTCAGGAGGATGTCGAGCCCAGGTGAGCCTGTTGCTTCACGTCTGCCCATTTGGGCTTAAGATACAACCTATTTATTTGGGCCCTTAGCTTTCTTCTCTTTTCCCTTCTGGCAGAGATTTTGGTTTCTGTGATGTGTGGGGTGAGAAAGTAGGTCACTAATGAAATGCTTCACGCAGTGGATAAATGATCTGCCGGCCAAACAGCACACAGAGGATGTTTACCAAAGGGACAGCCTAGGCCCAGGGAACAGGCCAAAGCCCACCCGGGAGGGCTTTCTGGGAACTGTCTGGAGTGTCGTGTGAACACAGTGGCCTAGGCTGCATCTCTGAACTGCAGGGATGCTGGTGTCACACTTCACGTCCTAGCAGTGGCTGTGGATGGCACCACTTTCTTTGGGGCAGATTTGTCAGAGATGTTTCTTCAATTCTGTGTTCATTAGAGTTCATCATTAGTCATTCCTGCTCCTCTTTGGAATTCTAGACTCTCTGCCTCTAGGGAGAAGATGCAGATTGGAGTGAACAGGAATGGCAGGAGGCCCTTGCTACTGAGCCTGAGATGCCCCGTGAAGACTTCTCCACTGCGGTTGTCTTTTCCCGTATTTTTATTGATGCATTATAATGATCTATAGTAATGGAATTCTTCCTTTCTTTCTTTTTTATATTAGGGATTGAACTCAGGGGTGTTCGACCACTGAGCACTAATCCCAGCTCTATTTTATGTTTTATTTAGAGACAGGGTCTCACTGAGTTGCTTAGTGCCTCGCTTTTGCTGAGGCTGGCTTTGAACTTGTGATCCTCCTGCCTCAGGGATCCTGAGCCACTGGGATATTTACAGGCGTGTGCTACCGCGCTCAGCTCATTGTTACACATTCATGCATACATATGATATAACTGTATAATTTGGCTCAAAATATCTGTTTTAGTCCCCCATTACTGCTGTAGCAAATTACCACACAGAACAGAAATTTATTCTCTTACAGTTCTGGAAGCCAGAAGGGTCACCAGGCTGAATCAAGGTGTGGGCAGGGCCACCTGCCCTCGGGAGGCTGCAGGGGAGCTTCTGTCCTTTGTTTTTTTCCAGCTACTGGTGGCAGCCCAAAGTAGCCACATCCCTTCCATTCTGTCCACCCTCCCCCCACCTCTCTTTTATAAGGATACTTGTGATTGCATTTAGGGCCAACAGGGATAATCCAGGATGATCTCCCATCTCAAGATCCTTAACTTAATCATATCTGTAAAGTTGCTGCCAAATAAGGTAACATTTACGGGGTCCAGGAATTAGGAGCTGTATCTTTGAGGCTGTTCTTCAGTCTACTACACTCTGAATTTTCCAGCAATGCTGTGTTCCAATGTTAACGTAGCTCTCATCGTTTATAATTATTGAGTGGCATTGGGAAGCTCTTCTGTGGACTGCCTGCCACTTTAGAGCTGTCTGGCCTCGAAGCGTACCAGCGGGTGGGGAATGAAGTACCTGGGCGGGGCGGAGCGTTTTAGGGTAGGCATTGCTTCCCATTGCCTGTGCATGTTGGTAAAAAAGCAGAAGGGCCGCCTGTTTTATTATTTTAAAATTCTCCAAAGACAATGTACCCCTGGCCCTGCCTTGGTACTCCATTGCTCAGCCAACTTCTCAGTCAAGAAGTCAAATCCTGCTTTACTGATCAAAACAGGCCTAGAGATGTGCGAAGACTTGCCCTCTGTCACAGGTGAGACTAACACTCATGGCTTCTCATCTCCCAGAGTTCTGTTCTTGCAATGATTGGTTTACACTTACTGAAATACCAAGACTCCGGAGGTTCAGCCTGACCCTCACGTTCCTCTTCTAGCTGTTTTCTTGTGCTTTTCCCTGGGAGCATTTTGTCCTTCCCAGTCTAAGTCTGCGTGTAGAGTTGGAGGTTCTTTCTCCAGCTTTCCAGTTTCCTGCAGTGGAAAGAAGATCTAGTTCAAGGGCTCTAATGTGGCTCCCCATGGGGAAACAGAACAAGGGACAAGAAATAGCCACAGGGATGTAGCAAAGATTCTAAGCATCTTAATGACATTTTTATGGCATTGACTCACGATCTGCCGTTCTCTCCTGCCTCTCTTAAATTGTGTGGGAATCCCTCTGAGGGGTTCCTGGATTCCTTCTTGCTTTATCTGGCAAATTTTAGCCAGCCAGGTCTGAGTGGGCTGGAGGCTGACCTCAGTAGCTGGATTGATGGGCTTGTCGATCCTTCTAGCTTGACTTTCCAAGTGTGAGACTGTTCAATGCTGGTCCTGAGGTTGCCTGAGACCCCTTGTGGGAGTTGCTTGTTGCTGTGTGGGTGGTGTGTTCCTCTCTGATTGCATCTACTCCTACATGAACCCTCTGAAAGGACATGGACTGGGCCCAGAGGCCACTCTTCATTGCTATTTGGGTCACACTCCATGGCCCACTGTAGTCACTGGCAAGCTCGGGTAGAATCCTTAATGACTCTCTTTTCCTGTGCCTTCGACACTGATAGAAGCCCAGGTGAGCTTCCCAACCTTTGCCTCTAGCTCTGCTCGCTCTTTTCCCCTTTCCAGACCATTCTTAGGGCACCTCTCAGGAGACCCCCGAGCCCCCACCCAGCTGTCTTCTAAGATGGGAGTGAATCCAAAAAGAAATCAGCCACATCCATGACCTGACCGAAAGTTCCATGTGGAAACTCTCAAGATCCAATGCACATTTTAAACTTTGAGCTGCCTTTGGCCTGTGTGGAGAGGAGCTGCAGGCTGCTCTTGTAGATCAGCCGTATTCGTCAGCTTTCTGTTATTGTAACAAATACCAGGAATGATCAGCTTATAAAGAGGAAAGGTTTATTTTGGCATACAGATTTAGAGGTTTCAGTCCATGATTGTTTGGCCTCACTGTTTTTGGACTGTGGTGATCATGGCAGCAGCATGTGGCAAAACTTCTTGCCTCACGGCCAGGACACCAAAACAGGAAGAGGGAGGGGTGGGTCCTACAATCCCCTTCAAGAGAATGTCCCCAGTGACCAGAAGACCTTCCGCCTCTTAAAAGTTCCCATCACCTCCCACCCAATAGCACCGGGACCAAGCCTCTAACTCATGGGCCTTTGGGGGAATTTCAGATCCAAGTCTTAGCACTAACTTTCTCTACCATTTCTCTAGAATCCTCCTCCCTCCTGTGGGGATCTTGTGGCTCAGATAATTATTGGTTTCCTTTTTTCTCTGGCCCCTAAAATTCCTTTAAGTTTTCCTCTTCCTCTTCCAAAAGATTGTCACCCCTGGAAATTCTGTTCCCTTCTAGAACCTGGATTCTCTGCTATAGATATAAAAAAAATTTTTTTTTTAAAGGCTGTTTCGCACTGGTCAGGGCTAATGGTTGATTCTAGTT
Organism: Xerus rutilus; assembly: GCA_028644305.1. Taxonomy (NCBI): domain Eukaryota; kingdom Metazoa; phylum Chordata; class Mammalia; order Rodentia; family Sciuridae; genus Xerus; species Xerus rutilus. The sequence goes on along the minus strand of CM053408.1, from coordinate 13,297,527 downwards.
AGTTAAATGTCTATGTCTCTTCCTTCTACGTCACACCATGGGTCTACCCTCTTAGGCAACCTGGCCGTTTGGGAGAGGCCATCTTTTTTTTCACGGGAGTGGTATCCTTTACATTTTTTCTCTCTTAGGGAGTTCTCCTCACTCCAAGTTCCTGTTCTCTCCAGATGTGGCTCCTTGTGGAGCAGCAGTGAAATGGTCAAGCTCCTCTAGCCCAGGTTCTGGTGAGTGGGGCTCCCTTTCTGTGTAATTTCCTCTCTGTTTTCTTCTTTCCATCTCCCTGCCCCATGCTTCCACAGAGGAGTCTTTTAAAATCACATCTTTAAAAAAGAAAATACTTCAAGATACAGAGACGATAAAAGACAGAATACCCACCCAGGGAGCAGGAGGATAATTTCCTCACATGCATTTTCTGACAATTTTGGCAAAGCTGCTTCCCAAACATCTGCATTAAATATTCCCCACCACAGGTGTGAGCTTAATGCGGTTGTCAAGTAAATAACACTCAGAATGGTAATTGCTAGGAGGCCCAGGACCAGCCAGGCCATCTACCCGGACCAACTTTTTGGGGACCCAGGGTGCAGGAGGCCTGGGTCTGGACTGAATTGAGTACATTTGCTGCTTCTCAGTGCAAGCAGCAGCCAGGGCCCAGGGCCTTGGGAGAGGCCACGCTTGCTCTTTAGTAGCATAGACCCCGGTGCCAACGGGTGCTAATGTATTCGCTGTGCTATTTTTCTGCTCTGCAGATGAGAAAAACAAGTCACTGAGTTGTCAAAGATTAGATCCTAAGTACCCCAGTCCCCCATCTTGGAGATGAAGAGGACGGACTAACGTTCCTTCTCATTCTAAAATGGGCTGATTCTAGAAAATCGCTCCTTCCAAATTTATACACTCTTGCTGATGAGTGCGGCTGCCTCTCTCATTTCCGTGGGATGTGAAGGGTTTTTCTAGCAATCTGCAGGCTGAGCTGAATGCCTCTTTGTGCTTTCCATTGCGATCTAAAATAAAATCTTTGGAATCGTAGGAGGAGGGGAAAAAAAAAAACCCCTTCTGAAAAAGTCTCAGCGAAAGAAAAGTGCCTTTGCTGTAGCCTCTGTTCCACAGAAGCAGAAAAGATCTTGACATTTTCCCAGGAGCGAATGAGCAGGTGCTGCAATTGTAAGAGTTAATGGCGGGGCTTCCCAAGAGCTCTGGGATAAGGACAGGATCATGACCGGGCTTCTCAATGAGCTTTTTAAAGGATGATGTACAGGCTAGAATCTAGGATGCCATGAAAGTTTTCAGGTGAGGGACAGAGAGGCTGAGTTAGCATGTGTCTTGCTTTCTGTTTCTCCTTGGTGACCTGCAGACCAATCTGTCTAAGGATGAATGGTCTGTAGGCAGCCAGGTATGTATCCTGCCTGTCATCTGTGTATCTACCATCTACATATATCATCCATAAATCATTGACATGTCTATCACTATTTCTATTTCTATCATCTATCTGTATCTATTATCTACTTCTCTATCTATCGATCTACCTACCATATCGATCACCTATCAATCAATGGCTGCCTGCATCCATCCATCACCTGCTGCTCTGGCTCTTCCTCTTTCCTGCTTTCTCTGCCTTGTCTCATGGTCTCACAAGGCTAAAATTACTTATCTTCCTAGTAAGGATGAATAATGAAGCAGTTCTCCCCCATCTGTGGTATGTCAATCTTCCTCCTGAGTGGACTGTTCAGATAGTTTCATGGAATTAAAATTCCGAGTCTGCTCTGAAAGTTGGAGTATACATCTATAATGCTTCCTAAGGGTTTTCAGCAATTCTGAGACAGGTGATCACTGCTGCCGACAGTGAGGGCCTCCTTTCTGAAGGGTCCCCAAGGCCTGTTAGCGTGATCATGCAGGGGGCAAACCCATGTGCCTGTTGCATTCAAATCCTCTTTGTCTCCTGAGTTGTGGATGGAATTTGGTGGCAGTGGAGTCCCCAAAGGATCTCTTAATGCCACCTCCTTCCTTAAGGAGCTTGAGGTCTGAGAAAGGAGACATGCGTTCCCTGAAAACAAATATTCACATAACCCCCCCAAAGAATTTTTGAATAGTGAATAATCTATTTTAGCTCATTTGACTTGCTGGAATCGTTTTAGTTTCCACAGCTGACATTTATTAAGTGACAGCTTAGGCACCGTCATGAGCATTTTACATGTATTAACACACTTAATTCTCACAATAACCCAATGGGGTACTTAACAGCCCTACTTTTCAAGAAGGGAGTTAATAAGGAAGCTGATATCTTTTTGATGGTAAGGCATACATTTTGCTTAGGGAATAAATTGACAAGGGAATCCAAAAAGTGAATTACTGTCCTACCCACATTTTACTTTTAAATTCCCTACTGATCTTCAAAAATAATTTTAAAATAATTTAAAAATAGGGCAATAAGAATAAATAGGGCAGGGGAAAAAATAGAACGTTGCCTGTTAGATTCACGATCCTCGGGATTGAAGCGAGTAAGGAGGTATTTGCTGTCAACGTGTGATCAGCTTCTGCCACTGGTCTGCTCTTAAGAGCATCTGTGGGACAGATGGTGGCTTGGACTTTCTTTCTTTTTTTTTTTTTTTTAAATATTTTGTTTAGTTGTAGATGAACACGATATCTTTATTTATTTTTATGTGGTGCTGAGGATCGAACCCAGTGCCCCACGCATGCGAGGCAAGCGCTCAACCGCTGAGCCACAATCCCAGCCCTGGCTTGGACTTTCTGTCATAGCCATTCTGAGCCCTACAGTACTGGCGATGACTTCTCTTCCTCTCCAGCAGTCTTCCCCTACAATTCAAGATTGCTGGGGGACACGCAATCTGGGTTTCCATCTCTGCCCGACTTCTGAAGTTTATTGGCTAATATGCTAGTCAGCTCTCTGTCACTGTTAGAAAATACCTGTGATAATGTAAAAGAAAAAAGGTTTGTTTTGACTCATAAATTCAGAGACTTCATCTATGGTTGCTTGACTCTGTTGTCTTGGGCCTGTGGGTTGCCCCATAGCACATCATGGAAGGGGCACATGGCAGAGAAGTCTGCTCACCTCATAGCAGCCAGGAGACAGAGACAGGAAGGAAGCAGGGTGCCAATATCCCTTTCAAGGCCCCAGTGATCTAGCTTCCTCCCACTAAGCCCCACCTCTTAAAGGTTCCGTCACCTCCCAATTGTGCCACAGTCGGGAGCACCAAATTTTCAACACCTGGGCCTTTGGAGGACATTCAAGATGCAAACTACAGCCACGAAGTGGCTCTGGGAGAGTGGGGCATGCAGAAGGGAAAGGCTGCTCTAAGGACCAGTTCCCCAGGCATCTGACCATTTTGCTTGTGTGTTGGCAGAGCTGAAGAGAGGGAGGGGATGGAACCGAACTGGTGACTCTGGGGGGCTGGTGAGATCTCGGTCACATCCATTCAGTGGTGTAGGCTGCTGTCCTCTGTCCTCCTGGACAGAGCCATTAGCCACCCACGCTTTCATAAGGCTAAACTTGGCTTCTATTTTAAGCCTTTAAATCAGAGCCTGGAGAAAGAAGGCCCCCCCTAGCGTAGGATATTGACAGATTATCTAAATTTAGAGGCCATGTGCAGTGTGAGTTTGCATATGTCTCTTCCTGATGCCAGTTGGCACTGTAGAGCTGAGCACCACCCCCGAGCATCCTCTTGCTCCCAGCACACACACACGCACACACACACTCTCCTCCTCTGTGCATTTCAGGAAGTGTGCTTCAAGCAGACGACGAGGCAGAGACAGGTGAGTACTTCCCAGATCTGTTTGACAATGGCCACTTTCAGAATGCCATGAGATCCGGTGGCTGCTCTGACCCTGTGAACCCACGAGGAAATGTCATGTACCCAGCACAGTGTCATGAGGCCCAACGGTTCCTGCGAGGGCCAACTCTGTCTTGTGCCAAGCCTGTTTAGAGTGTGAGCTTTGGAGCATCCGCTGCCAGAGTCCTTCATTCCTGTGGAATTTCAAGAGGAAAACGTTGCGAGACTTGACAGGATATAGACACTAGATGGCACCAAAGGTCCGCAAAACATTTGGGTGGGCAGCTCAATCTGTAATTCTGCCCTCAGCTGAAGAATTCTTGTAGAAGAGAAGAGACCTTGATCATAAATCCCACACGCAATAGCAGGTTCATAATGCATCCTAGTGACTACACGTTGTATTTTTTTCCTTCCTGAGAAATAAAATTTCTCTTTCAATGGAGAAGGATGTTCTTTTACATCTAACCTGTGCTAATGTTAAATCTCTTTCCTAAGATGCCTGCAAACTAAGCCTTTAATATGCACTGACCAAGACATCTGGGCAATGTCGGTAGTAAAATGCGGATTGATAGCTTGAGGGACTGAGAACACATAAGCCACGATTTCGGCAGCCTCGATAGAGCGGGTTATTTTTCCCCTAAAAAATGAACCTTTGACTTGTCAAAACCGTTTTCTCATTGATCCACTGAAACAATCTGCAGGTTAGAGAGACAGGTTTACAGAAAATCTCTTTCATTTTGGAAGAGATGTTAAGGAGAAAACAGTGACTAATACCTTTCATTTCAAATGTACTCACCAATTGGAGAGAGAGCCTAAGAATAAGATGTTGATGGGACAGAGAGATGTTTGTTGGTTGCCCCTGCCTCCGCCCTTCCCACAGCCTTTTGCGTTACCTGGGTAATAGAAATCACAGAATGTTGAAAAATATTGCCAAATGAGAAATTATCAGCAGAATCGACATGTGAAAATATATAGCACTATACTTTCACCTCTATCCCAATTAATTCTTGACTGTATCAATCCCTGTCTAGTAGCGGCATGCAACAGAGAGGGGGAGGCTTTCTGGTTATGATGCGCCCTTTGCACCTTGTGGGTGAGCTCTTTACATGTTGAAGGTTTATCATTGGCAAAATGTGAGGTTGGAAAAAAAGTCACAGCAGAGCCACGCCGAATCACCTGATTTCACCATGCGTTTGAAATCTCCACAGTCAGATCACAGCGAACCCTCCAAACTGCTTTCTTGCAACTGCAGTCGAAGGGCGGGTGTCGTGTGTCTTTCTCACTCCTGTATGCCCAGTGCTGGCATCCCGCCTGGCATACAGTGGGTCCTCACCCCGCTTGCTTGGTGAGTGAGTGGCATGCACCCTGGCAGCAGGCCTGGCATGGTGGGAACATGCTGATTTCTATATTTTGTAGGTGTCACATTCTGAAATCTTGTTTCAGATGGACCCTTTCAGAGGCAGAGATTTACCTAGAGTCCTTGAAAAAACAGAATAAAACCCATCATACCCCCATGCCAAGAGTGGGGACAAATCCCACAGCCTTTCAGGTAATCACACTGAGATGCTCCAAGTGGAACATGGCAGTCATTTTGATTAGCGCCCCTCCCCTCCCAGTGGCTTTTATTACTGTGTTTAGCTTAAGTAGGAGGTATTTCCTTTGTCAGTGTTTTTCCTTCCCAGAGTCTGGTGGTGGTTTACTCGTGCTCAGGATGATCAATAGTTCTGCCATATTTAGTGCAGGTCTATGTGGCCATTTGCAAAAGCATGCCAGTGCATAATAAGCCACATATTCATATTGAGACTTGAAGATAAACAAAGCAGGGACTCAGGGAGGTGAGACAAGTGTTTCCTCTTCATTTCCAGAAATAGAATGATGGAGGCAGATCATGCATCCTGGGATATGTGTTTCTCTTCTGTACTGCAAAAGACTTCTTACCTTGAAGGCCTCCCTGCTCCTTCCCCTCCTTCAGGCCAGGAGATGAGCCGCCGCCTCCTCTTTCAAGAAGAGCTAAATCATGGCCTCTGGTCTTCAAATGGGGGAGATGGTTCTGCCTCCTTGGGTTGCTTCTCTATTCAGTGATGTGAAAGCAGGTCAAGGCTGAGGGATGTACCAGCTGTCTCCCAAGAACTGGGTTGTAGAAACAGGGATGTGACCACAGCAAGACTTCCTGTTCCCCAGCAGCTGAGGCCGCTGAGGCCTCTGACCCAGCAGGGAATGATCCAGAACTGGCCTCCAGCTCCTTTCCCAGCCAGCACTCTGGCCTCAGACCCACTGGCTGTCACCCGTGAGGCAAGCAAATGCAGTGCAAGCCTTCCAAGTTTCCATAGCTCAATCTCTCTCCATGAGGGTTGCCTGCTCTGTTCAGAACGTAAGGATATGGTTGCAGGGATACCTGTCAACCTGGTTCCCTGAAGTCCCCTCATTGGTCAGTTGGGGTCTCCATCCACTCATAGCAAACACACCTTTCTCCTTGAAGATTTTCTAACCAGAACCACTCACTAAAATTCTCTCCTCACCGCACCCCTTTCCTGTCCACATCAGAACACAAGGAGCAAGAGTGGTGGATGGGTTCTGGGACCGTCCCTTTGTGTGTCTGCATGAGGGAGAGCTGTTTTGGCTGTTTGAAGGTTATGTACCAATACTTTTTGGCTTCTCAGTCAAAATGGAGGCAGAAAAAGTCTCCTTCTAGTGCCCTGTCCCTGAAGATCGAAGGTGCTGCTTCATGGGAACACCAAATGCAAAGAGATCTCTGTCAGCCATTGTCAGTCAGCTTTTCATTGCTGCAGCCCAAAGTCCTGACAAGAACAGCTTAGAGGAGGAGGTGTTTACCTGCGCTCATGGATTCAGAGGTTCAGTCCATGGTTGGCCAGCTTCATGGCTCTGGACCTGAGTTGAGGCACAACATCATGGCAGAAGGACATGGTGGAGGAAAGCTGCTCAGCTCATGGCAACCAGGAAGGAGAGAGAAAGAGAGAGAACGTAAGGTACCAGGGACAGAATATAGTCCTCAAGGCATGCCCCCAGTGACCTACTTCCTCTGGCCACACGCTGTCTGCTTACAGGTACCACCCAGTACACCAGTCCTTTCAAATTATTAATCTATCAAGTGGATTAATCCTCCAATTAGGTTACAACTCATAATCTAATCGTTTCACCTCTGAAGCTTCCTGCACTGGCGTGGGGACACCTCACATGCAAACCCTAACAGCTACTGAATTCTGTGCCAGTGTCCCTCATTACCACCGCCATTCTTTTTTTTTTTTTTTTTTAATTTTTATTTTTTTATTTAAATGCATTTCAAGTCATAGTACATAAACAGAGCTCAGTTTTTCCATTTCTCTGGTTGCAAATCATAAAGAGTCACACTATTTGTGTCTTCATACATGCACCAGGGGTAGTAATGACCCATTCGATCAATCATCTTTACTATTCCCGTTTCCCTTTCCTTCCTCCCCCCTCCCCGCTGCTGCATCCAG
>CM053408.1:13200686-13289769 GCA_028644305.1 Xerus rutilus | reverse complement strand
CTAATGAGAGAGAACATTCGGCATTTGGTTTTTTGGGATTGGCTTACTTCACTAAGCATAATGTTCTCCAATTCTATCCATTTGCCTGTAAATGCCATGATTTTATTTTCTTTTATTGCTGAATAATATTCCATTGTGTATATGTACCACAGTTTCTTTATCCATTCATCTATTGAAGGGCATCTGGGTTGCTTCCATAACCACCGCCATTCTTGCTAATCTGATGATGGAGCCTTATTACAACTGTTACCAAGCAATATGTAGAGACCCTCTCCAGTCCTAATGTACTTTCTGGAAACAATGCCATAGATTCCAGGATTATTAGCAAGTGCACACCTTTAGTGGGCAGCAGTTTATTTCCAGCCCTGTTTCAGATCCAGTGGTCGGTGGTGATTGTGTGGTGAACACAGCCATTGTGCTGAGCAGACGGCCCCATTCCAGCTGTGTGAGGGCAAATGGTGACAGGTGAGGCAGTGCCCACCATGCTGCTGTTCCAGAAGCTGAAGAGAAACCCAGTCAGCATTTAATAACTGCAGGATCGAGAGAAGCGTGGGAGGAAGCGCAGACGAAAAGAAGGGGCTGCAGGAGGTCTGCGCGTCTGTGTGATGTGTGCCTGCCTGTGGTAGTGTGTGTGTCGTGTGTGTGTGTGTGTGGGGTGTGATGTGTGTTATGTGTGTGTGGTGTGTGTGCGCGCAAGTTGGTGGAGGGAGGGCTTTAAGAGAGAAATGCAAGTCAAACCTACTCTAAGATTTCATCTCACTCTAGTCAGAATGGCAGTTACCAACAATACAAGCAACAATAAGTATTGGTGAGGATGGGGGGAAAAGGTACACTCATACATTGCTGATGAGACCACAAATTGGTGCAACTACAAATTGGAAAGCAGTATGGAGATTCCTTAGAAAACTTGGAATGGAACCACCATTTGACCCAGCTATCCTACTCCTTGGCCTATACCCTAAAGACTTAAAAACAGCACACTACAGTAAAGCAGCCACTTCAATGTTTATAGCAGCACAATTCACAATAGCTAAACTGTGGAACCAACCTAGATGCCCCTCAATAGATGAATGGATAAAGAAACTATGGCATATATACACAATGGAATATTACTCAGCATTAAAGAGAATGAAATTATGGCATTTGCAGGTAAATGGATGGAGTTGGAGAACACCATGCTAAGTGAAGTAAGCCAATCCCAAAAAATCAAAGGCAGAATGTTCTCTCTGATAAGTGGATGCTGATCTGTAATGGGGGGAGGGGAAGAATGGAGGAAATTTGATTGGGCAAAGGGGAGGAAAAAGAGGGGAAGGGGCACGGGGGCAGGAAAGATGGTGGAATGAGACGGACATCATTACCCTGGGTTCATGCATGACTGCACACATGGCATAACTATCTATTGTGCACAACCAGAGAAGTGAAAAGTTGTGCTCCATTTGTGTACAATGAATCAAAATGCATTCTGCTGTCATATGTAGAATAAATAAATAAATTTAAAAAATCAATAAAAATGTTCTGATTGCTTAAAAAAACAAAAGACCCTGTGCTGAGCTAGGTTTGGTAGAGTGACTATGGATTAAACGGGTTCTTTCTGAATAGGTTTCTCATCACAAAGTAGCATGTGCATGTAGCAGAAAATAAAAACCGTAAAATGTGTGCAGGACAGGGTGGTGGCACTGCCCTCTGGCTCAGTGGCGTCACCCCTGTTCTGATGGGTCCCTCCTTGGGCCCAGGCAAGGCTGTTCCACTCCAGTGCTGTCTCCCCAGGTTGGGACGCGGCTGTAGCCTGTGAGTGTCTGGTGGTGTTGAGCTGAGGGAGGGCAATGGCCAATCTGGGTGGACTCAAGGGAGCAGCCAGTGTTGCTTTGAGGTGGACTTCACTGAGGACATCTATCCTCCATGGCAGGTGGTCCTCAGCTCTCTGCTGGCTGCAGCCCCTGGAGCTGGTCATGCTTTCTTCTGTGGGTTTATGGCTTCTCCTTGTTGCCCCTCCATCTAGCCTATGGGACTTTCTCTTAAAACTTTGGTGAATGCTATTATATGGCAAAATCTTCCCGCCCTAGATTAAAGGCAGTAACAGGAACATTTTTTGTCTTAAAACTTGAGCATTTGAACACTTGCTCTGCTGTACGCAGCTCAAGCCAGGGCACCAGGACAGGGCTTCAGGGAGTCAGGCTATGGGGCGGGACACATGACTAATGATCGACACATCCCAGGTCCATAACCTGGGAGTGCAAGTCCTGTGGCACACACCTGTGATCCTAGCATCTCCTCCCTCCCTCCCTCCTAAACAACCACGACTGAACCCTGACCATCAGGAGGAAGGGCCATGTTTTGAATGCCCTCACCACATGAGATGAGGCCGTGCAGTCTACAGAATGTGGCTTTCTCCCCATGGGAGAGCCTGGGAGGTGCACGGCTGTTCAGAAGCAGCCTCTGCATGGAATCTCATGGCTGAGCTATGGTTCCTGTGAGCCTTGTCACTGACATTGGGCTTTCTCACAGGAGTGTAGATAGAATGCAGACAGAACCTGAGCAGCGGGGGGACCCTGGGGTTTCATGGCTGATGGGCTGGCATGGAGAGGGACCAAGCTGTCACTCCTGCTCCTTCCCTTGCTCTCTTGAATACTTGTCTGGAATCCTGAAGCTTCTATTTCTAGGCTTGGGGTCAGGGGGCAGGAGGGAGTGTCTCTAACTTAGCTCTACCTTGGTGCTCGCATGGCCATTGCTATGGTCCTCATGGTCAGGGTCACCATTTGAACTTCAGCTTTCCCCTGAAACAAGGGAGATAGTTCAGCAAATCTCTAACTTCAATATTCTCTCTATGTCTGATCAATGAGGACAGCTCTGATATTCAGTTTTTTAGGAGTAAAATAACCTTGAGTTGGAAGAGGGAAGCTTTTGGTGTCACCAGAAGCAGATCCTGGGCTCATACCCTGAGCTTTGGGGAAAGAGGTTTCTTAGGTAAGGGGTGATTAGCTCACTCCTTCTTGCCTCTGTGACATCTTGCTGCAAGGGCCTTTTTCTTGAGCTCAACTACCAAGGCCAGTATTAAACATTAGAAACCATGGCACTGGTAAAACCCAGGAAGAAGTGACTTTCCTGGAGAATAAACACCATGCAACAGTTGTCTTAGGGGGAAGGGATGCTATTGTACCACCACGTTTCAGAAGGAGTCATTCTGATGCTTTCATGGGATTTACCTTCAGGAGAATGTTAACTGGCCCGCCTTATATCGCCCTGTCCAGTGTCTTATTTTGTAGCCTTTCTTTCCATTTTACCAAGGAGGCATTTGAAGTTACTCATAAGTGTGGTATCAAGGTGCAGGTGAAATTTGAAATTTTTGTTCACTGCTTATTAAGGGAGGAACTCTCAGTTTCATTCTTTATATTCCTCCTGGGTTTGACACCAGATTGCAGATGCCCATCAGAATCACAGTCCAGAGGGAAGAAAATCATGGACGTCACTCCATGAGTGGGGGCAGGTTGGCCTGGTGATGTTCTGTGTAAAGAACTCTGGGTTGATGTCCTAGTGGATCATTCCACTTCTCACTGTCAAAGTGCTTGAGGTATAGGACCAGAGGTCATAGCCAGATGGGATTCCAATGAAATGGAATATATGTAGGCATTTTTATTTTCCACCCCTGGGATAATCAGGAGGGAGTTTCGGAGGAATCTATGAACTGCTCAGAAGTCTCTACTTCCAAGGTGTTGGAGGAAGAGCCTTCGCTCTGTGGCCAGACCAATTCCAACTCTGGAGCAGATAACTTGAAAGATTCAAAATGTAGAGATCTATTCAAAGTCTAAAAATGAAAGCCAGGGCTTAAGAACTAAGAAACTTCCTGAACTTTGTTAGAAATCAATGCATGAAGTGGAATTGAGCTGGTAGATGAAGCCCTAGCCAATCAGGGCCTGGGATCTGGATGCCCTCATTATAGGCTTGGAGTCTAGGTCCACAGCAGCACTGCATGCTGATTGGCCAGGGTCCTCTTCTTGTACAGTGAGAAGATAATCAGTCATGTTACTGGCTTTTGTCTTGGCGAGCATATTCCGATTCCAGCCAGTTGGTTAGCTGCCTCAAGACCACCTGCTTGACTGAAAAAATAGAGAATTAGTTTCTTTCCCTTTGCAAGGAGGAGGGAGGGAGGACTGACTTGTATGGTAATTTTAGGTAGATGATTAAATCTGGCCTCTTAGGCTCCAGGTGAAATTTTAACTGGGGAGACTTTTTTTTTTTTTTGCTTTTTACACATCCTTGAGCAATTGTGTACTGCCATGGCTGATGTCCCTGATGCAGCCTGACTCTTGGCTTTAACAAAGCAGAGTCCCCAGCCCACTCTCTAGTTCACATGCCTCCTGGCTACAAGAGCAGGAGAAGGAAATGCACGCTTTCTGCCTGGACAAGCTCTGCCTGGGCAAGCCGTGGTTCACTCAAGGAACACAATTGCTCATAGGAGAGTTGGAAGAGTGATGGTTTCTCAAATGACAGTTTATAGAAGACACCAGTCTCCTCGAGTGCATTTCAAATTTCCAGTGCATTGGGTCAGGCATTTGATGCTGTTTGGCAGAAACATCACCATCTCAGATGCCATAGTGCTGAGCAGGTCCACTGTGCCAGGAACCAGCCCAAACCCTGAGAGTCATTCCTGACGCCTCACGCCCACATCACATCCATCAGTGAATGGAGCTATTCAGCCTCCAAGGCGTTTTTCCAAACCTCCCTCCACCCCATCTTCACCAGTCACTGCTTCTGCAAAGTCACTGCTCACCTGTACTGCTCACCTGCACTGTTTTAGTCACCACCTGAGTGGTTTCCGTGTTGCCCTTTCGCCTTCCTACATTCCCCTAATGGCAGGGAGAGAGTACTCTGTTGAAAGACCTTTCAGATCAGTCACCTCCCTTTATTAAACCTTCTAACAGCTCCCATGCTAATTAGAGCAAAATGAAGCTCTCTACCTGCCCTCAGGCTTTGACTATCTTTCTGTCCTAATCTCATATCTCTGTTCCTCTCTTCATCCTCTTCTGGTGGTTTCGTGACAACGACAAGTTCCTTTCCCTCTTTGGGCCTTGGGAACATTCCCTCTGGACTGTGATCTTCACAGGGCGCCATGTTTTTCATTCACGTTTCGACTTAAGTATCAGTCCTCAGAGAATCTTCCTTGACTTCACAAGCTGAAGCAGGGAGCCTTTCTGTATTATGTGACCCCGTTTTTCTTCAAAATGGCATTAACTACTCCCACACAAATGTTTTCCCATTGGTGTGCTTATTGCCTATCTCCTTTGCTAGAAACACCGTGGGCGTCTCCAGGGCCGACATGGTGTCTTGCCAATAGCAAGCGCCCAATAGCTAGCTTTGAATGGATGAGCAGAACTCGGTGAAGATTTCTCTAAGTAATAGGAACAGGAGGCTTTAAGTGTGGCCCTTTCAGGACTTAGGGGACAAGGCTGAATGACTCTTTGCAGGTTGATGCTTGATCCATATTCTAAGCTTCTGAGTTGTCAGATATTTTCTGAGACCTAATGTCTGTGGTGCTATTAGATGCACTCAAACAATGACAACCTGTTATCTTGGGGAGGTGAGATACTGACCTCATTCTCAGCTGATCTGATCAACGGAAAAGCAAAATGTGTCATTAATTTTAGGATCCATTATATGTGACATTTTTGTCTTGCAAGAGGTTAGGGGCCAATAGGAGACTTGGAGAAAGCTTGCAAACGCACGTGTCTTTGTTCACATTTAGAAATTAGTTGCCACTGGGGACGGTCTGTGTACTCACCCTGGTTTGAGGTCTAGGTCTCTCTTTTCCTGGAAGGGCTGGTGTCTGCACTGTGTCCTCAGTGTCTGAAATATCTAATTCATGCATAAACAAAGGGCAGGCAGGATTCAGACAGGATGAATCCCTGAACCTCACAGGCAGGAGAAAAATGGGGAGTCGTGATACTTAAAACATTTCTCAGCCTTAGTTGTCAGTGTTGGTCCCCACTTCAGCACATTTCTGAAATGAACTCTGCGAAGGCTAGGTCAGCAACACCATAAAAAAGAGTTTTGCAATTAAAAAGGCTTAAAGGGATCACTGGCAAGATGGCCTTTTTTTTTTTTAAAGCCAAGTACTTAAAGAAGTAAACTCAGTGCAAGTATTTCCTTATATTAGTGTTTCCCATTAGCTGGAGCCAAAGGACCCAGGCTAAAAAGAGTCCCTGCTGGAGACACTCTAAAAGCAGTGTTTAGAACTCGGCCTTTGCTGGAGGGGCCATTTTTAATCTGGGAATGGCATCTGCCAGGTGACTTCAGTGGTCCTGAAGGCTTGATAATCCACAGAGAAAGATGAGGATGAGGAAATAAGAGAAGAAAAAGCTCCCTGGGAAATCGTGCTTTTTCTTTATTATTATTATTATTATTATTATCATCACTATTATTATTACTACTACTAATAATTGTATGTAGGGGGCATAATATGATAATTAAATAATGTAGATTACCATGTGTAATGATCACACCCGGGTGTTGTCATTTCCATTTCCTTAGACACTTATCATTTGTGTTGGAAAATTTGAAATCCTCGCTTAGAAGTTCTTGATAACATCTGTAATAAAGTGTGGTTAACTGAAGTCACCACTGTGCTAGAGGACAGTGGATGTTACTCCTCCTAGCTGTATTTGGCATCTGATATCTAACCTCCTTCTTTCCCCCTTCCCACTCCTTCTGTCCTCTAGTAACCAACGCTTTCTTCTCCACGGCCATGAAGCCAATGCTTTCTGTTTCCACACACGAGTGAGAATCCGTGGTATTTGTCTTTCTGTGCCTGGTGCATTTCACTTAATATAATATCCTCTAGTTCCACCCGAGAATACTTTGCAAATGTTTTCTCCTGTGCTATAGATTCTATGATCACGCTGTTGGTTGTTTTCTTGGCTGTGTGGAAGCATCTTAGTTTGATATAATGCAATTTGTCTGTTTTTGCTTTTATTGCTTTTGCTTTGGGGTTCTTACCTTTTATGAACAGGTATAAACCTTACTATTTTAATTTAGCAGATGGATGGTAGTGATTTAAAGTATCAAAATAAAGGGAAACAATGGTGCTCACTAAATCACATAATATTCAAGTATGTTTTATTACATTTGACCGATTTGGGCTTTAGAAATTAGATCTTACTGGCTATTCAGCAAATAGGCACTGGGCACAGTGGTGCATGGCTGTAATCCCAGTATTTTGGGAGGCTGAGATAGGAGAATTGTGAGTTCAAAGCCAGCCTCAGCAATGGTGAGGTGCTAAGCAACTCAGTGAGACCCTGTTTCTAAACAAAACACAAAATAGGGCTGGAATGTGGCTCAGTGGTCGAGTACCTCTGAGTTCATCCCTCGTACCAAAAAAAAAACCCTAAAATATTCCAAATCAGAGATAAGAAAATGAATGAAGATGAGGTATGGTCCATGAGTGTTTAGAGTACTCTTAGTGTCCTAAGGGGAAGCAGCTATTTTCACAGCCACCCTGTGGTGATAAGTGACTAAATGGCTTGACTCTAGTTCAGCTTCTGTGCTGAATGGAAGGCAATTAGGATCCATAATGAGAGATTTTCTCAGGCAAGGAGTCTTAGATCAGGACTTGGAAAAAAAAATCAGAATTTGACAGGTTCTTCAGATAGGTGTACAGAATTACCAGGAACACACACACACAGTAAAAATGATTACATAACTGTAGGGGAACAGAACTGAAGGGTTAGAGTGTTTTGGAGTTGGAAGTTCTTAGAGAGCACCTGAAGTCTCTCTTTGCCAACAAGGACACTGAGGGCTGAAGGGATTTATTTAACTGCAAAGGGCCACATGGATAGCTAAGGACTAAGTGAGGGCTAGAACTTGGGTGCTTTGACTGTCTTGGTCTGTTTCTACTGCTATAACAAAATGCCTGACACTGGGTAATTTTTAAAGAAAAAAAATTATTTCTCACAGTTCTGGAAGCCAGAAATCCAAGGTCAAGATGCCAGCAGATTTAGTATCCAGCAAGGGCTGATCTCTCTTTCCAAGATATGTCGCTTTGCTGCATACTTACCTGACAGAAGATGAAGGGGCAAAAAAGGGAAAAATAAGGGCCTTACTATTCCTTCCAGTTCTTTTATCAAGTAGTAATCCCCTCCATGAAGGCAGAGTTCTTATGACCAATCACCTTCTAAGGTCCCATCTTTTAACACTGTTGCAATAGGGATTAAGTTTCAACATGACTTTTGGAGGGGACATAAACATTTAAACCATAGCATTTACCCACAGTATTTCTAAATTGAATGTAAAATTAAGAAAATTTTATGATTTATTTTTCCTCATTTTTAAATTGGCACATTATAGTTCTACATAATGGTGGATTTGTTACATATTCATACATGCACACAATAAAACAATATAATTTGGCCAAAATCATTCCTCAGCATTTTCCCTAAATTTTATGATTTCTAATGTTTATTATATTATCTCTTAACTACTGTCTTTCTGCAGTGAGGTGGCGTATGTAATGAAAGCTTTGGAGTCTGAGTCTGAACACAGCATCTTCTGTTCTGAGCTGTCTGATCTTGGACAAATTAGTTAATCAGTATGGTTCCTCCCTGATCTTTGGAAAATATAGCATAGCTGGTGGTGGGCTTTAGAAGAAAGACCATTATAGAAAATCTAGTGCATAGTAAGCACTTGGTAAATGGGAGCTCTTATTATAATCATCATTATGTTGGTAGGAATACTGTTTACTAGCCGGGTGCAGTGATGCAAGCCTGTAATCGCAGTACTTAGGGAGGCTGAGACAGGAGAATCGCGAGTTCAAAGCCAGCCTCAGCAAGGGCGAGGCACTAAGCAACTCAGTGAGACCCTGTCTCTACATAAAACACAAAAAAATAGGGCTGGGGATGTGGCTCAGTGGTCGAGTGCCCTGAGTTCAATCTCCAGTACCAAAAAAAAAAATCTTAAAAAAAAAAAAAAGAAATACTGTTTACTGGTTGAGAGAATGGGCCCTGGAGTTAGACTGACATGCTTTGAATCTGCCTTAACTTCTTTCTGGTTCTGAGACCTTATTACTTCTCTAAGTCCTGGAGTATTCACTTGTAAAATGGAGCAAACAAACCCATGAAGTTTTGGGGAGATTTAATGATGAAATTAATGTAATTTATTTAATAATGCATTGAAGATTGAAAGATTTCATAAATATTGACAATTATAATTATTACTTTTGATTTTTCCATAGAAGACATAGGGCAGGAGTCAGTAGACTTTTTCTATCCAGGGGCAAATAGTAAATTTCTAAGACTTTGCAGGCCATAGGACTCTGAAGCAATTATTCAACTCTATCATTGGAACAGAAAAGCAGCCGCGTGTAAACAAATGAGTGTGCCTGTGTTGCAATAAAACTTTATTTACAAAAGCAAGCGATGGGCCAGGCTTGGCTGGTGGGACTTAGTTTGCCACTCCCTACACAGAGCAACTAGTAACTCTTGCTTCATGGCTTCTGGAAGAAAGCATCCTGTTGATACAGGCCCAGAGGGTAGGTATGTTTTTTTGTGGAAAGAAGAACAAAGTGAGTCACATTCACACGTGCGTTTCCCACCTTCAGACTCTGATCATGGTAGAATTTATTTACAATGGGGCGAGAAAATCTCTATTTGCCTTGTGATCACAAATTGTTTCTCCTACAAGACATGGCTAGTCAGGTTCATAAAAAGGCAAAGAACCTGAGAATCACCGCACAGATCTATAATTCACCAGTTCCTGTGATGTCCTTGAGTTTCATTTCATGATGTTGTGTGCAGCATAAAGGATATTTCCTGCAAATGCAGTGTGGATCCAGTCTCAACACAATTCTCAGGGTTGCCCTTATTATAAATACTAGGCGCTTTCAATTTTTCTTCCTCCATTTTTGAAATATGAGGTGGTTATGCCCTTGTTTTGATTCATAAGATGCTTTATAGGAAGAAAGTCTTCAGAGACAAGGTGCTTTTGGCCCTTGATACTTCCCGGT
Source organism: Xerus rutilus (assembly GCA_028644305.1). Classification (NCBI taxonomy): domain Eukaryota; kingdom Metazoa; phylum Chordata; class Mammalia; order Rodentia; family Sciuridae; genus Xerus; species Xerus rutilus. Next base: position 13,279,778 of record CM053408.1, on the reverse strand, counting down.
GATCTTTTTCCTGTTGTTCATGAACCTAACAAGAGGGAGGTTTGGTGGCCCACTTCTGGAAATGATTAAAGGTGGCACTTTGTTGCAGAGTGGATGTGTAATCTTATTAATCTGGCATCAGAGGACATCTCTCAGGCAGAGCGAAGACAAATCTAATCTTGGCCACTCTCACATATAGTATCTAGACAATTTATCACCTGCTCACTGATTTGGTTCTGGAATTATACAAAAGAAGCATCCTGAGCAGCTACTGAAATTAGGGATTGAACTCTGCTAAATAAACACTCAGTTGCTTCATAAGGAGCCTGGCCATTGCCAATAGCAGTTTAAATGGAAGTGAGCTAATTGTGATGTGAGACCCCAAGACTTTATTGAAGGCAATGATGTGGGGTTATGTGTTCCCCACAAAGCACATCTGCAAAGTTATTTATGGGAAAAGGGAATCAGGTTCCTGAATGCTCCCAGCCAAAACTTGCAACCATTTCTCTGGTTGGAGCACAGGGGTGGTTAAAAAAATGCTTTTAGTAGATGACCAAACATTTAGTAGATTAGGAAAATTCTTTTTCCTATTTCTGATAGCAAACCATACTATTATTTCAGAACCTTTATGGACAACTATTGGTAATTTCCTTTCCCAGAATCCTCCTGACCATAGACCTTTGACTATGAGGAGATAACCAATTTGTCAGAGTTCTGGAGAGTTACTAGGGTCTTACCTTGCGCCAATTGTCATTTAAAGAAATTTATTATATTGTTTTAATTATGTGAACAAAGTTCCTATAGTTATTAAAAGATACTGATTTTCTTGAACATGACTTTATTTTGTCCTATCTAGAAAATAGAGTTGACATTTCTTTCACAATGGACTTCGTGGGCTGGACACGTGGTTAAGTGGTAGAAGGTTTGCTTAGCCCCAGGTTCAATCCCCAGCACTGCAAAAAAAAAAAAAAGGATTTTGTTTCCTCAGTGTGCTACTTTGTAATTTCTGAGGTAACATCTAATTATCTATTAATTAATTTTGTATTAATAGATGGTGAATTAATGTACAAGCTCTCTAAAGGTGGTTTTTTTTTCTTTGAATAGAAGGTTCTGTGAGACACAATACTTTAACCCAAAGGGATGGATCTTCAGTCAAATACTGGGTGTGGAGAAGTGCCCTGTATGTGGTAGTTATGGGTTGGTAGGATTCCACAGAGTAATATTTATAGTCTCTGAAGCCCTCACACATGTAGCTGGCAGAATGGATGGCAGGAATGGATGACCAGGGGGTCAGCCTCGGTAGCTCAGAGAAAAGATTTGCAGGAAGAGTTTCCTCGGTCATGTCAGTTTTCCACAAAGACTCCAAGCGATTAAGAATCAGTATGGATTATTTGACTTGGCGAAAAGGTTGGATCTGATGATCTCAAGGTGTTATTTCAGTGGTGTGGGTGTGGGTGAAAAGTAGGAAACAGTGCTCCTAGAAGTCTTGCCCGTCTCGGGGCCTGTATGAGGAAGAGTGGGCTGGAATCCATGTCTCCCAGGAGCCAGCCTTGGGAGGATTTTCCATGTAAGGGAATATGTTTGATGATAGGAGGGTGAGAGAGAGGTGGCTGGGGCTGGGGAATCAGAGTGAGAGGCAGGCAGAGGTCCCAGGGTGCTCTCAGAAAAGGTGTGACAGAGGTGAGGACTGTTGGGTTTCTGTGCCCCTCTGGAGAGTTCATGTTGATGGTAGATGACATTTCTCCCTACACACACACACACACCACTCAGCAACACACAGTAATGAACCATGGGTAGAAACTGAATAATGTTACTTGGGCTGATTCTTTCCTCTTTTAAGGAGTGAATCTTAAAATGATTACCATGACTAGCTACTATGGATTTTGTTATAGAGAGAAAATTGTTCCTATTTCGGTGTTAAAACATTTTTTTAAGGTCCAGAATTGCTGTTTTGAACAATTTTTTTTCTTATACAGTATAAATTGTGGTAGAGCCAGTTGTATTTTGTGGTGCTGAGGCTGACTTCAAACCTGTGATCCTCCTGACTCAGCCCCCCCGAGCTGCTAGGATTATAGGAGTAAGCCACCGCACCTGGCCTCACAAACTGATTTCTAATGCTGAGTTCCCCCCAAGACTAGGATCTATAATTAGCTTTCACAGTTTTACTACAACTAGCTCCTAACCATGGCATGGTCTCTCTTTCAGTAAGATAATACAATAAATAAATAAATAAATACATCTACCAGTTCTATTTTGCAGTCCTCTTTGGGGGCCAAGGGGACAGCATGTGCACTCTGTAAATTTTCTTCCAGTGTTAGTTTGGTTTAGCCTGTTAAGAATTGCTATGGGGGAATTAATGGGTGCTTTACAGCCACCATAGGAGAAGACCCAGGGCCTTTCATTTCGTGTTTATGTAATGACAAGTCTGCATTCCTGCTCCATCTGCTTCATTCTATCTGCAGTTTCAGGACAGGGAGTGAACAGCTAAAACGATACTCTTCTTGGATTTGTAATCTTAGGATAAAACAAAATCCCAGAAATGAATCGGTAAGCTCATGTTTATCCAAAATGCAAACATCCAGGGAGTTCCTATTAGCAGCACAGATTTCTAAAAGTGCTGGCCGGCGATGAAGAACTTTCGTCATTGTCACCCAAGGCTCGGCATAATCCTGAGCTGCCGTCTGGATTATCAGAGGGAGATTTCTTTTTGTTCAGTGTTAGGGTTAGACTGATTTCATTTCATTTTCTAATTTGCTGAAGATGGACAGAGTCTTACCCAGAATATTTGACTAGCAGGGGCTCTGAATTTCTAGCTATTTTCTCTGAGTGGGGGTTCACTGGGCAAAAGGAGAGAAATTCTCTCCCTGTTCTGTTTTTTTTTAAAATTTTTTTTAGTCGTAGATGAACACAATACCTTTATTTTATTCATTTATTTATATGTGGTGCTGAGGACTGAACCTAGTGCCTCAGGCGTGCTAGGCAAGGGCTCTACCCAGCCTAGCCTTCTCCCTGTTCTTTTTTTTTTCTGTGGATGCAACAGGACTGGAGAGCCTTCTCCCACCACCCCAGCCTTCTCCCTGTTCTTTTTTTTTTCTGTGGATGCAACAGGACTGGAGAGATAGAAAGCCCTTTCTTCACTGCTGGTTGTTGTGAACAGAGAAAGGCATTGCCTTGCCACTGTCGTCTAGAGGCTAGAGTTTTGCCACCAAACGGAAGTGACACCCACCGAAGGGTTAATTTCTCAAACCCGACTGCTTCTCCTGAAGTTGGTGGGAGCAAAGCTGCTTCTCCCAGTCTAAAAGCTGGGGTGGGAGTGAGTGGAGGCTCAGCAGGAGGCCCTGGCCCCACCTGCCTGCAGAGGTGGGCTGCCGCTGGCCCGCTTCTAACCCCGGCATAGCCCTCTCTGCTGCTCCTTGTTATTTTTCTTCCTCACCTCTGGACTCTTCAGCACATTCACTTGAAACCTCGACACGGGAGAACTCCGCTTTGACAGAAACCTCTCTGAAATTATTTTTCATCCTGTTCTGACTTGTACTTAAATAATTCTCCATCAACAGCACGTCTGATTGAGTTGGCATCACAAACCCCTTTGTATGTTTTTTTTTTCCTTCAAGAAATATTAAAGTCTGAATAAAATTGGAATAGCTGCCTGGTAATGATCTCATTATATATAAATACAGGAGTGCTCGCAGGGGAGATAATGACTCCAAGACCCAGGTATGCGGGTGAATACCTATTATCTCCAACACTCCCAGCTCTGCTATGACACCCCTTTCAGTTTAAGGTTCAGGTCTCAGAAAATGGAGGGCTGCTTCAAGCTGGGACCTGGGGTTTCCCCTCCCCCTTCACGACATACGTTAGGAGATGAAAGGAACCTGGGCTGTGTGTTTACTCTTCATTTGGGAGCCTCGCATGTTCTGATTGATCAGAGAGACAAAAAAGGCAGAAGGAGAGACATTTGGTGCTGGCTGCAAACCATCTCCATTCTCAATGTGAAGTTTCCCCGTTTGGTGAGGATCATTGTGATGGGTATAGACGCGACTAAAAGATTTTTAAAAATAACTGGACTGCCACCCGGTTTGAGTTCTTATGTAGCAAAAGAACAAACACAGATGGCGGCACTAGGATGGAGGGTGGGCAGAGTGGGAAAGGCCCCCCTCATGAGGGAGTTTACTAGTTATTAGCCCCAGCAACCCTCCCTGGCTGCCAAGGTGGAAACAGATGAGTCCTGCGCATCACAGAGGCACACACACAGAGTTCGACTCCCAATATGGAAAAAAATCTTTGTGATGAGCATCAAAGGAAGGAAACGAGTGGGAACGAGGGTCAAGTATCTCGCTCTAAATGTCCCTGCTAGGTTCTAAAGGGTGGATTTATCTAAAGGGGGATTGCCATCTGCCATCCTAGATCGGGAAGAGGGGGTGGGTGGAGGATGAGTCCTGGGGTGTTTCTGTTTGCTCAGCCTCATAAATCTTATGATTCCCCTTGGATTTCCATATTAGGGACTATCAAAATACAAAATAATATTATGAGCATCATTCTTTGGCAGAGGTATGAGCTGGATGGCAGAAATATTTTGCCCATAGCTAAAAGTCTTTCATGCAATATACATGCAATGCCGTTGAGCAATGACCATAAATTCCTACTGACTGAGAGAAAGTTGCAGCCATAAAATTCTAAAGAAGGAAATGCGGATCAGAGTAGATGAGGCAGGCGTGGCCAGAGGGAAGCCCCTGGTATCAGGTGGGCACATTTCCACTGAGGGGAGAATGGGGACAGATGTCTTTGGCTCAGCGGCACCCACACTGCATCCGCTGGTGTTTGACATAGGTTAAGTTTTCTCTTTCTTTCTTATCTATTGATGTTTGTGATGCCTGGCCCCAAGGGAAAGAACCTTTTTTCTCTTCCTGGTGCACAGATGAACGTTTCTGTCACTGGTGACTTGCATGATGCCATTTGCTTATGAATTTAGTTGTCCAGAGTCTGTGTTGGGATCCACTCCTTTGTGTTTTTCTCCATTGCTTGTGGTAAGACCTAAGAGAAATCCCTGGTCCAGCGATTGCGTGACCTTCCCGATACCCAGGTATACCTCACGATGCCTTTGTTGTTAGGATAATCCTCATCGTAATCGACTATTCTCTGAATGTTTAACATGTGCCAGGTACTGTGCTACATGCTGCATGTTATGGTTTAGATGTGGTGTCCCCTAAAATCTCATGTGTGAGACGATGCTACACATTTCTTCTCCAGGTGTGGAGGAGAAATGATGGGGCTATAGCCTTAACTTAATCAGTGAATTAATCTCTGATGGAATTAACTGAGTGGTAACTGGAGGTGGGTGGGATGTGTCTGGAAGCAGCAGTTCACTGGGGCCTTGGCTATGGGGTATATATATATTTTGTATTTGGTGAGTAGAGTCTCTCTCTCTGGTTGCTGATCACCATGTGAGCTTCTTCCCCATACCACACTCTTCTGCCACGATGTTTAGCCTCCCCTTGAGCCCTGAGGAATGGAGTCTGCTGTCCATAGAACCTCTGAAAACATGAGCCCCCAGATAGACTTTTCTTCCTCTGCAATTGTGTGAAAAAGCTGACTAGAATACCATGTCTGATCCTTACAGTCCTGTGAGGTGGATGCTATTTTTTTTAAGAAAAGTTTTATTTGTTCTTTTTAGTTATACATGACAGTAGATTGTGTTTTGACATATCCTGCATACATGGAGTCTAACTTCCCATTCTTGAGGTTGTACATGATGTGGAGTTACACTGGTCGTGTATTCATATATGAACACAGGAAAGTTATGTCTGATTCATTCTTCCGTCTTTCCCGTTCCCATCCCCACTCCCTGCCCTTCATTCCCTTTTGCTAATACAATTAACTTCTATCCCTGCCCCCACTGTGTGTTAGCATCCACATATCAGAGAGAACATTCAGCCTTTGGCCTTTTGGGATTGGCTTATTTCATTTAGCATGATAGTCTCCAGGTCTATCCATCTGCTGGGAAAATGCCATAATTTTATTCTTCTTTATGGCCGAGTAATATTCTTTATCCTTTCATTTGTTGAAGGGCACCTGGGTTTGTTCATAGGTTGGGTATTGTGAATTGAGCTGCTATAAACATTGATGTGGCCATGTCACTATGATATGCTGATTTTAAGTCCTTTGGGTATATGCCGAGGAGTGGGATAACTGGGTCAAATGTGGTTCCTTTCCAAGTTTAGGTGAATGCTTTTTTACCATTTTATGTATGATGCCCAGTGGCTTGACTTCCCATGGAGAATCACTGGTTTGTAGCTGTGAACATGGGGAGGCAGGAGAGGAGGTGGTTTATGCAGAAGTCTCTGAATGAATCTATCATTTCCTCAACCCCTTTGCATTATTTAGCTAGTTTTAATAGAGATCTCAGTATTCAGCCTCATCATTTGGAACACCACATAAATATGAGGCACAATCCCTGCCTATGAGGTCCCTATAGTCTAGTAGGTAGATAGGAATAGAATGTGAAAACACGGGCTGGTAGAGTGCCTACCCTGCATGCACAAGGCCCTGGGTTCAAACCCCAGCACCACAAAAAAAAGAATGTGCAAACACTATCATTGGAACACACCGGGCCTTGGCCTCTTATCTACCTCAGCTGGCATTTCTGGGGCTGAGCTGCTTTTTTCAAAGCTAGGAGATTGTACTATATCAGAGATTAGCCAACTTTTCTATAAAGGGCCAGATAGTAAATATTTTAGAATCTGCAGGCCATATGCTCTCTGTCACAACTACTTAACTCTGCTGTCTGCACAGAGGCAGGCAAATAAAACTTTACTCACAAACACGTTTGTAAATAAGAATGAGGTGGGTTGGGTATAGCCCATTGCTGCTCCCCAGGGCCAGTGATGCCCATAGGATTTTCTGGCTAGAAAATACCACAGCGCCTCCACATCTCACTCTGATCCCAGCCTTGGAGTGTGAAGACATTTCTTTGGCAGTAGAAGTGGTCCTGGGGAGGTACCAGGAGGGACTCTCAGTAATGTTCTGATTGAAATTGCAACAGGAAGAAGTCATTAAAAAAGTGGAGGAAAGGCCCTGTTCATCAGAGATGGGTTCTGCTGCTCTCCTTGGAGATCTGGCTGTTAGCTCAGTAGGGAGATGAGGAGGATGAGATGAGGCAGGCTGGAACATGGGTTTCTCAGAGGCAGAATGCTAACAGGCTTTTTTTTCTTCCCCCTGCAAAAAGTTTTTAAGCAATTCCCTATGAAAATCTTAGAATCCAAAAGCAGAGTCAATGATGAAATTTTGCCTGTAGCAATAAAGCCATTCTGATATGACCATCTAATGTAATTACAGCAATTCAAAAAAATCTAAACATAGATTTGATTTTATCTATTTAATCTCTATTTGAAAACTCCATTTACCTATATTTGAATAACTGACCAAATACAATGAGGGAGCAGGAACATCTTTTTCTTAGAGGTCCTGGCATAGCTTCCCCAGTCTCTTTGGCTGTGACTGGGTTATGTTTCTGTCCCTAAGGTCACCTGTGGCCTGTCAGTGGGCTGAGCTGGATGCACCACCTGGTGAAGATGTAGGGGAGTTTTCCTACAGAAAGACAGATTGCATTTGCCAGAAAGAGGCAGATAGGTATTCAGTGGCATACGGCAGATGTGCAGGACAATGGCACATTAGGGATTTCAAAATGCTCCTAGGGAACCCAACTCACTGGATTTTGCAATTTGATGGGAATATGGTTGTCCGCTGTTATTTCCACTTTCAGATGAGAACACGAAGGCTCAAATCACATGACTCATTCAAATTCACATAGTTGGTGAAAGAGGCTCTGTTTTCTTTCTGACTGATGTGATGCCTGTTCACTATACAATAGAACGTCACCTCTTCTATTTTGGACTAGATGTCTATTAACGTCATCTAAAATTGAATTATTGAATTATCATTTTAATTGGCCATATCATACTGGTTTATACTGATTTTATAGCAAAGTAAGAGCCCCTCTGATTTTTCATAATTTCTGGTAAGACATAATGTACCTATAATTGATTTTTTATTTAAACTTAAGTTCAGGGTTATGCTTATTTTTATGTCTCCTATTAAATTTCTCTCATTGCCCTGGCCAGGGAGGAACTTTGGAGCCTTGTGGAATCTGAATTATTAACTCTTTTCCAGATTTGTGTCACTTTCAATTTTAACAAGCATGACCTATTTTGTCTCCTCAGTAATTGCTAAAAAGACTGAACGATAAGGTACGTGTGATATTGATTGATTACCAGTTTTAATCTGGAATGAGGCCTCTAGTGCAACATCACAGGACGCCATCTTTGCTGGTTTAACATTTTTGTAACCGATGTGGATGGAGGCTAAACTGATACATTAAAACGTGAATCACTTCACAGATGGAATATGCCCTCTCATTTGACCTCTTCTCTCACATTTCTAAATGAGCAACATTTTCACTGAGAACATCTCCTTCCAAAATGGAATTATTGGCCTGAAGTCAATGGTGACCAGGATTTTGTGACTCTCTCCCATCCTCTATTCTGGAATGAATCAGGAAAACTGGCCACTCAATGATAAATTCTTGCAGGGACAATGAGAAGATGATCACAGTGGTGATCAAGCATGGCAATCTGCAAAAATCTGGTAATAAATAAAGTATACCCCCCCTATGGCCCCAGTCTCTTAATTTTCCTCTTTTGATCACTAAAAGTGAAATTCTAGAACTCAAATACAAATGGCGTAGGGTTTACCAGAAATATTAGTCCAGGATTTTTGATTTCTAGTCTAAAGTTCTCAGGCAATGGAGTGGGAGTTGGGTATGAGTCATCTGGTGGTAGGAATGGCAGCAAAGCTTTTAAGACAACGTGCTTACATCATAGAAGCTGATTTGGGTTTGATTTAAATAGCTTTAGAGGAGGAGGAGAGATTTTTCTGCATATTAGGACCAATTATTATAGTTGAAACAAGATGGAGACACATCACTGTAGAACCTAATTTCTCTGAAAAGACTCCTTTTGGGATTGACTTTAGTCATGGGGCAGGGAGGTGTGTTTCATTAGCCCCTCTTTGGGAAGATGTGGAGAGGGGGCTCATGTTGCTTTCACCCTAAGGACCATTGCTGCTGGCAGGAGCCTTGCAGCCACTTTTTATTGGGGAGACAGAGGTGATATCTTCTCTCCCCACAGGATGACCCAACCCCAGCCGTTTCTGAGATTTATTCCATTTCTTGCAGAAGCACTGCTTAGGTATTTCATAGGAAAATTTTGCTTTCAAAATGGACTGAAGAGGTTTCAAAGAAAATGAATGAAGCCATTAGCCATGCAGTCTAGAAAATAGATTCTATTTAAAAAAGTAGAAGTATTTAGAGAGCATGGGCTGGGGCTGTAGCTCAGTGGTAGAGTGCTTGCCTTGTATGCATGGGGCACTGGGTTCAAGCCTCAGCACCACATAAATGAATAAAATAAAGATCCATCAACAACTAAAAAAATAAAAAAAAAATTAAAAAAAAATATTTAGAGAGCAAACGTTTTTCCTCTCTTCCCAAATGCACTCAGAAAACAGGAAAACAGCAGTTTACCCTCCTCTTGCTCAATGCTAGGACCCCTCCCCTGTTCCTCCAGGCTCTCTTCTCTGTCCCCTTTCTTCGTGACACTCCTTTGTAGCTTCAAGAACAGGTTATCAAGGTGATAATAAGCGAGAAAATGTTCCAGCCTTGTTTTAAGCCTCAGCTGCATCCACTGCTTAATCGAGGTTAAGTGCCTGTGTGAACCTGTGTTTCCCACCCCTCTGGCCATGCAGCCCTAAGCCAGGCTGATCCACTCTCCTCGCCCCTTCACGCCAGATCTGCTGGTGCAAGATGATTGAGGTGGCCTGGGCCTTCCCAGCAGCTGCTGACTTGCACTTGGAAATTCAATCCTCTCAAGGTAATTCCTCCGCTTTTAAAGAACTTCTAGCAATGAATTCTAAATTCGATGCTTCCCACTTCAAGCCAGATAATGGAGGGCTCACTGACTTCCACAGACACTGAACCTGCCATGGGGGGCAGGGAGCATCATGTTGTTTGAGGTGCTGTTATAATTAGGGTCCTTTGTGATCTAATTAGGAGATTTCTAGAACACCATCCTCAAGCTCCTCTTTCTTCTGAGCTCCTCTAGATCCCAAATGACTTCAGGTGTGTCTGGGCCACCCCTAGGCTGCAAGTGACCCACCCTTGGACATCACAGAGAGAGCAAAATAGCACTCAGTCTTCTCTTGCGTGGGGCTGAGCTCTAGCTGCTCAGGGTGGCACTTTGGTACTGAGTTTGAAGACCAAACTGGTTTTGAAAAAATATGTGGAGTTACCACTTGATACCTGTCACTGCTTACATGCTGGTGGAGATGGATATCATCAGCAAAAGCAAATGGGGTATTAGACTTGGAGAAACTCTCCTCTGTGCAAGATAATTTGCCTAGAGATTCTGAAATAACCATCTGCCTGTAAAATTCTTTGGATCATTATTCTCAAGCAGTGAGGATCCCTCTCCCCAGCCCTTTTCCTACCCCCAAAACTACCCCTGTCCCCAAGTCCGCAATGGCAGAGAGTCCCTGCAGTGGTTGCAGATGCTGCTGTGACAGTCCTCTGCCGCCTCATGGGGACAGCTCTGTTGTGGGAGGATTTGCATGTCCTTGTCTCTTAGAGCTTCAGCTCAGAGTTGCAGGGTGTGTTTTGGCAAAGTGCAAAATCCAATAGCCATTGAACCCTTGATAATAATCTATACCCTGTAGAAGTATGTTTTTATTCATCCGTTTCTTCAGGAGGTTAGAAATAAAGCCGTTCCATTCTAGGCATAAATTAGCATTTATAACAATGCAGTGCAAAAAATGTAATTTAAATAGAACTGATTAGAATTTTGATAGGGCACCAAGGAACTTCTAAACAAATGCTGATCAGGTAATGAGTGGAACGAGTCATTTATTTCAGTAGTTCAGCTATCTGTTCAATGATTGGGGCACAGTTTCCCAAACATATACGGTGACTGTTCATTAATTATGCACTTCTTGCTTGGTAATTGTCCAATTTAACTACAAACTGTGAGCTTATAAGCAGAGCCACAGAAGACAGCAGAGGGAAAAAAGTAACAATCTTGATAAAAGTATATTTTCTTTTTTGTAATAACATTCACTAATTCAAGGACTCAGAGAGAAGAGAGCTATTGTTAGATTTTGGCCTTGGCTCTTGTCTTCGTGTGATGGTCTAAGTTGCTCCCATTTGTTAGGCAGGGATGTTCAAGCTCAGGAGTACATTGCTTTGCAGATGAGGCTATGCAGGTTGGCATGTTGGCATGCAACTTGTCTTGGGGTAGAACCTCGCCTTGGGGTCAGGGCGCAAGGTGTTGTAAGTGGGGCAGGTTTTCTCTGGAATGCTAGCCTTTGAATCTGGGTTTCCCTCAGGCATGCCATCCTGGAGATGTTCTGAATCAATCTAAAAGGTTAATTTGCAAGATTTTTTCCTTTGATCTGTTGGAATTTTTTCTTTTCTTTTTAATTTATTTTTAGATATACATATCAGTGGAGTGTATTTTGACATAGCATACATACATGGAGTATAACTTTCCATTCTTGTGGTTGTACATGATGTGGAGTTACACTGGTCATGTATTCGTATATTAATTTTCTTTTCTTAAGAAGACTAAAATAAAGGAGAAATCCTGGGGAATGATTTTGGCAAATTGTTATATTTTGTTAAATACGTAACAACAAATCTTACCATTGTGCACAACAATAATGCGCCAATGAAAATATGGAAAAAAATAAGAGTAAAACAGTTTTCCCTTTTATTCATGAGATAATCCAACTCATATCTGGGAAGTCCTTGATGTGGTCACTCCTTTACCATATTGCTAGATTCTACATTCTGTTTTGCTTCCTGATTAAAATTTTTTTTTTTTTTGGTACTAGGGATTGAACCCAGGAGCACATCCCCAGCCCTTTTTATTTTATATTTTGAGACAGAGTCTCACTAAGTTGCTTAGGGCCTCACTAAATTGTTGAGGCTAGCTATGGATTTGTGATCCTCTTGCCTCAGCCTCCCAAGCAGCTGTGATTATGGGTGTGTTCCTACTGCTTCCGGCTCCTAATCATCTTTATTGGCAATTACCAATCAGTTTATCAGCCTTGTTGACTTGATGTAATCTTGATACGAGTAGACAGATGAAATGCAGATGAAAAATTAAGTCCTAGGAAATGGAATAATTTTAATACCCTCCTCAATTCAGGAAGAACATTGTTTTGAAGGAAGAATGATCAGTTTGTTGTAGTTGTAATATTTCCCCCCTCATTCTTTCATGCATAGGGACTTCTGGGGGATGGGGTTCCACAAGCAAAGGCTGCTTTGAACAAACATCTATTATTGGAGGTAGGTGAGCAGTCAAGGCTAATGTAACCCCATGGCTGGAGAAGCTTATGCTTGGCATAGTGATTTGTGTGAGTGGTGCTCATCTTTATTTATGCTGCTACCTGCAAAGGGAACACCGTCTGTCCTTTGATCCTTTAGGGAATGGCCAAGAACAAAGCAAGCATCTAAAGCAGAGCTTGGTGGAGGCATATACATAGCTCATCATTACTGAACTGATAAAGCGGGGGTCTAGGCAAGCCCCAGATGCAGGCGGTGGAGTAAACAGTGTGTATAGAGACTTCTGTATGTGTTGGAAAACATTAGCACCCATCTCTATGTTGCCCAAGCTTCTTGTACCTTTGGGGAAGAAAAGGCATCGTTTGTCATTGCCTGAAGAATCTGTGGTGCCCTGGCTTCATGTTGCAAAATCTGATCATCATTTGAATATCTATCTATTCAAACAAGCCATTTTACAGCTGAATAAACTAAGGTGAAGGGAGAGAAAGACAAAAGAATTCTGAGGCCCAGGCAAACTAAGAGTCATTGTCCTTTCAAAGCAATTGGGTTTGCTTATTTGTATCTCCACGCCTCCCTCCTCCTCTTCTCCTCCTCCTCCTTCCTTTTAGTTTTTTTTTTTTTTTTTTTGGCAGCGCATACCAGGGCCTTTCGTAAGCTAGGTGAGTCTTCTACCACCACGCCACAAACCCAGCCTCCCACCCACCCCCCTTTTTTTAAAAATATTTTTTTAGTTGCCAATGGATCTTTATTTTATTTATTTATATGTGGTGCTGAGAATCAAACCCAGTGCCTCACACATGTGAGGCAAGTGCTCTACCACTGAACCACAACCCCAGCCCCCCAAACTCCTTTTAAAACAGAGTGAAAAGAACTTTGATGTACTAGAGATTGCTGACATTGTTCTCTACAATGATGATTTGGCTCTATGGAAATATGCTATTTAGAAATATGCAAAGAGGGTTCACTACCTTGAAACAAACAAATGGCAAATGGATAAAACATTGTGTTTGGGGTAATTTATTTTCTCTGGCTCTGTTAACTCTTGAGCAATTAGCTAGATTATTTCCCTAATGTGAACAATGACTATATTCATACTAAAACAATTAATCGGGCGAGTGTTCTAGGATGAGCATTTGCTCTATTATTCTTTGCTTCTCCTGTGTCACACCCTTTCCACACATGCCTGGCTCTCTCTGTGAGAGCAATTTCAACAGCATAATGTCTATGCGAAGATTGTAAGTTCTCAAAAATCATTGCAAGGAACTATGGCTGCACATTTATTCTCAGCAGATCTCCACATATCTTTGGATTTTTATGTTGTGCTTACTTTACAATCACTGAGTTCCATGTTATAATGTCTCCATTATTTTGGTGGGCATATTAGAGCTGATTGTTTCTCTCAGCAGCTTTCAGTCGCCCCCTGTGAGACCTCCACAGCTTACCTTATCATAATATTGGAAAGCAATTTCTCTTCACTGCTGTGAACCAACGCCAGAAATCCAAAATGCTGCCACAGTCATTAAGTGATTTCCAATTAGTTAATTGGTTTCACAGGCTGCTTCTTTCTAAACTGCACCTTAAATGAAAAGCAGAACCATCCATTTTTGAAAGAGGAAAAATCCTGGGGCCTTTGGGTTTTAAAATCCAAAAGCACAGCATACTTTGGAAGAAACTTCACTAAAAGCACCAGTCCTACAGAACAGAAAGTGTTCTTATTAATGTCACAGAAAAGAATGGAATCTCTCTTTGGGTTTTTCCAGATTGTCTAGGGTTTATTTTACCCACTTTACCCTGGGATCAAAGGAGGTTAGGCAGATAATCACAGAGAGGCACAGAACAGGGACCATTTCTAGATTAACACAGATTCTTTTCTATGGGAGTTTCCTGGGCCTCTGTGATGGGTGCTGCAGGGCTGTATGTGCTTGGCCAGCTGGAAGATGTTATTTTAAACCTTGCTGAGAAGTAGGGCGAAGTCCTTCAGAAGGACGAATGGTTCTTTAAGAAGCTGCTTTTGCACAATTCACAATGGCTAAACTGTGGAAGCAACCTAGATGCCCTTCAATGGATGAACGGATAAAGAAACTGTGGTAGATATACACAATGGAATATTACTCAGCAATAAAAGAGAATAAAATTATGGCAATTGCAGGTAAATGACATGGGAGTAGGAAAGATGGTAGAATGAGATGGACATCACTACCCTAGGCACATGTATGAAGACACGAATGGGGTGACTCTACCTTATTTACAACCAGAGAAATGGGAAATTATGCTCCATATGTGTACTGGGACTTGAAATGCATTCTGCTGTTGTAAAAAATAAAAATAAATTAAAAAAAGAAGCTGCTTTTGGGACAAGGGTTTAGCTCAGTAGTTATACCCTTGCCTCACACACAGGTGGAAGGCTCTAGGATCCATTCCCAGCACTATCATAAAAACAAGAGCTGCTTCTTGGGAGAAGAAATGGGATGTGATCACATATATGGGCAGGCCAAAGAAATGGGGTGAAGGAGATGAGAGACATTGGTTGGTGTGGAGTATCTCTGCTTGGCATAGGTGTTAAGAGTGGGGGGAAACTGTAAACATGCATCTTGAGCTATATTTGACTTACACAATAGGCTAAATTAAATAGGATAAACACCAGTAGGTTTATTCAGAAATTCATTTAATCATAAATGGCTCATCTATTTTTCTTACTGGGGATTGAACTCAGGGGTACTCAACCACTGAGCCCCATCCCCAGCCCTATTTTGTATTTTATTTAGAGACAGGGTCTCACTGATTTGCTTAGTGCCTCGCCATTGCTGAGGCTGGCTTTGAACTCGCAATTCTCCTGTCTCAGACTCCCAAAGTGCTGGGATTATAGGCATGTGCCACCGCGCCTGGCTTATCATCTATTTTTCTTGATAGAGGAAAAACCCTTATAGAATATATGCAACAACGAATGCAGATTTCCCTCTCTATTAGACAAAGATGCAATCAACTCGATCAGAAACAGCAGAGAGCAGTGGTTCGAAGTGTGGACTCTGGAGACATACCACCTGCATCGGCATCCTGATGGTCACTTTGCAATCGTGTGGCTTTGGGCAAGTTACTTGACTACTCCGTGCTTTGGTCTTCTGGGGAAGGGGGAAGGAGAATAATACCCCCTCACCAGATTGTTTGTGGTGAGGGTGATTCAAACTTGTAAATGCCTTAGAGCCAGATCAGGTACATGGTTTGTTAAATAAACCAAATTTATAATGCTGTATGGCATGTATTGAAGGAGTCACCTTTTGTTCTGCCCTTTGGAAAAAACTTCTCGTCTAATGGTTAGTTACTTACCTATGAGAACCAAGACTCAAGGGAAGGCAGGAGGTGAGCCCCCCTGGCACTGCCAGTCATTGAGTCTGTCAGTCAACTGTGTTCCCTGACAGCAGCTCATCGAGACCGTTTCTTTGCCTCAAACTCACCCAGGGCTTGATTTTTTTTCTTAATAACTAAGTTTATGTATAGAAGTAGATTAAACTGTTAAAAAAAAGTAAATTAAATTGGAAGGGTCGAGGAGGCAGTGATTGGAATTTGGGGTCAGAAAGAGGTGAAGAAATTTCTTTGTTGAGAAGGAAGTGAGAGAGGAGTCCTAGAGAAAGCCGAGCACAGCACCCGCCTCAACTCTGGCTCTGGTGCCTCTTTGTCCCCTTTAGAAGTGATCGGTTCATCATTTCAGCAGCCTGGAGTCCTTTAGTAATGACTTTATAGATTAAAATTTAAAACCAAATTAGATGTGTTTACAAAACAACACCCCCACCGAATGAATAGCCAGCAGCCGGGGTTGGGCTCATCCTCCTTGGAGCGGCAGATCTGCGCTCTGCTTCTGGGAGATGGTCCTGGCCTTGTTTCTGTGGGTGCCACTGCAGCCCCCTCCTTCCATGTCACTTCCCTTGCCCAAGGACAGCACTTCCAGGTGACATGCTGGTGGGCATGAGTAATGCATTTATTTATAGGCATATGTTTGCTGGTCTTGATGGTAACAGAAATTTGCCTGTTTTGTGTGTGTGTGTGTGTGTTTTAGAAAACAATTATTTTTAGATTTCCTTATGCGGCACATCCATTCCAGTTGAGAAACCATGGTTTGGGAAATACTAAGTATGCAATTTCATCATTATATACAATTTTTGATCTTGTGTGCTTTGGAAGTGAAATGTTTTCAGGGATGATGGGTTCCTTCTCCCTGTTACCTTGCAGCTCCTTCATTGCTTATCACTTTGTTATTTCAGAGAGGGAGGATCTTTCATTCCAGTTGTATGGAATAGAAAGTGGTATTTTCTGCTGATGTATTAAAAAAAAAAACAGGAATGACTCTTTCAAGTTATTAATCAGTTTGAAGGAAAGACATCAAAAAGTACTACTTGGTCCTTTCTAAAGACAGCAATAGGTATATATGTGTGTGTGTTTTTGTGTGTATAACATATATAGCCATATATACACATACAAATATAACACATATGAATATATATGCACATATATATACGTGTATATATATTATTTTTTGTTATGAAGTACATTGATAGATTTATTTCTGTGGTTTATGAAGATGGCTTAGGACTCCATAAATATTAAACTGACCAGCCAAACAACCTCTTCCTGTCCTCAAAGAACTTAAGATATGCTGAAATAAGGTCAATACTATGCATCTTTATCTTTTAAATATTTTATTGTCCTTTATGGGAAACAAAATCTCAAGAATTCCCATCAAGGGTCCTGACTGGGGTGGCCTTTCATGGATGTAAATTCATTTTCAAACTAATGAGAAAATTCCCTGGAGTTATTACCTGAGCAACACTAATGGCTTGTAAACGGTACCTTTAAAGAAAAAATCAACTACTAAAAATAATGCCAATTTGACCATTCTTCAAATGAATGGTCAAATGAGTCATCTGAAGAATGCTGGCTAGCTGGTGGAGATGAGCCCAGATGGGTGTCCAGGATGTCTCCTGAGCAGGGGGAGAAGGGAACGGGTACTCTAGGACAGGCGTTTGCCTGTTCATCACAGGATTTGAAACCACAATTTAATGACATGGGCTTCTCGGCTACAATTCCCCTTGTTCAGTGGCTTTTCTGTTTCAGAAGTCAACAGGACCCTAAAAACCAACAGGTCTAAAAACCTATTAAATGTATTGTGGAGCACATGGAATATTTTAGTCTCAGGGTATGATTTATGTTGAGACAGGAGCAGTCTTGGGGTCTTGGGGGGCTGGAGATCCATTAACCCTGCACACTTATGGATGAGATTTTCCTTCCAGAGAGGTTGCATCGTGCTGCGTGGGCTCTTGCGGCCCTGGGTGAGCTCTTGGCTGCTTTTTGACCTGCAGTAAACCCTCTCTCCGTACTGGAGATGCATTAGAAGTAAACAAAATGCACTTGTTTGAATCGATATCGGGCATTAAATGGCTGCTGGGTTTTATGTCACTCTCTGATAGGAGAGGCTATCCTCTGGTTCCACTGGGGTTGGGTGACAGGAAATTTAAGACTAAATGGGCTGGAAGTTTAATCCTTGAGGCACTTAGTCTCCTGACTTGCTTGGCTCTCTGAGCACCTCAGTCAATAGGAAGAGGTGGTGTCATCCTCCTTGAGTGTTGAACCCTTATCGTGAGTTGCCCTTTCTTGCCTCGTTCCTTCCTCTTAGAATGTCCTTCCTTCCACCACCAGCTGCCCAGGTTCAACCCATTCTTTAAGAACCAGTTACAATGTCCCACAGGGGGCCTAAAAGCCTCACTTTCACCCCAGGGAAACCATAGAATTGAGACCACTGGCCGGGCGTGGTGGCGCATGCTTGTAATCCCAGTGGCCTGGGAGGCTGAGGCAGGAGGATCGTGATTACAAAGCCAGTCTCAGCAATTTAGGGAAGCCCCAAGCAACTCAATTGCTTGGCTCTGAGTTATTTAGACACGGGTTCTAAATAAAATACAAAAGGGCTGGGGATGTGGCTCCATGGTTAAGTGCCCCTGGGTTCAATTCCTGGTACCCCCCTGCCAAAAAAAAAATTGAGACCACTGGAAAGTCTCCTGGGCCCAACACCCCACCCCTCCTTTGCAGGTGACCAAACACTGGGAAGATGCCCCAGTGAGTTTGGAGTGAAGAGAAATGGAGACAGGGCGGGCTCTCCTAGACCAGGATGTGGGGTTGGGGGACCTGGGAAAGAGTAGTGGCAGTTCCTGGGTGAGCTCCTGCACCAAGCCATATCAGCCCTGCCCTTCCTGTCTTTTCCATCTATCGCCAGCAGCCTCTTTTCATCACTGAGCGACTGATTGTGCCCTAAGGCTTGGCTTTGGAGGGTTAAAGGAGTTCCACCACAGCTTTTAGCCTTCTTCCCAAATGCTCTTTGTCTCTGCTCTGGCCCTGGGGCTTTTTATCTTAAAAAAAAAAAAAAAGTCTCATTGGTCCTCTTTGGTGCCTTCTTTTCTGCAACCTACCGCCTGCAAAAGGAAAATAAAAATGTACACGGGAAACTTCACAGCGAACAGTGGGTTTCTATTCTAGGTCAGTGTTACGTACCTTCTAGGTCCTACAGTAGCTAGGTGTGTTTTCCTGTAAGGCTAGTTGCTCACATTTATCCTCGCTGTTCCTTAACTGTAAAGTGTGGATGATACCACTAGGATTTTTTGGAGAATTCACTGATGTCACCAAGCACCGGCTTCTATCCTTCCTCGTTTTTTCAGCTAACAGGAATGCTCAACCTTTTGGGGGATCATGGATCTGTTTGAGAATCTGATGAAAGCTCTGGTTTTGCCTTCCAGAAAAAAGTACATAAACACATACAAGCATTTTCATGCCATTTCAGGAACTTCTAGGATCCCTAGGGTCCAAAAAAGAGTCCCTTAGGGGTGGCTTTGATTCCCAGGCTATCTGCCCAGCCCTCTACCATAGCCTATTTCTGCAAAGCAGCTAGCAAGTGCTGCTTAGGAGGGCTGAATAAATACTATTTAATCTGCTGGTTCCCTAAGTTGCAATCAGAAATACTCTGTGCCTGGAGGAAATCTAGCTGTAATTTTTCCTTATATTTAGTTTTGAGAAGCTGTCATGTCCAAGTGACAGAAATACCTCTGAGCAGAGAGCCCAGTCCTTGACTGACGTGCCTCCAGCTGGCCTGCCATACCTTGTTTGAACAAATTTGGCCTTTGCAAAGAAATCTTCCCTTTCTTGTTGGACTCTACCCTGCCGTCCTGTGTGTGTTGCTGCCCAGCCAGGCGACGTGTTCCGCTGACATCTCTGTCTTCGCTCTCCGTATGGAATTTACAGCAATTATCCTTTGGTTGGTCCCCATGTCTGTATTTTGGCAGGCCTCCCTGCCTTCCATGTGATAAGCACTTTGCAGACACGGCAGCCGAAGCTCTGCCAAAGCCTAATGTCATCCCTTGTCAGATGTCGTCTGGGTCCAGGGGTGACCAACCGCTCCCTCCCCACATCTGCTGGTGCATGCTCCCTTTGCACTGTGTAAATCACATAATGATGTGCAAGACTGGCTGTGATCCAGGTCATTTGCACAAGGGTGGCCATGATCCTGGAAAATTCAGTCACCTCAGAGTGTGTTTTTATGTCCTGCGCTACCTGGATTGGTTTTTCTGGCTGTGTTCTGCAAGTAAATGAACTGGATAATCTCCATATTTCTATTCCATTCCGTGCTGTGTCGCTGGTGCCTCTGGAAACAAAAGTTTTCTCTACAACCAAGTCACTTCTCAAGAACAATTATGCCCCCTGGGGGTGGATATCTTTGTTGATGTGTGCCAAAGTATGACTAGACAAATTGGCTTGAAAATACCTTTCCTCCATTTAATTCTCATTTGATAGTTTTGTTGAAGATCAATGAGGACAGCAACAAAATCCTCTAAATACAAAGAAACAAAAAGCAAACCCAAATCTCTCCTCTCCCCCACCAGAACCTCTCTCACGGATGGTGACTCTATGATCCGGGTATTATTTAGTTATTTTATGTCTGCATTTTTAACATCTGCATCAGTGAGTTTGGGATTGAGCCCTGCTTCTCAAACTTTCGTGTATACTAACGCAAACAAACTGGAGCTCTTATTAAAAACAGATTCTGATTTGCTGGGTGTAGGGTGGGGCCTGAGAGTCTGCATTTCTTACAAGGTCCCAGGTTGTCACTGTTGCTGGTTCATGGACCAGTCTTGGAGAAGTGAGACTAGCTGTCGGTAGGATACCTGCATATAACCATCAAGGCAATCCGGACACCAACCTAGTGACCCCTTTCAGCCATCTGCTTGCCCGGCTATCTGTCATAACCTGTTTCTATTTTCTAACGGTAAACATTAGTGGAAAGGCTCTGATCTTAAGAGCAAATAAATTTCCATACAATCAAGGCAGAATCCATCTAAATACAAACTAATACCCACAATGGAACCTCCTTGCCTGCAAGTATTCATTGGCTTCTCACTAGTTATTTAAAGTTCTAAGAAGAAAATTGTTCATCACTCAAAATTTAGAACAGCCTATAAAAGTGCAATGAATGTAAATTTTCTGAGTCTTGAGTACTTGAGACAGCAAGGAGCCCATTTTTGGAGCTCGAGTTTAAGACAGGGAAAACTCTAATCATATCCATTCACTCCTGTTCAGTGTTCTTGTTTGTGTTTGTTTGTTTTATGAATCTTAGAAAACCACCTGAACACTTTTCTGGAATGAATTGGGTATGGATTAAGAAATTACTTAGGTAAACATTTATTCTTCTTGCCCTGGATCCTGCTATGTATGAAAGACTTGTGGCGGTGACTTTGCTTCTTCATTAATAAAGCAAGCCATTAACCTCTGTGGGTTCCAGCTCTCAGCCAAATAATGAAGGGCTGGACCAGATGAGCCTGAGCTCTCTGATTGTCTGCCATTCTGAACAGGCAAAAGTGGAAGCAGTCAACAGTCTAGCTGTTTGTGGCTTTTTATTAGCTTTTCCTCTCTCATGGCCAAGCAGAGAAGGCCCCCAGCTTTCTGTGTGGGTGTTTCACGGATGTAGGAAAGGAGTATTCCCTGTAGTTTTTGAAGCTCATCCTGTGGATTTTCCCTTTGCACCGGGTGGTTCCAGAGGGGAAGAGGTAGGGCCTGGCAGGTATGCAGAGTTGAACAGACCCGATCGTTAATGTTCAGCGTTCTTCCTGAGCTGCCTTGAAACAAAAATGGGGGCGGGGAAGGGATGGAGGAGAGAGAAGGGGAGAGAGAATGAGACAAATACAGCTAGTTCTCACTCCCTGGGTCTGGTGGGCAGGAAATGAAGCAGAGCCGCTGGGCGCCTGTGATGGATGGCCAGAGGGGCCTCTCTTGTCCTTGCACGGCATCCGTTCGCATTGGATGGCTTTGGAAGTCCCCATCTGGAAACCACAGGGTCTGGGCTTAGATTCTAAATCAAGTATTTCTTTCTTCCCTGCCTTTGGTGTCTGTGAAGTGCTTAAACACCGAATGAAAAGAGGATCCTAGTTTTTACTTAGGTCAGTAGAGCGTGAACCCCGTTCCGGCCTTTAGGCAAATGGTTTTGCACTTCACATACAACAGGAAGTACAGTTATATATAGCTCCTCTCCCTCTTCTTACAGGTGACTAAAAGTGAGGTGTTCCTTTCCTGTTGTTTTGAAGGCTGCTGTCTAGTTGAGTTGCTTCTGTAGCAAGAACAGTCAGTGCCATTAATTTTTTCTCCTTCACCGTGTGGGCTGCGGAACATGGAGTTGACTTGATGGATCACATTGCCTCTTCAGGATGGGAGCCTCCGGAGGCAGGTGGGTGAGTGGGTTGGTGAAACACTTTGGAGAGTTAATGCATTTGTGTAGTTATCAAGCAGAACGGCCCTTGGGGGAGATGGATGACATTTTGGCTCAGCTTGAGTGTGAGGGACTGGGTAGAGGGAAAAGGCAGGGGTGAAACCAAAGGGAGAAGGTGACTCGGCCTTAGCCGCAGCACAGCTGAAGGTGTGACACAAACTGTGGTAGCCCACTTTACAGTGGAGCGAGGTCCCGTGGGGACAGGACACCCAGATGGAAAAGGGCTTTGAAATCAGGCTATTTAAGGAAAGGATCACATGAAATGATAAGGGGAGACGGCTAGAGTAGAGGAAGGGAAGGAAAGGGGAGGTACTGGGGAACGAAATCGACCACATTATGTTGTGTTCGTGTGTAAATATGTCACAATACACTCTTATGTATAATTAAAAAGTACCCATTAAAAATTAATTAAAAAACTTAAAAAAGATACAGAAGAGATCAAGAACATATATAGGGCCAGAGAAAAATTTCTCCCTCTGCCTGAGTCCTGTTTGTTGTCTTTAACTCTTGGAAGGCTGTTGCAGGGTGGGGGTTTAGAATTATTCTGTGTGGCTTCCAAGGAAAAACCGGAGCTGATTTTGGCTCCATTTGAGGGTTAAAACAGAACTGGCAGCTGCTTCTTGTGAGAGTGAATTTCTTCTCCTGCCACAGTTCCAGACGTCGTGTGGAACGGTATGTATTTGGCCTGCAGGACCTCCAGAAGCCATTTGCAGGCCGCCAGGCAAAGATCCCATGACTTTTCATAAATTCCTTCCCCATCTCTGATAAGAAGCCAGGGACAATTTCTGGTCTTGCTGAAACTGAGTATTTTCCCTGAGCAGAATTGAGTTTGTTGTGGAAATGGAGTCATAAAGGAATTGGCTTTTTCTCTCCCTTTAAGGAATAAGAGGATTAAAAACCTGAGCTTCTGTGTAGCTGTGCAAGAGGAGAAAGAACACAGAACTCAATCTAGACTGGGATCCTGGCTCAAATATTCACTTGCTATGTGATCTTGGGCAAAGCATGCAATTTTTAAATAATGAAATGGGGCAGAGGATGTCACCTTTGCAGGCTTGTTATAACCATTAAACCAGATGATAAATGGACATTGCTTGTGACAGGGCCTGGTGCACAGTAGTCATTCAATAAATGGAAGTTATTCTCCCAAGTCTCTCAGACAATTAAAAATAGCAGACTCAGGTAATAAAATGACTTAAGGAAAATATAGGTTCAGAAACATGGAAAGCCTCTGTTACTAGTTTCCTAGTGCTGCTGTACAAATGACCCCACACTTGGTGACTTAAAACAGGGAAGTTTATTCTCTCAGTTCTGGAGGGCAGAGCCTGACGTTAAGGCATTGCTAGGGCTGCAGCCCTCCTAAGGAGATGAGGGTGAGTCCCTCTGTGCCTCTTCTAGCTTCTGATGGCTCCAGGCTGTCCTTGGCTGTGGCGGCACCCCTCCCTTCTCTGCCTCCACCTTCACATTTCTCTACTGTGTCTGTGTCTTTTCTTCTTTGGCTCTTACAAGGACACTTGTCATTGAATTTAGGGCTCACCCAGTAAATCCAGGATGACCTCATCTTAAGATCTTTAATGCATCTGCAAAGACCTTTTATTAGACTGCCTTTCTAAATAAGGTCACAGTTAGAGGTACCCAGGATTAAGAATTGGCTGTATATTTTTTGGGGGGTGTGGGTTGCCATTCAACCCACTGCATCCTCTCTGAAGGTATCCTGGGTATCCTCTAATTGCTTTTTACTGTGTGTGTAGACTGTAAAAGAGACTTCTTGGACTGTCCAATGGTGGGCTGGGAAAATAGAAAGAGTGGCATTTGATTGGGACAAAATGTGAACCATTGAGTGGTTCTTGGGGAGATTACCCTTTCAGCACGTTTGCACTGGTCTTTGTTCCCTATGGGGAGTCCAGCTCTCTCCTTACAGGCCCCCTCATCTACCCATTTAGGTTGGCTCAGACATCTTTCTTAAATGTTTACTGATGAATCTGGATGAGGGAGGGGAGTGAGGTGGAACTGTGGTTTCATTCTGCTCTATCTCTTTAGCTACTGTGTATTTGGGGGACAAATATGGAAATGACAATCTTTTTTTTAAAAGTAGAATGTTATTGAACTGACATTTATGGAACCTCTCCTTTTATGCCAAGGTCTGGGGCTGAAGTTACAAAGAATGAGCAAGAGGAGTCCTCGTGGAGCTCTCAGATTGTGCCATGTCAGAATTGAGACTCGGAGGTCATCTTAGTCAGCTGGGGAAACAGGCTCAGAGGGCGGGGGCTGCGGGAGAGGCCTGCCCCCAGTCACAGTCAGTGACAGTAGAATTATCTTTGCCCACCTTCTGATAACCTTTGGCTGCCACTCCACAGCTCAGAGGACCAGAAACTAAAAGGTGCATTGAGTGAGTACAGAGGCTTCTCTCCAATTGGGGGAGGAAGGGACACTCAGGGTGTGGCAGAGGGGGTAGGTGGGGGAAAGGGTGAGAGTTGGTGGCTTTTGTGCTGTCACTCAAGAGTAGAGGAAGAAAAGTCTCATTACTCTCTTTTTCCCTACATACTCTTTTGTAATCTTTGAGTGACATTATAGCAGAGGACATTTTCCTGGGAGTCATTTTCTTCAGGCTTCTCTCCCATTTCATAGATGAGCATACAGAGGCCAAGGAGAGGCAGACTGGCAAGGCTTTGGCTGCAGGAGTGCAAATCACAGATTGCAGTCTTGTCTCTTCTTCCACGTCGCCAGCTGTGGTGGGATGGCAGGCGTCTGGGGAAGCTCTGGAGATGTATTCAAAAACACATTTAGGAAGCCTCCTCAGGCCCCAGCACTTTTGGCTGGTTCCCAAATGCTGGCTTTCCCTGGGAGCAACCTCACTTCTGGCTGGAGGTATTCAACAGAACTTTAAGTGTTGGTCAGCAGGGATGTTGAACTTGAACTTGTGGGCCTCAAAGAGGTTGCATAGTTCTTTGATATAGCGCTGGTGCGGCTGGTTAACCTCCTCCTCTGAGGGCCTCAGTATCTTCTGAACCTTGATGGGCTTCCCCATGATGGTGGTGATGGGCTGACGGTAGGGCAGGAGACCAAAGCTGTACTGGAAGATGCTGTGGTGGCCGTGGAAGAGGGGGAGGGAGATGCCCATGATCTTTTGCAGCTGATTCTGGACACAACAGGAGCCAGAAGAGTTCTGCACCTGATCTAATAGGTTATTCTTCCCAAAGGAGAAGATCGGCACCAAAGCTGCCGCATGTATCAGGGGCAGCCTGACAGAGCCCTTGCAGTTCCGCAGAAACAGCGTGATGGAAATGGCAATCTTTAAATAAAGGTTAATGAGCTCAGTTGTCCTTCCCCCCCAAAGCTACTTTGCTCATATTGACTAATTCTCCACTGTCAGATGCAACATAGTCTTGAACTTAATTCTAAGTTTAGCTGGAAGTCCCACTTGGAGTCTAAGTTGTGTTCACCCTTGTTGGTTCAGAAAAGACTGGACCAGGCTACCAAATTGAATGGCAAGTCACAAGGAAGGACTTGTGAGATTTAGTTGCATAAAGGATCCAGGGCAGCCTAGGCAGAACTCACTTCAGTGGGAAGAAAGAGATCGTGTAATGGATCCAACCCTAAAACTTCAGAGGAGAGGCAGGATGCCGAGCTCTGCATAGCATCTCACCCTCAGACTTGCCTGTGGCTCATTCCTGAGTCTTAGGAGGAAGGTGAACTGGAAGCTACAGTGCAACAGTCATATTGCCACTTCTCTGTGACATACTGTACAACAATCAATGCAGAGAATAATAAAAAATAGGGGATAAAAAAAGAGAAGTGTAGCTCAGCTCCAGCTGCCCAGTGGCAGCTCTGGGCAGTGCCTAGCTGGGATGAGGTGCTGGTTTGGTGGCTGTGGTTCTGATCAGTGGCGATGACAGCTGTGTTCAATATGGTGGCGATACAAGGTGAGGTGAGTGGTTTGCTGCAGAAACAACAGTGGTGTCTCGTAGCTACTTCTGGGTAGCACAGCAGACTCCCCTGGGGGAGATTTCACCGTCCATTTAACAGATTTGCTGGGTTCCTACCATATGCCAGATAATTGCAACACAATGCTAGGGTGACCCACAGGGTGGGCAAAACCCATTGTGGTTTTCATTTTGTGAAGCTCTTCAGGGAATGGGGCTTTGTATGAGCAGACAGAGCAAAACAGGAATAGAACTGGGTATGTGTTTTAAAAACATGACCTCACCTAATTTTTACTGTCCAGTGAAATTTGAAAACTGGGGTGCCATATAGTCATAGAGTAAGTAGGCATACTGAATCTTAGAGTCTAGCCCAGGGATTTGCAAAGACTTCCTCCACATCTGAAAATCTTTCTTTTTAAAAAAATTTTTGGCTATTCTGGGTCTCTTATTTTTCCAAATGAATTTCATGATTGCCTTTTCTATTTCTATAAGAAAGGACTTTGGGGGCTGGGGTTGTGGCTCAGTGGTAGAGCGCTTGGCTAGCATGCGTGAGGCACTGGGTTCGATCCTTAGCACCACATACAAATAAATAAAATAAATAAAGATCCATCGACAACCAAAAAAAATTAAAAAAAAATTAAAAAAAAAAAGAAAGGACTTTGGGATTTTAATTGGGATTGCATTGAATCTGTATAGTGCTTTGGGTAGTATGGCCATTTTAATAATATTGATTCTGCCTATCCAGGAACATGGGAGGTCTTTCTATCTTCTAAGATCTTCTTTAATTTCTTTCTTTAGTGTCTTGATTTTTAAATTTTTTATTATTTATTTTAATTAATTTTATTTATTTATTCCACTTAGGTATTCATGATAGCAGAATGCATTTTGATTCATTGTACACAGATGGAGCACAACTTTTCGTTTCTCTGATTGTACGTGATGTGGAATCACAACATATATGCAGTCATACATGAAGTGAGGGCTATGATGTCCATCTTATTCCACCATCTTTACTGTCCCCATGCCCCCTCCCCCCTTACCCCATGACCAAAGTTCCTCCATTCTTCCCATGTCCTCCCCACCATTATGAACCAACATCCACTTATCAGAGAGAATATTCGGCATTTGGTTTTTTTGGGTTGGCTTACTTCACTTAGCATGATAATCTCCAACACCATCCATTTACCTGCAAATGCCATAATTTTATTCTCTTTTATTGCTGAGTAATATTCCACTGTGTATATGTACCACAGTCTCTTTATCCATTCATCTATTGAAGGGCATCTGGGTTGCTTCCACAATTTAGCTATTGTAAATTGAGCTGCTATAAACATTAAAGTGGCTGCGTCACTGTAGTATGCTGTTTTTAAGTCTTTTGGGTATAAACCAAGGAGTGGGAAAGTCTTTCTTATTTATATTTTAATTAAAAATTTAATTGATAAAATCGCATATATTAATTATATATAATACTATTTTGAAATATGTATACATTTGAAATGGCTAAATTTAATGAATATTAACATATGCATTACGTCACATATTTCTTCTGTTTCTTCTTATTATTTGATGTGATATCCCTTAACATCTACTCCCTTAACATCTACTCCTTTAGCAATTTTCCAGAATACAACGTATGAACTACAAGACTCCAAATAGCCAAAGGAATTCTGATCAAAAAGAACAAACCTGGAGGCATTGTAGTATCTGACTTCAAAGTGTACCACAAAGTCATAGTAATCAAAACAGCATAAAAACTGATACACAGACCAATGGAACAGAACAGAAACTTCAGAAATAAATCCATGTGTTTATAGTCAACTGATTTTCAGCAAGACAGGAAGAACATATACTGAAGAAAGGACAGTATCTTTAGTAAATGATGCTGGAAAAATTGAATATCTGCAGGCATCTCTGGCCATATACAAAAATCAACTCAAAATGGACAAAAGATTTAAGTGTAAGATCCCAAACTATGGAACTACTGGAAGAAAACAGGACATACTTCAGGCCATTGGTCTTAGAAAAGATTTTTAGGCTATGATACCCAAAACAATGACAACCAAAGCAAAAACTGTCCAAGGGGATTACATAAAACTCAACAGCCTGTGTCCAGCAGAGAAAACAGTGCAGTGGAGACAACTTCCAGAATAGGAGAAAGTGATGGCAAACTATTCCTCTGACAAGGGGTTGATTTCCAAAACACATAAGGAACTCAAAGGAATCAACAGCAACAACAAAAACCAAACAAACAAAACAATGAAACATCAAAACCCAAATGAAACAAGACACAACGAATCTAGTTCAAAAATGGGCTGTGACCTGAATAGACAAATGAAGGACAACTACATGAAAGGATGTTCAGCATCATTAATTGTCAGGGACATTCAAATCAAAACCATAGTGAGATAGTACTTCTTCCTAGTTAGAATGGTTATTAACAAAAAGACAAAAAAAAATAATAAATTCTGGGGAGGTTTCAGAGAAAGGGAAATTGTTAAACACTGTTGGTGGGAATGTAAGTTAGTATAGCTATTATGGAAAACAGTAGAGAGGTTCCTCCAAAAACGAGAAGTAGAACTATGTATGATTCAGCAATCCCACTACTTGGTATATACCCAAAGGAACTGAAATCATTATGCCAAAGAGAAATCTACACTCCATGTTTATTACAGCACTATTCGCAGTAGCCAAGGAATAGATTCAACCTAGATGTCCACTGGTGGATGAATAAAGAAAGTGTGGTATATGTGCACGATGGGATATTATTCAGCCATACAAAGAACAAAATTATGTCACTGCTGGCAGCTTGGGTGGAATTGGAGGACCTTGTACATAGAACGAAAAATGCTGCATTTCTCACTTCCATGTGGAAGCTAAAAGTTGATCTGGAAGAAGGGAAATAGTATAGAGGTTACCGGAGTCTGGGGAGGGTGTGAGGGAGGGAAGAATCGGGAGAGAATGGCTACATGGGTGCAGTTGGATTAGAGGAAACGCTTCCAATGGTCTGTAGCATAGTAGGGTAAGTATGGCTGACAACACTGAAATGAGTATTTCAAAATAATGGCAGAGAGGATTCCAAATGTTCCCAACACAAAGACGAGATAAGTGTCGGAGGTAATAGATGTCAGTTGCCCTCATCTGATCATACATTGGGTACATGATTTGAAATGTTACACTGTACCCCATAAGTATGTACAATTACTATGTGTCAATTAAAAATATATTAATAGCTATACTCACTACATATATTTCTTGAACTTATTGCTCCCATCTAACTGAAATTGTGAATCCTTTGATCAACATCTCTCCAACCCCCAACACCCTCCCCCTTCCCTGAGAGAAACCATTCAACTCTCCATTTCTAAGAGCTTAACTTTTCTAGATCCCAAATATAAGCAAGTTGATGTGCTTTTTGTCTTCTCCGCCTGGCTTATGTCACTTCACAGAATGTCCTCCTGGTTCCTTCATACTGTCACAGATAATAGAATTTCTTTCTTTTTTAAGGCTGAGTAGTATTCCACTGTGCATATCTATCCCATGTTCTCTTTTTCCACTCATCCACCGGTTGACACTTAGTGGATGCCATAGCCTGGCTGTCATGGAGAGCACTGCAGTGAACAGAGTGGTGCTTCCGCTCTCTCTCTCTTTGGCACTGGAGATTGAATGCAGGGCACTATACCACTGAGCTACAGCTACTTAGTTCCCCAGCTCCTTTTATTTTTTTTCTTTTGAGACAGAGTCTTGCTAAGTTACCCAGGCGGGCCTTGAACTTGTAATGGCGCCTGATCGAGGAGCACTGTTTGGTATGCTGATTCCATCTCCTTTGGATATATATTCAGCAGCAGGACTGCGGCCACTATATTGTAGATGTGGTTTAGACTTCACCAGGACACCTGTTGGAGATGGCAGGCCTTAGGCTGCTAGGTCTCTGCTCTTCACTGAGGGTGAATGTCATCATAGATCTAAGACCAGGAGGAGGGATGGATTAGTGGGTGAGCCACAGGGCTGAAGTGGCAGAATGCAGGATGCCATCTTGAGGGTAGTTCAGACTGGGGCAGCAGTCTTCTTTCCTAGTTCTGTTTGCCTAGGGATGCTCTGTGTGTGTGTGTGTATGTGTATGTGTGTGTTTCTCCCACGCTATTCCTAGGTGCAGGATGGCTATCACATTATTTCTCATGGTTCAGTGTTGCTCCAGTAATGTGGATACAAGTGTCTTGGAGATCTTGGTAGAATGTAGATACTGATCAGTGTATTTGCAGAGGGGCCTGAGATACTGCATTTCTAACAAGCTCCCCGATGATGCCGAAGCTGCTGGTCTAGACCACACTGGAGCAGAGTGACTTTAGTCTGTGAGAATGCCACCTGCATAAAGCTTCTGGAATCATTTCTAGTTTGGTGATGACTTTGGAGCTCAGCCTGCCTCTCTGCCATGATCCATGGGGAACACTTCCTTATCATTTTATTGCTAAGGCTCATTATTTCCAAATGCTATGTGTCTTTCTCCCTCAAAGATGAGGTCTACTTGTGCTCTGTGAAGTCCACATTTGGGCTTCTAATATCAACACACTTTTCTCAGAGTGGTGCTAGCAGAGTTAGTGGTGAAATCCCAAGTACAAACCTGTTTTAGGAAAGAAATTCATCTTTTTAGAGGGAGCCCAGCTACTTACAAGGCAGATAACGTTCTGCAGCTTGCTGAATTGATGGAGAGAGGCACCAGGATTCAGACTCACCTATTTTTCATTCTTTGAATGAAGTCTATCTTTTGAATTACATGAGCCGTGTGAAGCAGGGAAAGAGAGTGATGGTTCTGGAAACAAAAACAGAGTTCTTATCTTTTAATACAGAAGAGAATGCCTCAGGATATTATTATTTGTGATTTATGGGGTGCATAGCAATATGACCAGTGTCTCTCCACAGCAGACAGAGGACTCTGACCCTCTGCCTTTGATGAACCCTAGTAGTTTCTCTGGGGCAATTTTCTATTGTAGAATAGCTGCTGCATCACATAATTCTGACTTAAAAATCACACTCAGTGAACTACTAGTACACTTGATTTCTGTATTATCCTGCCACTGGTTCATTCGATGTCTATCCAAATGTCTTAAATCTTCTCACCTACCAGTAAGGTTAATCACACTTATCGATATTTGCCTGGGAAATATCTTGAGATATGTTTAACACTTAAATTAGTTTTATTTGTGATAACTCAGTTGTTTTTCTGAATGTATACCAGATTTTACTGACAAGAGCCAACTATGTCAATGAATGAAATCAATTCAACAAACAAAACAAAGAATATGAACACGATTTTCTTTGAAGTCAGGAGTAGAAAATAAGGCAATTTTCCCTCTCTCCCTCTCCCATTCTTCATTTCCTGATTTTCTAAAACTTGATTTTGAAATAATTTCAGACTTACAGACAAATTGCAGGAATAGTATAAAGAATTCTTTTATAACCTCCACCCAAATTGCCCAAATGGTAATAACCACATTACTTTCTCTTTGTGTGTGTCTATATTTATATGTTTCTTTTCTGACCCAATTCAGAGTAAGTAGAAGACAAGATATATAGTTCTTTATGCATAAATACATTAATGAATAGCTTAAGCATTAAGATCTCTCTTATATAACCAAGTTGTCATCAAAATCAATCAATTAAATTAATTTAGTGGTGCCATTAAATTTCTGGACTTTTGCCAAATTTTGTCAATTATCTTAATAATGTGCTTTATAGCAAAAGAAAAAATATTTTTTTCTGATCCAGGATCCAGTCCAGGCTTGTGCATTGGGTATAATGTCTTGTCTCCTTAACCTGCCCATCAACTGAGTCTTTTTGTCTTTCGCTAAGAGAATAAAGTCTTGACCTTAAGAGATTTTGTGGAAATGGAATGGACAAATGTTATTTTATTTTAACAAGCAACTGTGAAAATTAGAAAGGAAGTCCCAGGTTTGAATTCAGAAAGTATTAAAGTTGTTTTTTAAAGTTGTAAAATAAGACAATTATA
This sequence comes from Xerus rutilus, assembly GCA_028644305.1. Taxonomy (NCBI): domain Eukaryota; kingdom Metazoa; phylum Chordata; class Mammalia; order Rodentia; family Sciuridae; genus Xerus; species Xerus rutilus. The sequence continues at coordinate 13,247,691 of CM053408.1, read as the reverse complement.
AAAAATATAGAAATGAATCAAGTAAAAATAAAAGTCCTTCCTCCAAACCCAGTTTTACTTGAGTATTAAAAAACATTTATTTATTGTTGCAGATACTTTTCTATGCTCATAAAATAAATACATTTAGAATGTGTGCTTTTTAAAAATAAAAGTGGAGCTGGGGGCGGTGGTGCACGCCTGTAATCCCAACACTTTGGGAGGCTGAGACAGGAGAATCGCGAGTTCAAAGCCAGCCTCAGCAACGGCAAGGCGCTAAGCAACTCAGTGAGACCCTGTCTCTACATAAAACCCCAAAAAGGGCTGGGATGTGGCTCAGTGGTAGACTACCTCTGAGTTCAATCCCCAGTACCAAAAAAAAAAAAAAAAAAAAAATAGCCAAAAGTGGAACTATATTGTACATATTGTTCTATAATTTTCTTTTTTTACAAAAGGTTAGTGTATCATTGGCATCTTTCCCCACCAGCTTATGCAGGTGGGCAGGAGTGGGGAGGCTCTGCCTTGAACTCAGTGTCTTCCATCTTGCTTTGGTACTAGCAAAGTACCAAATAACCTGGGAAGAAACCTCCTGTTCTGGGAAAGAACATTCCCTGGTCATAGCTCGTTGTACAAGTCCACAGGAGATTTTGGGGTGCAAACTCCTTCTCTGGATTATTGACCCTTTCTGCCTTTCTTTTTCATTGTGCACACAGATCCCTCCCTTGACTTAGGGCTCTTGTTGGAAAATCTCAGGAGGGTGTTGTAGCCTGGGAAGGCTTGATCGGGGCTACATTGTATAGTTTTGGTGCTGATCCACTGCAAGGGTGAAAACCATATATGAAAAAAATGTTCAACACCCTCATTCATTAAAATCTGTCTCTTCTGCATTGCAACTAGAGTTCACGATGGCACACATACACCGATTTTGCAAAGTTTCTCGGATCACGTATCTGAGAACCGTCTCCGCGGGTGTTAATTTCTAGCTGTTTGGATAGTCTTTTATTTGTATGCCAGATTAGAAGTGCAGCTGTTCCTCTCCAGGCTTAGACACACTTGCCTGATCTTGAAGTGACTTTATGGGGTTTCTTGCAACTCTTTTGCTGAGATCTTTAAAGAAGTTGGTCTTAAAGATTGGTTTAGGCTGGTTTTCCTGTGGTTCTTGTCTGGATTTCCTTTGGACCTTTCTGACCTTTAGCTGTATTCATTCTTTGCTCACCCTGACCTTGTGGTTCCTTGAAACCCAAGGGGGCACAAGGCAGTGATGATCCGAAGTTATTTATGTGTTTGATGGCTGTATTAGCGGGTTCCCATTTTGCTCTTCTGCGGCAGCCTTTAGCCCTGAAAGCTCTTTGGAACAGGGTCTGTTTTCCACTAACTGCCTTCTTGTACTTGTTGGGCAAAATCGGAGCAGTGATTGAGTCCTCCACACCCCTTACGACACTGCGGAGTAATAACATTTATCACACTTCTTGTTTAAGCCCTTTAGAGAATGACATTTCACAGTGTAATTTTGCTTCACAGATTTTTCCCTTGTGAGTTTTAACGTTCAGGGTAGAATTTTCTCTTACGGCCTCGCCTTTTTCTTATTTTGTGTGTCTGGGAGCAGTTCCCCAAATAAGGCAGAGCAAATGGAATTGTGTTGTGCTCCCAAACACCCTTCACCTCAACATTCCTGATTGTTTCTTCCTTATTTGTCGCCAGCAGCCCCAAATTACCTCACCTCTAGCTGCCCTTTCCACTTTATGAAACAAGCAGCCGACAGGTGCCAGCTCTAAAAATTCCCGGATGACCCACATTTTGCTCTTTTTATTATCCTTTAAGAAATGTCTCCGTAATTGAAATCTAGAGTAGCAGAGTTTTGTGATCTTGTCACTTACCTTTTTTTAATTTATGTTTGGTTTATTTATATTGTGTCTTTAAACCCCAGAGTGACCAAAGTCTGCCTGCAGGACCTACTGGACAGAAACCAAGAATATCGTCATTAATTCAAAGGCGAGAAGCTAAACAGAGGTCTTAGCACCCACACTTATCTGGGTCAGAGGAGGGAAACGAGAAGAACTCTGGAACATTTTAGTAGGTAGCAGCAGGAGAGGCAATACATCTGTGCCTAGATTTATACTGTATGATGCATTTTATTTATTTATGGGGACATGGGTGTCTGTTTTTTTCCCTCTACAGTTATTTATCAGTGAGTTCATCCTGATTTAGTAGTGCACAGCAGACACCCACTGCTAATTCCCCTTTATTTCCTATATTTCTTTTACCTTAACTTATAAAGCTTGAGCATGGCTACTTCCTTTTCCATCTATCTGTATTTCATTGCGAGTCCAAGTCTTTTTGATCTATAGCACAAGCCCTCCTTTCCCCACCTCTTTGTCCTCTTTTCACAGATTGCATTCCTCAGTATTGACATTTCAGTCATTTGATTTATCCCAACAGGTTCCCTGATGCCAACCAGATCATAATTCCCTTTCTGGTAGCATCCTTTCCAGATCTTCCTGGTTATTTCCCCTGCCTCCTAGTATTTGTGGATCAGTGCCTAAGAGATTTACTGATGATTTGTCTCATCCTTTAGTTTCCTGTTCACTGAGATCCAAACCACAGGTGGTGAGCTGGGAGGCCCGGGGATATTTGGAATTGTGTGAGATGTGAGCTTTGTTCTGCTTGGTAGGGAGTGCTGGAAAGTTCCACCTCGAGCTCTTAGCAGAAGGCCCATCCCTGGACGTGCTTCAAACAAAGGATTTGCCCATGTGCATTATAGCAGGCTTTGCAAGTGCCTCCGACCAAATTCCCCTGCGACCTTCTAGATGGGTAGAGACAGATTACCAGTTTTCAAAGTGAATTATATTTTTAAAAAAGGAACGTATCTATAAGAGATTTTTATAAAATTTTGGTGAGAATAGGACAATTCTTGTGCCATTTATTTTTTATTAGTACTGTATTTGTGTGACCTGATTACACACACATGCACGGGCAGACTCATACAGATATAGAGCAGACACAGGACAGGAGAGGGGAAAAAAATTTTCCCTTCCTGAATTCTCATGATGTTGGCATTAAAATACCGAAAGTTACATTATTGCGAGATCTTCAGCGTCCTGATTTGCATTAGTGACATGTATTTCTCGTGTCAGACCAAAAAGAGCAGAAGAAATTTTTTTTTAGTCCTTTTAGCTTTCTTTAAACAGTGCTTGTGATTCCACACCGAGAGAGCTTCTGTGACTTATGTATGATGTAGTAGAAATTGGTTATATTATGAAAACTAGCCTTCTTGCCTTGTCCTTAAGTTGAGTGTAACCTAGGATCTTACCTGTTATTTAAAATCACGTTGGCATGAAAGGCACTTGTAATTCTCCATTCTGTTGCTCTGCTCTGTAAGGCCTGTGGGGCTGGGGTCTCTCAGAGTTGTTCTAGCCGGGGGCTATGAAATTGATCCTGCTTCCCCTCTTGAGGGAGGATAAAATATCTGACAGCTGGAGAATGCCTGTCAAGAAGGCATCTCTGCCTCCTTCATGGCCGAGGAAGCGTGGATGATAAGGACATCCTGGTGTTTTGTCTTTACCATCGTGCCTTCATCTGTAGAATAAAAGAGGCCAGTGAGTCTCCTGATACTAAAATCAAAATTTAAAATGGACTTATGCTGCAGATGGAGGGATTTGGGGGGCAATGAGGGAGAATTACCTGATTCCAATGGTTGCATAATCACATACTCAACAGCCCTTCAAAAAATATTCTAATTTCTTTCAGATGCTTTAAGGTGGAGGTGAGAACCCTTGGCCTTCTTGATGCCAGTTCAGTTCCCCAGCAAGGAAGACCACAGCAGGGAATACCAGTTTGCATTTTCTGATATTGATACATGGATTTCCGTCTAATGTTAATATTTGACTGATTCAACTGCCTCTGAAATCCTATGAAATGAGGCCAGGCTTGTAGGTAGGATGACCAAGTAAATAATAGCAGAGCAGTGACCAGAGATATCGAGAGGAAAAAAGCATGGGAAAAGCCTAACAAAGAACATTTATTTAACATCAGAGAGAATAAAAGTCCAATCAATTTACTTTTTTTAATCTCAAAATTATAAAATACAGTAGTATTAAACACTATCTTTGAATGAATATGAATCATGTCTTTTTTGGAGGGCACAAAGGAGAAAAATAGCACTGGTATTAGTTTTGAAGATACCAGTAGATGAAGTCACCAGGGCAATAGGACCTGTGGCTTCCAAAGGTCTGTGTTGCTTACTTGGCACCAGGGTTGAGAATAAAGCACATTTACCTACTGGAATGTCCAAGAAGCAGAACGCAGTAGTAGAGACAGTATTTGTCACTGATTTCCCACATTACAATCATTTTTATAGATTCAACTAATCCTCACCAATTGAATTTATGGAGTATAGTAAAGAATTTAATTATCCTATTATAATAGCATGTACTCTCTGAAATTAGGAATACGCTGCGGGCGTTGGCTAACGGCACAGGCTGATGGATCTGGGCAGGAATGGAAGACAAGATTTAAAATCAAACAGACTCCTCAGTGTTGAGCTATGGCTTCTCTTCAAAATAGCTTCTCACCGATTTTTTCTTTCTTTCCTTTTTTTTTTAAAACAGAAAGAAGTAACCGATTTACCATTTATATAAGGGGCATAATTTATCTGCTCTGATTAAAATGATCAAGTATGCAGTGACAGCTCTTTATATTCCAGGTAAATGCTTCCTTTGTGCTTTTCAGAGGAGAATTTCTGACACTTTCAGGGAAAAGCTGAACGAGTCAGTCTTTAGGGTGTGTTTTTATCCAGGAGGTGGCTGGAGATGGATGAGTAGCAAATCACAATAAATTATTTACCAGATAATAAGTGTGATAATTGTTCTTATTTATCATCAGTATAACCTTCCTTGCTCTCTTGTCATGCCGTCCAAACCCTCCCCCAAGATTTGCTGGTTCAAACAGACAGCCAAAAGGTCATTCCAACAATTTTTACTCATAATGGCACACTGATTATCTCCTAATTGAAAAATGTAAACGAGGGGCTCCGCGAGCAGAGTGAGTGACCCCTGCATTTCTAACACACCGAGGAGAGTCACTCAGCACCTCGTTCATCCTGCCACGGGGAAGAGCACAATTTTCAGTAATTTTGATGATCTCCTAAATAAATTGAAAATAACTTTTTTTTGTTTTTCATTGAGGAAGAAAAAAAAATGCCCATATGCCTGAATTTGCTGAAAAAGTAGAGATGTAAAATACCATTCACCATCTACTGTCCTGCTGGCAGCTAATCCATTGAAGCTTAATTGTAATTATCCACCAGGTCTGGGGCTGGAGAGGAATACTGATTACCGCTACGTGCATTTCCACGGGCAAGACTGTGTATCGAGCCTGTTGCAAAGTTTCAAGTAAATTTATTTCTAACAGCAGCTGTAATGGATCATTGGTTGTGGGCTATTTCTGGATGTGGTGTAAAGGGAGAAAATAATCTTAACTTATTGGTGAAGAATTCCTTAAAAATTGCTGGTATGCAAAAGTAGACAGATAAATACGTACCCAGCGCTGCACGAAGCACCTGTTGTCCACGTGATCCTGGGTTATTTTTTTTCTGGTTTTCTTCTCACCCAGAAGTCCATACTCATCTGCATCACCATGTTTCCCAGCCTTTCTTAAAGGGAATAGGAGTGCTGTAGTTTGGATTTGAAATGTCCCCCAAAGGCCCATGGTCCCCAGGGTGACATTGTTAGGAGATGGTGGAATCTTTAAGGGGTGAGGCCTGATCAGAGGTCGTTGGGTTATTGGCAGTGTGCCCTTGAAGGAAGTTGTGGGATCCTGGTCTCTTTCCTCTTCTCTTTGCTCCCTGGCTGGCCATGAGGTGGGTGGCTTTACTCATCCATGTGCTCCCACCATGATGTACTGCCTTATCACAGACTCAAAGTGACAGGGTCAGTCCATCATGGACTGAAACTTGCAAAGCTATGAGCACAAACAAAAACCTTTTTCCTTATGAGTTAATTGTCTCAGGTATTTTGTTATAGCGATGGAAAGCTGATGAACACAGTAGTCACGGCAAAAAAAGAAATCCACATTGTTTTCTGTGTCTCATCCTTCCCTCCTCCTTTACCCTTCCTTTCTTCTTACCTGCCTTACCTGTTTTGGGGATCCTTGAGTTCATAGCTCAGACAAGATCTTCCCCTGGTGTTCCATTTCCTAACTTGGTGTATACTGTCATTTGGTTTATAGCTTTTTTCGAGCATGCTACTCCCACGTGGCCTGTGAACTACTGTGTGGCACTTCCCTTGCCTACCTTCCAGCTCAGTGTGCCTTTCCTGTGTGACCAGGGGATTTTTCATACATCTGGGTTGGATCACCCTCTTTCCAAAGTTGTTCATCCCATATCATTGTTGGGGTATGAGGTGTCCCTCTAAATCTCCTATGTGAATGCAGGAATATTCAGAGGTGAAATGGTTATGAGAATAGTAACTGAATCACTCCCCACTAGTTTAAATGGACTAACTGGGTGGTAACTGTAGACAGGTGGGGCATGACTGGAGGAGATGGGTCACTGGAAGATTCGCCTTCCCTGTGACCCTTTCCCCTCCCTCTCTCTGCTTCCTGACCACCATGAGGTGAGCAGATTTTCTCTATGACGTGCTGCCTCACTTGGGCCCAGAGTAATGGAATTGCTGAGCATGGACTGAACCTCTGAAACTGTGAGCCAAAATACATATTTCATCCTCAAAGTTGTTCTTGTCTTGTTATTTTGTTTAGTGAGAAAAAGCTGACCACCACAGTCCCCTTCTGAGCTCCATTGTATAGGAGTACTCATTCAAGGGCATGCCCTTCTAGACCTGCCTGTTTTCTTCTTGTTATCTCCATCATAGGCTCCTTTGCTTCTTACCATGTTCACATGTTTCTGCAGGGCTCCCATTAGACCCTTTGTATTGTTTCCCTTCTTCCCAATTTTGCCTTCTTCGTTGGACACTGTTCAATTTCCTTCTTTCTAATGTTTCACAGGGGAGAGCTGTATTCACTTCAACTTGGTTAGTGCAAGAGACTCGATCCTTCTGCTTTATCCATAGTGTAAATTAGACAGTATCAATGTCAAGATATATGGTAGAGGTTACTTTCTGACCCTCAGTAGCTTGATCAGTGGGCCCCTTTCCCAAAGGTCTTGATAATTATCTCCATGATTTTATCAGTTCATTTGGAAGTTGCCTTGCTCTTAGCAGGAGATAGGAGTATTTGGTAATTTGGTGATTGTAGGAGATTCTCAAAGCATGCCATATAGATTTTTTCCTGGAAGCTCTTTTGGTCCTGGTATTGATTGAGATTCAGCTCTAATCCTGTGTTCATGAAAAGGAGATGCTCTGAGCAAATGTTTTGAACTTCCAAAACAAGACACATGAATGAACCACAGGACAGAATATTTGAAATGTCACAAAATCTAAATGTTGTACTAATTATCTCTTGCCATGTAACAAATTAGCATGCATATAGCTTAAAACAACAGACATTGATTATCTTGCACTGTTTATTGGGAGTATTTGTGGGTGGTACTGGCTCAGGGTCTTTCGTGGAGTTGCAGTCATGATGCTGGCTGGGGCTGCAGTTATCTGAAGACTTGACTTGGTGTCCAAGAAGACTCATTGGTATGGCTGTGGGCAGAAGGACCCTGTTGGTCACCACAGGGCTGCTTGAGTGGTCCCACAACATGGCAGCTGACTTTCTCCAGGAAAAGCAATCCTGAACAGCAAGGTCAAAGCAGTAATATCTTTCATAACCTAGTCTTGTCAGTCACACTCCATCATTTCCACAACATCCTACTGGTTACAAGTTAGCTCTATTTATGGTCAAAGAGAACTACTCATGGGCTGGAGTGGCAGGAGACAGGGATCACTGGGGACCATCCAGGAAGCTGTCTACCACAAATGAGTAGACTCATTTTTTCTGCATCGTCCTTTCCTCCTTATCTTTCCTACCAGATTAGAGGGTGTTGTGGAGGATTCTGCCTTATTTAGCTCAACTGGGAAAAACAATGGTCACATTATGTCCTTATACCACCTGACTCAGGAAATGAAAGACTTCCTAAAATTATCAGAATTAAGACAAATGAAGTTTAATTCATTCTCTTTTGTTCTTTTTTACTAACCTTGGTGTTTCCTTGTGTATTTCTCAGAGAACTAGTCTGGTGAAGTCCTCTACTAAAAAATGTTTTGTAGACAAAAACTCAGAGATTCACAATTTTTATGATCCAATTGGTGGCTCTGAGAATTCTTGCAGTAGAGAGTTTTTTCCTCTTTGTTTAACATAGCATTTCTCAAACTTACACAGCCACGGTTTTTTTTTTATTTTGTCATGCCTAAAAATATCCTCCAGACCCTGTGCTCCTTAAAATATACATTTTGAAACAGTGGCCTAGATTTTTATGTGTTGTTAACCAATATTATTCTAGAATGGGCTTAAGATGGTTGTGATATTAAAAGCAGCACACTGAGCCTATCTAGAAACATGGAGTTGACGTCCACTAGACTGAAGCCCTTGAAGGGCAATCTTATAACCACAATAACTAACTCAGTACCTAAAACTGTTTGTTTTCTGGGGAACTCTTGATCGACCATCCCCTTCGTTCTGCTCTGAGAGTATGCACTTGGGTGTCTCTCTAGCCCTGTATGAAAACTATTGGAAACTGGCCCTCAAAGTCTTTCAAAGAGCATTAACCTTCTTGCCCCAGAAGGAGGAAATTTTCTCCACCTACATATAAACTCCAAGAAGCATTGCTCTGCTGAGATTAAGCATCTCTTAGCTGGTGTATTTTATGGCTGAATTGTTTGTCTTGGTATGTAAGCCTCTGGGGCATAACCATTTCTCCTTATGAGCCTGGTAGAGCACTCAGCACACTGTCAGCACTCAACCCAAAATAAATCATCATAATAATAGTCATAAACATAAATCAAGGGGGCACAATTCAACTTATTTATAGCTTTACAGGAGAGGCACAATAGAAAAAGTGCAGTTCTTTTCCATCATATTATCCTATATCATTTCCAAGCGAAATGTCATATTGTCCACTAGTGTGTAACCAGGTAATGAAGGATTCTGGCGTGACCTGCAAATTTTGCAGGGCCAGAGGTAAAAGATGTGAAGCTGAAAGCTCACATTTCCTATGTTTCTGTAATTAAAAAAATCTGTTTCTAGGGCTTATTAAGATAATATTTAACATATAATTATCTTGACATTTTAAAAAGGAAAAGTGTTTAAGACAAATTATGTAGTAATATTTAATCACAAAAATCTACTGGCTTGGCTCATTTCTTCCATGGTCTGCTCTCTGATTTACAAAGTAAAAACTTAAAGCTTAATGAAGATTTTAACCCAATGCTTTACCAAATGGATAATGGTGAATTAGTTAGTGGGTTATGCCTCCCATATAGCATTTCTATGTACATAGTGTGTTTTACCACTTTGAAATTTGGGACACTCTGAAAAGTTAGGCCTGAAATTTCTTATGACCGAGTATCAAAGTATAATAGCCACTTTTCCCATTTTTTTTGTAACTTCAGGAATTTGGTGAATACACTCATACCCACAAACATGAGATTATAGGAAATAACTTCAGTTATAGCCACTGCCCATGATAAAGCACTGGAATATTTTTCTAAGTTTTTGTTTTGGTGCTGGAGATTGAATCCAGGGCCATATGCATGCTAAGCATATACTCTACCACTGAGTGATGCCCCAACCCACTTGAGCATTTTGGCAAATGTGTTTTTAGGCATTTTTCTAAGCATATAATTTATTTAAAAATTAAAAATTTTCTTTTTTATAATCAACAGATAAAATTATATGTATTTATCGTACATAATATGATGTTTTGAAGTATATGTACCTTGTGGAATAGTCAAAATAGATAACTAATGTTTCCATCACACGTATCTTTCCACTTGTGTGGTGAGGATTCTTAGCACTCACTCTTTCAGTATTTTTCAAGAATATAATGTGTTTTCATCAGTATAGTCACCATGTTGTACACTAAATGTGTACTTTAAAAAACACACAAGTGACATGTGGCTATATATTCCCTTTCAAAAAAATTAAAATATTTCAGGAAGAGTAGAAATCCTTATCAACTCCATTTAAATCTTGCTGTCCTGCTACCCTTCTTTTTAGTAGTACTTATCAGTTTGGCTTATACTTTCCCAGGTGATTGATTTTTTTGGCTAATATACATATGTATGCATTTTATGATATGTATTTTTTTGCAACATGAAAAGCATTATATTGTATTTATATTTCATGTATTTTCAATGCAAATAAAAACAAATTCATCTATGATATGCATATGCATTCATCCCATTTATCTGCCATGTAACATTCTGCCTCTTGACTATACATTTTAATAATCTCCCTATTTACTATTACAAATTGTATTGTTATGGACATATTTGCATATGATAAGAATTTTTAAAAAAATTAGTAGGTATTTGGAGGTGCAGAAGATCTGAGCCATAGATATGGACATGTTTTGTTTTCAACAGGCAGTAGGAGGTGAATGTTCTGATTTATACAGCCATCCCTGATGAACAGTCCCCTCTTCCTGCAAAACATCGCCAATGTATGGGATTTTTCAAATGTCAACTTCTTCCTATTTGGTGAAAATTACTGTTAGTGATTTAATTTGTATTTCTCTGATTATCAATGAGGATGAGCTTATTTTCAGATTTTTTTTCCATTTGTATTTCCTTTTCAGTTTATTGCCTTTTTATATCTTTGGCTTGTTTTCTTTCTTGGATTGTCTTTTTCTTATTGATTTTTGGAGAGTTCTTTATAGATTTTTGATACAAACTTTTTTTTCTTGCATATTTATTTCAAATATCTTTCACAGTCTGGTTCTTGACTTTGAACTTTGTTTACGTGTCTTCTGTTAAAAAGCATTTTACAATTTTCTGGTAATCAAACTTACTTATATTTTCTTTTCTTTTAACTTTAGAAAAACAAGTTTAGTCCTTCTATTTCTGTTAGTTTGTAATAAGTGTAATCCCGAACTTAACTTGATCAGATGTGAAATCAATGTGGAGTGGAAACTCAATTGGTCGATAACCAGTCCTCAGGGGCTTTAATCAATGGGGAATAACAGAAAATATATTGTACCCCCTTTTAACACAGTGAAGGTGCTATTTTCTTTTTCATCAATGGTTTTATGCCGAAGCATATTATATTTAGCAGTTGGATTCTCCTCTTGATTTTCAGCATCATCTAATGAGACATTGGCCATTTCTATTGAATGGCTCTCTCATTCTGACTCTAACGTTTTCACAGCAGTTAAGCGAGATGTCAGAAAGCTGTGCTCACCAAGATGTGTTCCAACTACAAGGGACACCGACTTCAGAATGGAATCAAAGTGACTGTGTCATGTGAGAGTCTTCCCCCTACTTTCTTCCTGCTTGCTATGTCCCTGGTCACTTGTGTGTTTACAGTACATCTCCTATGCCCCCAAAACCTCCTATAATGTTTGCCTTTTCTGCTTTATTAGTATGTGTTCAGAGAAAGACACCAAGCAGGGAGGCAGTTAGAAGTTGACAATATCTGAGGTAACTGCTGCTGGCAGTGGAGATAGTATACAGATCCTCGTGAGACAGAGACCCCTCGAGTGTCAGTGTGTCACGGGTCAGCCTCGTTTGGGTGGTGAGGAAACCTCTGATGGTTTTACGATTATTTTTGGATCTCTTTGGATTCATAGGGTGACATTGAAAAAATATTTTTTGAGGAAAATTTAAATATAATCATATGGCTGATATTTTGTAGGGTATTCTTATTTAATAGAGAGCTTTCATATGCCTTACGTGGTTTTATCCTTTTAACAAACTTGGTGGGCATTATTTTTTTAAGTAATAGCTTTTCTGAGATGTAATTTACATATCATTTGACTTGCCTACTTGAAGTGTTTAATTCAGTGATATCTTGGACTGCTGTAACAAATACTATGGAGAAGAGGACATTTATTCCTCATAGTTCTAGAGATGGAAAAGTCCAAGTTCAAGGTGCTGGTAGATTCCATTTGTGTTGAGAGCCTACATCTTATTTTGCAGAAGGTAACCTTCTTGCTGTGTGGTAGGAAAAAAAAGCGAGCTCTGGTCTCTTCCTTTTCTTAAAGGACAATGATTTCACCAGAGGGTGCCATCCTCATGATCTTATCTGAAACTAATTATTTCTGCAAATTCCTATCTCCAAATTCCATCACACTGGGGCTTAGGACTCCAACATACAAATTTTGGTGTGGGGAGGGGAGCACAAACATTTCATCTATAACAAGTGGATTCTAAGATATTCACGGAGTCATAAAACCATCACCACAACCAAGTTTTGTATATTTTCATCATCCTCCAAAGTACCCCATACACATTAGCTGTCACTCACCCTCTCTTCACTACCCCTCTCAGCCATCAGCTCTGGGCACCCGAATATAGATTGACCTTTTCTGAGCTGTTAATAAAATAGAACCATTTAATATATATTTGTTTTGTGCTTGGTTTATTTTACTTAGTACCATGTTTTCAAAGTTTTATCATATTATATCATATATTAGTACTTTTTTTTTTTGGTACCAAGGATTGAACTCAGGGGCACTTGACCACTGAGCCACAACCCCAGTCCTATTTTGTATTTTATTTAGAGGCAGGGTCTCACTGAGTTGTTCAGCACTGTGCTTTTGCTGAGGCTGGCTTTGAACTGGCAATCTTCCTGCCTCAGCCTCCCGAGCCGCTGGGATTACAGGCATGTGCTACTGCGCCCGGCTCCTGTGTTAGTACATGACGAAGAATAAACCATGGTGTGGTTATAACATATTTTTTTTTTCATTTATCAAGTGATGGAAATTGATGTTATCTCCACTCTGATAGATATTACTACCTTTATCTGATAAATGTGAAAATGGTATCGAAGACCGTCTGCCATCTATCAAAAAGCTCCCAGCCAGTCAGCCATAGAATTACAGATGTTCATCCAGTGCACATTTCACACTTCAAGGATGTCTCCTTTCATATTTTTTTAATCTTCTCCTTATTTCCTCTTAAAATTAAGGACTCCCCAACATCTATGTTCAGGAATATTGCCATTGACTTCATTCTTCTGATGTTAAGTCATTTTCTTCAATTTCCGGCTGGGTAGAGACTCTTAGGCACCATGAGCATAATGAGACTTAGACATATCTAAAACCTCAACGCAAAAATTCTCCAACCCCACAAACTTCAGAAACCCATGCACTCTCTTCGTGCTAGCCTGTTTCGATAGTTGATGACAATGAACAAATTCCTGGATGACACGTTAGTTATGATTTGAAAGAATGGAGGAGTAAGATGTCATGAAATGTCTCCTGGTTCCAAATTTACTGGGACTTAGATGGCTCTGTTCCCTCGTTCAACATGTTCTTTGTGGAAGACTGTCTCAATTGTGAAAACAAGCTGATGGTAATGGTGAGTAATAAAGTTTGTGATTACATAACTTATTTTAGGATTGCTTCAAATTTGGTATTGAGCACAATTATGATGGAATTTTTTTGGAATTGAATGTGGACAATGTAACAAAAATCTCTCCTATGTGGAAGAAAACACCAATTAATTTAAATGACTTTCCTTGGGGCTTACTGATCATCCTGCTGTGCCAAGTACATTATTAATGTTCAGATGAATTGGCCAAAACATTCTATATTCAGCAATTCATTACTCAAAACTAATGATTTCCATTATCTGGTTGTACCATATCTTAGTCTGTTTTGTGCTGCTATAACAGAATATGTGAGACTGGATAATTTATGAACGACAGACATTGATTTCTCACTGTTCCAGAGACTGAAAAATTCAAGGTCAAGGAACTAGCAGGATTGGTGTGTCTGGTGAGAGCCAAAATTTCACTTCCAAGATTGTGCCTAGAATGTTCTATTCTCCAGAGGGGAGAGACAAGAGAAAGAGAAAAGGGGACTGAATTTGCTCTTTTATAAGATTATCAATTTCACTCCTGAGGGCAGAACTCTCATGGCCAAATTACCTTTTCTTTTCCCATATTTTTAAATTAATGTGTTATAATTATACATAGTAGTGAGATTCATTATTACTTATTTGTACATGCACATGATATAACAATAAAATGTGGTCCAGCATTTACCCTTTTCCTGCCTAATCACCTCTTAAATCCCACCTCTTGATACTGTTAAAATGGTAGTTAAATTTCAACATGGGTTTTTGAGGGGGCGAGCACTTAAACCATAGCATAGGGTGAGTCGGAAAAGCTGCACCCACAGTTTTACTTTGTGTGTTGGCTAACTTTCAAGCATCTTATTTTATAGTTGGGGAAATTAAGTCCTAAGAAGTTATTGTTCATTTAACATCACAATGTGAAGGTCTGTCTTCTCACATTTCCCTTGACATGTGATAGTTGTTAAACTTCCCCTAAGGTTCTGCAGGTGCCTCTGGCAGGACATGCTCCTGACCTCCTTCTTCAATGATCCTATGGTTTCCCAAAATTTCCAAGGATATTATAATGATTTGCTATGTGAACTTGGCTGGATCTGAGCTTGATGGTGGTGTGCTTCTCTGTGTATTCCCAGTGGCTGGCACAGCTCCAGGCACACAATGGATGGTCTATAAATATCTGTTGAATGAATTAAGCCTGCGTTCCTTTGACACTCTGGCCAACATTCTTTCATGCTTTTCTGTCTCATGGGTTGGCTAGAGGTTTTCTAACTCTATTTTTAGCAGTGGGACAGTTTCCTCCCCAGAAACATCTTAGAGAAAACTCCAGTACATCAGAAAGGGAGGAGAAGTGTTGGCATGGTTAAGGCAGGATTCAGGGAGCCAGGAGGTCTGCCTCTTTACTTCCCTTTGGGGTATGAGGGAGAAGGGGCATCTCAGAGCAATGCTAAGACTCCAAGGATTAGAGAACCAGAATTAAGATCCTAAAGAGGAATAGCTGATGCCTATTCATGAGCCTGTGTCCTGTTAGCGGAGGTAGGGGCCTAAATCTTGCAGGAAGCTACGAGTCCATTGGGTTCTCTCCACAATTGTGCAATGAGAACCTGCTGTGTATTAGGCTCAGTTTTAATAACAAAGAGCACAAAACAGACCAACATATTTTCCTTCATAGAGCTTATATTTTGGTAGGGAAAATAGACAATAAAAATTACACACTGTGTCTGATGGTAATAAGTGCCATGGAGAAAATTAAAGTGTAACAGAGGATTTAGTTTGTACAGGATATGTGTGGGGGGCCATGCATTCATGTTTGTGGTGGTGTGGGGTGTTCAGTTCTGAATGGAGTAGTCATGGAAGACCATGTTCGTAACAGCTCTGAAAGAGGTGAAGGAATGAGTCGCGGGCTATTTGGGAACAGTCAATTAAAACTGGGTTTCTCTGTTCGATCTCCTTTACGTGAGATTCCTTACATTATAGGGAGCTGTAGAATAAGTCTGATCAAGGAAATGATTTGGTTGGATTTCCTGAGTTCGGATCTTGTAATAGTCAATGATGGGAAAGCATTTTTACTATGGAGGATCTGGGAAGAGCTGACCTGCCACCATGGAATGCAGTTTTGTTTGGCTGATTATGTGACTCACACATGTGCTGATCTGAGATGTAAATGAATTGCCTTCCCATCTACCTCTTAATCCCAGTGCAGAAGGGAAGAGTTAACCTCCCTTTTTTAAAAGAGATCTTTAAAAATTCACTGGAGTCTCATCTGGGGTAGTTTAGCACAGGCCTGGCCTGAAGGTGAATAAATCTCTCAAGTCTCATTACTGCCCAGAGTCTTTGCAATAGAATGAGACTCTCTGGGTGATCTCCACTTCTCTTTATTAACCAGGAAAAAGTTCTCTGGCTCGGTCATCCTTCCAGTTTCCCCTGAATCAGATACACAGAAAATACTGGGAATGCCATACCTGGGAGGGTGCAGGAGACCTGCTCTCCATCATTTAGACTGTAAGCAGCATCATCAGAGTGATGCCAAAGGAAATGAGCCCCAAGAGGTTGCTGGGAGTCCTCTGACCACATTTGCTACAGACCCTATTTTCTGAAATGCCTCAGTAGCTTCTTTCAAGGGAGGTTGTTATCTGCTTCTCTAAACAACTTGCTCTGTAGCCAAGTCACTTGTGGCGAAGACGAGTTATGGGGCATTTCAGAACCAGGCTGGTGATGGGAATAACAGAATTGAGACCAAGGGCCTTTAAGTGCTGTTTGGATGTTAGATTTTCTTTGGAGCCCTGTCCCAGCCCTATGGAGTATAGTGTTTATGTTTTATTTAATGACTGCCTGACACTGAAAAATGGTTGCTATATAGCTTTGTAGTGGGAGGCTGGGGAGAGAGAGTGAGAACAATAGTGCAGAGGAGAGATTGGAGAGGAGAGATTGGAGTGAGGAGATGTACCCTGTCCTATCATTACCAAGTTCATACTCTTCAGTTGTTTTTACCTGTTTAAGTACCATGTCCTGTGGCTCCTCTGAGGACTAGCCCTCACTTCATATGTGGTAAAGACTTGGCTACTATTGTGGAGTTGTTGGTAAGTGGTCTTGGTGGGGGGCAAGGGGGAGGAGACAGACAGACAAGGAGAATTTTGATGCATCATAAAACAATGACGTGTGTTTTGTAGTTCTTTCTCTGTAGTGCACATGCGCCAGATGTCATGCAACAGGTGAAGTCCTTTCATTTTTAAAGGTGTTCCGGCTGAACTTTTAAATAAAGGAAGCTAATAACAATTTTTTTGTACAGTAGAGTTTCTTTCTAATTATTAAGATCATTTTTAATATTGGATCATCGTAGTGTAGACTTCATGAAAACAGCCACATGGGTAGAGTACCTTGGTAGGCTCCCTAGAGCCTAGCTTAGGGATGTTAGGAGCACCCAGCTTTTGCTATCAGAGATCAGGGTTTGAATCTTGCATCCAGCATTTGCAAGCTCTCTGACTGTGGATAAATCACTTAACTTGTGTGTTTCCAGGTGATTCATGCGTAGAAATGGAGGTAATGATTCTTCCCTTAGTAGATTGTTGTGACATAAAGGCTCTAGCACGTGAAAGAAGCTCAGCAAATGCTATTTCCTCCCATTCCTTCTCCCTTCTCAGTGCATTAGCACACCAGTTTAGGCTGAACTGAAAGCACTGTCTTGGTTTATCAGAGAAATTGGCCAGTTATGAAGAAGAAGCCATTCCTCAAACTGTGTTAGTGTTTTCTGTGGGCTTTGAGAGCTCCTCCTCAGGTCTGAAGGCACCTGTGATGATTTCCTGGCTCTGTTCCCTGCAGTGGCCTCAAGGACTTCCCCATGTGGGACCTGCTCATCCCTCTGTGCCTTCAGAAGCGATGCCATTTTTGTAACTCATTACATTTACCAATATGTCAACTTGTCATATTCAATTTTGGGTTTTCTTGGAGTGCCCAATTCAACATTTTATGCTAACTTCCTATTTTTGAAAAAGCTTCAGGAAATCGAATGATTTTATAGAAGCTGGCAGATAGGAGAAAAGAAAACTTTTCCCAAGGTTTCTGGAAAAACTATATTTATTTCCCATAGTCCATATAAAAATGCTATATTTTTATGGCTTTAGAGTTGGCCCACCCCTAAGGAACTCCAACAAACAGAGGAGGCTCATAAGAAAACTCATGAAACTGGCCCAGACATCACAAAGCAACATGGAATTTGTCATTCTGACTCTCTTTGAGGTTGAGATGGGGCCGCTCGATCCCTCCTTGTGGAGGAGATATGCCCATTTATTGATCTATCCTGGGACGGTTTCCTACATAAAGAAAGAATGAGTTGCCTGTGGAAAGATGGTTATTCATTTAAGATATTGAAGTTTCTCTGTTCTCTTAAAGTATTCTTGCTCTCTTGTGGAATATCTAAGGGATATTCAGTGGATTTCAGCTTTTGCCAAGTAGTGGCATTATCAATTTCCCTAGGACCGCCTTGGCCAATAGCACAAAGCCTGTGGCTGACTTTGGAACAGAACCCTATGTGAAACATCTGAGAATACACTGTTTTTGTAGTTCTTTATTAGGGCAAATGGTGGCACAAGGGATTCATTATTTTTCAGGAGCAACAATGATTTGATAGGTGGCATCTCCATTATACTTGATTTCAAGGTTTCCAGTGTGGGTTGTTCCTTGGCCTGTGCAATCAGGTTGGTGTATTGCTGAGTATATTGGGTAGAGAACTGCAGTGGAGGACAGATTGTCCTGCTCCAATAACACTCTAACTGTATTTTGTATGAACAATGACTGATTATAGACCTACTGTTCTTAAACTTGTATCCCCCAAATAATACTTTTCTTCCAAAAAGGTACCTGGGAAGTTTAAATGCTAACTTTAATGGTACCACCTACACTGTTGTCTGATTGTTTGAATCATTTGGGGGACTTCCCTTTGGAAACCACCTTCAGAGGTAAAGCATGACACCACAGAGAAAGTAATCTGCTGATGTCAGAGACTTGAAAATCTGAGAAGCACAGCGTTGCTCTCTCTGCAAATCAACACTGTCCGAATACGTAAGAGTCCTCATTCCTTTATGGTCAGAGCTGACAGGATGGAGAGAGTAACTATGACATCCTAAGCATAGCTCCTGTTGACAGCTTGTGCTAGGAAAGACATTCCCGATTTTCTGCTTTTCCCTGATCATAAGCAATCTGTCCTTTTCTAGTCATTATGTCGCTCGTTGGTACTTGTTTCATTTCCTTACTGATTTTTAAAAATTTTTTTTAAGTTTCATTTTCTATTAAGGCTTGCTTTTATGATCCCTGAATTGACAATCTCCCTTGTGTAAGGGAGGTGTTTATGTTTCCAGTTCCCAGCAAATTCTTTGTTGTTTTCTACTTCCTTTCCTTCTCATTGCCTAAGCCATATTTGATTCTTTTGCCCAAGGAAACTGCCAACTACTCATGGTCTTTTCCTGATGTCCATCTAGTTTGTCCCAGCTCTTTTGCGGGGTTGCATCTGGAGTCTCCTAGTAAGAAAGGGCCCCTCTAACAGAGTTGTAATTTTTTTTTGGGGGGGACCAGGGATTGAACTCAGGGGCACTCGACCACTGAGCCACATCCTCAGCCCTGTTTTGTGTTTTATGTAGAGACAGGGCCTCACTGAGTTGCTTTGAGCCACGTTGTTGCTGAGGCTGGCTTTGAACTCACAATTCTGTTTCAGCCTCCCAAAGTGCTGGGATTACAGGCGTGTGCCACCACGCCCGGATAGGGTTGTGATTCTTTTTAGTAGTCTTTTGCATGTCACATTGGGTACATACGTGTGTGTATCCTCTTTTCCAGGTTCTTGTCTTTTTACCATATGTTCTACCAGGCAAGTTTCTACTAATTACCAAAGCTATATAAAACTTTTCCCTCTTAGAGGGAAAATATTTTTATACAGTAGCATTTTAGGAGTTTGGTAGCATGCAGAATTTGGGGGGGCGGGCAGGGAAGAAACTCAAAGTTGGAAAGACTGATAAGTGACCCAGTCGACCTGAGTCCCTGGGCACCACACTTACTTTTTTGCTTCAATGAAGTCTGCTTCAAAGCAATCTCAATCCCTCATCAAAGAGATTTCCAGCACACTCCCAATGGGTTAACATAAATCTTACTGTTCTCACTCTTTTCTCCCCTTTCCAAGTTGCTTTTCGGAAAAAGAAAAAAATCAGTCCTTGTGTCTCCATTTCTTTAAATCTTTTATCCTCAGGCTGCTACCACTGGCTGTATGGATTACATATCAGCAGTTAAGAATATTCCACAAAGTCCTGGCTTGTTCTCACCCTGCCGTGCTTACAGTCACCAATTGCGATGAAAAGAATTTGAAAAGCACAGCCAGGCAATCCTGAACTCGCTCAGCACATTCCCTCTCTGCAGCTTATCTCACCGTGGATGTTCTTTTGACCAACCATCAATCATGTTAGAAAGTTTCCCGTGATTCCTGAGATATGAAACTCTTTGATGCAAGTTAACAATACAGCCCATGCAGCATGGGCTAAGGAAAATACTTTTGAATTTGAGTTCAAGAAATGCTTTGTTCCAGCTCAGATTTTTACACTTTCTTAGGGTCTCGTTTCTCTTGGGCGGCTTCAGTGGCCCCCTATCATGTAAGCCAAGTTGGAGAACCCACGGATGCTTAAGTGGCTGCCATAACCAGAAAAGAAAGGGGCCTGCAGGGAGACTGAGAGGCACAAAGAGGAGCAGAGAAAGAGATGGAGCAGGGAGAGGAGGGAGAGAGTAAGACAAAAGATATGCACATCGAGTTGAAGACAGGAGCAACCAGGAAGGAACCAGGTGCCAAAGGAGCTGTAGGGGCAGTTAAGACTCAGTGTCGGAGGAGAAAGGCTTCTAGCAACAGGAACTTCCACACTCCAAAACATCTGTGTGCTTTACAATTAACGAATGATCCATTCTGGAGAGAATTCTTGGGAGCTGAAAGTTTCATCATGACTCTATCATCCCACCAGGTGTGATTTTTTTTTTAAACTTAAGTAGGCTTTGCTTTAACCATTTTCCATTTTTACGCCTCATCCAGGACACCACCAGATGACTGTTTTGCAGATGGGAGTTAGGCTAGGGGGTTAATATTTAAACACCTCTGAAGCCCAAGGAGCCCTCTTAGCAATCAGGCAGACTTCATTTTCAGTTACTTCTAGCTGAAAGGGAAGAGGGAAGCTGTCTGCAAAATTATGGGGCCTGGCACCCTCATATCATAGTGCATTATTTTGAGTGGACAGGGCATTGATTGTTGCATGCTAGGGGAAAGCTGTTCATTAACTGAACCACATAACAAACAAGTGCCACCCACATTCCTGTGTTGAGGGTTGGAGATGAGAATTAAAATGTCACCCTCTCTTTTATCATCAGCTGCAATTTGGAGGCACTTCCTCTGAGGCTTGGCTTGTCCCTTCTTTCACAGGTTTGGAATAATTCCATTAAAAGCCTTTTGCTTACTAAAGTAAAACACCCTATCAAGTGAGTGGCATTTAGCAGACTTGTTCTTCTCGTCTTAAAAATTATTCTGGTCTATTGATCTATGTCTCTGGAGAAATTCTGGAAGCTTCCATGAAGTCTTTTGGAGTTTAAAATATTATCTCCCTGGTGATTAACTTGAATCAGAGGCTAATGTGATGAATTCCTTCCTTGCACTGGTGGTCCCCAGTTCTTCCTGCTTGCCCATCAATCCTCCTGCTCTCAGAGAACTTTCATATGAGGACGTGTATGGGTCACCAGTGGCTGGGAAAGCAGTGGCACAATTCCGATTGGCCAGTCAGAAGTAAATGCCTTCCCAGGAACAGTAGAAGGCACACAGTTGGTTGTCGGAAATTGGAAAGAATTTTATATGGAAATGGTGAAAGGAGAAACCTCATTGTGTTAGAAACTACAGAATTTTATTCCTGTCTCTGATATATTCCCTGAGGTCTGGATTCCAAATAATCTGCCACTGGGGATAAGGAAAAAAAAATTTCAGTGTGTTTTCTTATACTTCATTTTTTGGAAACACTGTGGATGGCTTTTGAAGTCCTGGAGCACACACGGAAAGAACACCAGTAAGCTACTAGAGTCTACTTTCTCCTGCAGGGAAGATATCAGATAAATGAACGATGGGCTCCTTCTAATTTATAATGATGGTTTCATCTCTCTCAGATATTACTTTAGTTCTTGGATGATCGGTTCTTCCCACCTGAATCCTGATTGCTTTTTAAAGAGGAAGAAGATCAGAGAGGCTGGAGAGTCTGTTTCTAGTCATTACAAGTTTGAAACTTACATACCACTTTTGATCCTAGTTTTGAATTGCTAGAATAACAGAAGTTCCAGTTTATTTTTAATTGGTTCTATTTTTCTTTTTTTGCTCCATGGCTCAGATCACAAAACATACCTATAAACAAAGCTGACTAGTTTTGTTTGTTTGTTTATTTGTGCTGAAGTGCAGACTTCAGATCTCCTCAGTGAAGTTATTCTAAAAGGAACTAATGGCTTGCATTAATAGAAGCCAAATAGCAACATAAGAAATGCTGTATCTGTGTGCCTGTGTTATGTAACAAGAAACATATGGTACTTAGATGTCTTGTGGCGCTGAAGTGAATCCTCCCTTTGTGCTTGCTCTTGGATTAGGCACTTAAAATATTGTGCTGTAGTTTTTGAGTGTTCTGAAGCTCTGACCATGTCCATTTATACTTTGATAAAAAAATAAAACGAAACACAAAACAAAACTGGGAATTCTCTCCAAAAGTAATGGTGATGTCTCCTGCTGCTATTTTTAGAAAGGCCATTTGGTCTTTCGGCAAAGGCAAGGATAAAAACCCATGTATCAATCACCCCCACTGCTTTTGTCCCAAATCTAAGATAACTACTCTTCTCTCTGCTTCGATTTCTTTGTTAACCTGTTCTTCTTTCTTTTAATCAGGGAAAGTGGAAAATAGGTCAGAATACATAAAAGCAGGACATGGCAGCAAGATATGCATTTTTTGGGGGGGGATACCATGTCTTTAGCATTCCACCTCAGGATGTCTTGTTCAGCCATATACTTAGAACACAGCTTGACAAGTGTTTCTGTCTGTGGGTGGAATAAGGAAGTGAGAAGTTGGGATTCTTGGGCGAGTGTAGAACAACAGTTCCCAAAGTTTGGTTCTATGTAATACTAGTCTAGATACATGTTTCACAGAAATATTCTAAGTAAGAGAAAGTAGATTGAGAAATATTACAGCTTCTATTCGCTTTAGGAGAGCCAAAGTACACATTAGTATGTTATAGACTGAAAAAGTTGTCTCTGAAAGGAATGTGCTAAATTTGGTTAATGTAGTGTTCCTCAAACTTATTGGACTCTAGAACTTTCTTTTCCTTCCTTTAAAAAATGTGCTTCCTGTTAATGACCCACAGAACCAGTTCTCTGGTTAACACCCTGGATTAAGATGGATTAGACTAGATGGAAAATCTTGTTTTCTTTGGGCATTGAATTTAAGATGTGTGTATTGAATAGGTATTGAACATGTACTTCAGCTATCACAGGAAGTCCGGTTAATAAGAAAAAGGAGAGAAGGAAGTAAAAGCCTTCATTTCCCATTATGTCAGGAAAAAAAAATTGGTTCAGACAAAAAATTTGATGAAATATTCCTTAGGGGAGAACCAGATACCACTTAAAGATATAAATGTCTATTATGAGAAGTTATGGTTAGGTCTACCTAAAGCATTTGCTTCTGTAGAGACACAGGCTTAACACAGTCTTACGGAGAGAAATGGTATACTCTGCTGAAATGTAGAACCATTTAGTATGGACAAGCCATAAAGATTCATGATTTTATGTATCTTTTATATTTCATGTTTTTTTCTAGAGTAGAAGTGGGTTAAAAAACCACACACAAAAAAAACCCCAAAACAAAAAAACCCAAAAAACCAAGATGTTAAATATTTTCTGTGTCTGTGAGTCTGGTGAAGAACTTGACCACAGCAAGGCTGGTCTGCCGTCTGGGCGAGCATCTTGGTGAACAGCTCTGTTCTGAGTATCATTAGAGTCTGCGAGGGAGACAAACAGGCCCCATCATTTCTTCACCATTCAAGCCTGCAGGAGGAAGGCGACGCTGACAGGAGAGAAGCCCTGGCATGGCAGCCACCTTCCCTTTATTTCTGCTCTCCCTTCTTTCTGGGTAATGAATCGGGGTGTCGTTAGCTGCCTGCTTTGTGTTCATCACTGTCAGTGCTGGCAGGGTAACAGATAACGGCAGAGATTCAAGGCCACCCAGGGAATGAAGCCTGACAGGACCTCATTTATCACCTCCCTTTTAGGGGGTCTCTGTGGTAGAGCCAGCATCGAAGCTGTAATCGAAGCTCACCAGGTCGCACAGGGCCGGGCGGGAGCGCTCTGCCAAAAAGCCACCGGAGCTGTCAAATCTGCTTTGTAAATGAAGTGTTTTTCTAGAGACAGTGTGTTTATAATTGTCATCCTGTGTGTAGTCCCTCAACATCCAAGATCCGCTCTCCATGAGGTCCCTCTCCTTTCTTTCAGACAAATGAAATTTGCACCAGATAGAGAGAAGGTATGCCAGAGAATGGATTTCTTTGACCTTGGGCATACCTAAACGTGCTGTACCTCTGAGGTTTTTATGTTTTCACCCAAAAGGTTGTCAACTTCATCTACTCAGGCCGCTTGGTTATTAAGCTTAATAGAAATGGCTGACTTGAGAGTTGCCTCGTGGTGTCCCTTTCCCTGGAAGATTCTGGCTCACCTCTATCCACATAGGTCAATGACTTCCAGGTCCAGACCAGCAACTAGCTCAGTTCTCCATTCTGTACTCAGAACAGTGTGTCCAAATCTCCACTTGCATAGTCACAGGGCCCCACGTTCACCATATCCCAGGTAGGATCTATCATCTTTACTTCAAAGTTGCTTCCTATCTGTATTCTCAATCTCAAGAAATGCAAAAAACTTATAGCAAGAAAAGGAGATGTATCCCAGTGTCCTTGCTCATCTTAAAGTTTCTAAACACAATCAAAATTGAATTCTGTTGGAACCAACTTTTAAATATCTCCAGTAATAATCTCTTTGTTTCATATGATTTTTTTCCCTCAGTCTCCTTAATGCTCTGTCTCTGTATTATAGTTTACAAGATACAGTGCTTACCAATTCAATTTAAATCCAGCATTCATCATTGACTCCCCATTGCTTATTGGATGGGCCCCAACCCCTTCCTGTGGCATTCTGGCTCTTTCTAATTGGACTCTTGTCTCATTGACCATTTTAATTTCCTGGACTCTCTGCTTGGACTTTATCATCTAGCAATGCCAAATTACCAGCATGTCCTAGAATATACCAGTTCCTTTATTATCTCTGTATCTTTTCACATGCTGGTCTCTCTTCCAGGAGCATGTAACTCAGGTAGCAAATCCTATCCATTATTTAGTCTCCATGAAGGGATCAGTTTTTTGTGAAAACGTCTCCATTTCCATCATTTACTTCCTATTACCAGAGAATTTTTTATGGTTGCTGAAATAATTAAAATAGCACTTATTGAATCCCTCCTTTTGTCAGTACCATATTAGTTTCTTTACATATCTGTATCTCATCCCCAAATCAGATTAGAGGGTAGATACTATTAGACCAATTAATCAGATGATGAATCTGAGACTCAGAACTATTAAATAGTTTCCTCAAAATCATACAACTCAGGAATGAGCTCAACTGCAAGTATATTCAACTGCACGTGGCTGCTCTTTCCTTTGTTTAAAACCATATCTGTTCATGTCTTGAGAATAAGCACCAGATGTTTTTGATTTCATTTTCTTAGGGCTGAACACAGTGTGGTCCATGGTGGACCTCCAGCAAATGGTTACTGACTGAATGAAACTTGTAGCGGGTTCCACCTGTTTTGTCTCCACAAAACACATCTACTCATAATCTCCGTGTCCACAATGTTCTAAATTAAAGGTGCAGATATTCTCATTTTTTACAGTTGTGAAACTGAAGCTTGAGCAGTTAAATGACTTCACTGTTTCTCACGTGGGAGCCCCAGATCTTCTCAGTGCTTCACACTGGGGGTCGATGGAAGAATTCTCCAATGACAATAATAGAACAGCTTCAAGGAGAGAGAGACAGAGATGAGAGCATATGATCCAAGTTTGTTCCTTTGCACTTTGAGGCTTTCTGTGGTTTCGTTATATTCTCATACAATTTTTTCTTCCTTTTTTTTTTTTTCATCCAGCTTTTTCTAACAAAATTCCGCCATCTCCATTACCTACTCTCTTCAGTCAGGATGGCTTTCCACATTTCCTCTTATATATCATGTTTACTGTTCCTACTCTCTGATTTCACTCACATTCTTTCTGCTGCTAGGAGTGCCCTCCTCCACTGCTGTGCCCAGCCAAGCCCATACATCTCTCAAGGACAAGCTCAAGTTCCATTTCCTCTGTGAACTGCTCCCCATGGCTCCATCCTGCCTGCTCTGACCAAACATAATGTTGTCTGTGCCTTATATTTTGGTTTTGGTTACATAATTTTATTGCATGCTCCATACTATCTTGCATCTTGTAATTACTTCAGTATCCAACTTTTTATTCCTGGGGAGATTGCAAACTCTTTGACAGAAGGGACTGTGCTGTATATCTCTTTTATATGCCACGCAGTGCGCTGCACACAATTCTATGCAGGCACTCAATAAATATTTATTGAATTAAATCAAATATGGCACAGACTACATTTAAACCTTCACAAAAATTCCTTTTCATAAATTATATGGCAATTGACAAGAGGATTATTGAAGGGAATCAGTTGAATATACTCAGTCTGGGAAAGTACACATGAAATTGCAAGGTCAACATCAGGTCTTGGACAAAAAGAGATGGCTCCACTGGGATTTGGAACCAAGGGTCGGAAGAGGAAGACTCTGCTAGGTCAGGAGGTGGGAAACATTGGCTGCAGTGACAGTAGGGAGCCAGATAAATTCATCAACCAGAGATATGTGTCTACAGCAAAGAGTCTGCAAAGAGCTGTTTTAAAAGTTATGAACAAGTCAGATAATTGAGTCAGGAGATTTGTTGAATAACATCCTGCTAGGTCAGCAAAATAATGCTGCTAGCAATAATTTATACATAGGTGGAATGCAGCATTTTAAGAATTTTATTCATAAAAATATTTCCATTTCTTTTTACTGTTCCCCTTCCCTGATTCTTTCTCTTTCACACACACACACACACACACACACACACACACACACACACACACACACGTGTATGCACACACCACACATTCACACATATGCAATTCTTTCTTTTAATTGGATAGTCTTCCCTGAATATTTGGGATGATGATAGTCTCTCTTACAACTTCCTGAAAGATTTTGTTTTTGTTGTGATTACTTCACCCTTGAATTGACATGTATGGTTCTATAGGGGAAGCGCTGGTGTAGAACTTGACTTATGACAGGCAAGATTGATCCTGAACTTATTGCTCAAATATAGAACAACACTATATCAAGCCATCCACAATGGTTAATGCATTCCTGGGCATATTTAAATATATTTATTTTTTAATATCTGCATATCTTTTCTTATTCTTGTGTTGGAATTGCTGGGAATGCTTTCCTAATCAGCTCTAAGAAGATGGAAACAATATTACAGGAGCACAGATTGGGATTAAATGGCAATTTAGAAAATTATCCTGTCCGTTTCCTTGCTATTCACTATGAGATAAATTGTATGACATTTTCATCCATTTGATGGCAACTGAAAACCCTTAAAAATCTCCAGGGTAAAACATGTCACCATCTCACTAGGAAATAGTTTCTGGTCTCCCTTGAATGATATATAATATATTAAAAAAATGCTCTCTTGAGGAAATGTTTTCCCTCTTCCTCTTTTTTTTCTCTCCCTTCTCCTTTCCCTTATTCTTGATTATAAAGTGATGATTGATTTCCACTTGAAAGCTTTCAATTGCTACTAAGAAAATAGGCTTCTCCTTCTCCTTCTTCTTTTTTGATGGTACTGGAGATTGAACCCAAGCATTCTCCTACTGAACTGCCCCCTCAGCCCAGGAAACAATTTTATGGAATTTCACTGTTGGCTGGCCAATCCACCTCAGATTCATAAACCTTCAACCTGCAGTGAGTTGTAACTACATGGTCCAGTTCTGGTCCATGAGTGTAAACAGAGGATGCTGGCGAAGCTTCCAGTATAGCTCCTTGGAAGAGGCACCTGCTTTTTGGTCTTTGGCCCAGTCCTTTTTTCTCCTTGGGATGTGGAGTTGGGACTGAGGAGCAGCAGATATATGGAAATTATGGGGTCTGACATATGGAGAGTGTGGCCTCACTACCATGGATGGTGGCCATGAAGACAGAAGCTGGGTCCAGACAGCTTCCCCCAGGCACTGCCAGGCCCGCACTTCCCACGCTTAGAAAAGGTATGAAACAAGCAAATCTCATAAGTTTTAAATCACATTTGTCAGGTTTTCTATTAAGAACAGCTGAGCACAGTCCTATGAACTGATCTACTCATTGGTAGTTTCTGTCATTGAAAATTTCTTTCAAATAGCCCATTAGAAAGAAAAACATACCTCAAAAAATTCTTTTCACCACCAGGTCCATTTAGAAACTATACACAATAATAGATACATTGTATGCCTTCCCTTCTCTGTTAAAATTGTTTTGTTTTCCAGGTGAACTACAGGTGGGTGAGATTTCATGGTTGAAAGTGATGCTGATGGGAATATTATTCTCCTTGTCCACCTCTTGCCTGTGAAATCACCATGGCTCACTGACAGTCCTAATCCTTGGACAGGCTTGTAGATCTCACTCATGCCCACAATGACGCTGTGGCATGAACAACCCCTGGACTGATTTCTGTATCCTGCCTGCTTGTGACTATTTTTGTGTTCTAAAATCCGGTGATTTCTTTTTTAACTTTCAAGATTATCATCCATTCTACATTGTATAGCTGGATAGCTTCTACAGACTGGGCTGGGTAAATTCTTAGAATATCAGGCTAGAGGTCTTTTCTAGGGGTCACTGTTTCATTTTAATCTTTTGAGAAATATACAGGGCTTTCAGACTGCTAAGGAGCAGCCACGCAAAAACGCATGGGGGGGTTGGAGACTGTATGACCTGGCTGTTCTCAGCCGGCTCCACAGAGAGGAAAGAGAGGAGAGAAAAATCCCAGACCAGCTTGATCTTGGTGAGCATCCTGCTCTTTCTCCTTCTGTCTTTATTTTCTAAAGTGGTCATGATTTTTTTTATATGTAAATTCTCTCTAAGTTAAATGAAAGATTAAATTAGATTAAATATTATAGTTACTATTATGGATATGTTAAATCATCTGTCTACCAAAAGTGAAAATGACCTTCAGTGAAAAGATATTTCCAGAGGAAATTTGAAGACCTTCCCCTTCTATTGACTTAAAACACATCAATAACTTCTCCTGGTTTTGTATATTAACTTTAGCCACTTTTGCTCTGAACATGACACAATATCTAAATTGCGTGTATATCTGTCCTCCTCATTAGCTGCTTTGAGAGAGTCAAACTTCCTAGTAGTGGAGAATCATCAGCTCTGTGATCCTCTAAAGAAATATAACTGCACTAAATAGGAGAGAACATTGGCAAGAGGAGACTGGCTGATGTTTGACGCTTTGGACTTCCGAAGAAGTGCCTGGAATTTGGCCATTCCTTGTCTGTCCATCTCCGGGCAATTGCAGTTATGTTTGGAAGAGTTTGTAGCGTAAGACTGGTGAAATGACTGGCCAGTGGAAGGGTAATTAATGGCGTTCAGTTAGGAAACTGGGCCCACATTCACCCTGTCCGCAGGGCAGTGCCCACCCCTTATCTCTTCTTGGTCCCTCTAGGAAACACAACACTGAGTGGGTAAGGTAGAACATGGACCCTTAAGAGGTCCACATCTAATGCTGAGCCGAGTGAACATTCTGCCATACACAGAGAAGGGACTTTGCAGATGCCATTGTTAATAATCCTGATAGAAGAAGATGCTTTGAATGATCCAGATGGGTTCCATGTTACCACAAGGATCTCCAGAAGAGGGAGGCAGGAATGTCTGAGTGAGAGAGGAATTAGAAGATGCTCTGCAGCCTCCTAAGCCCTGGAATATGGGTGACTTTTAGAAGCTAGAAAAAGCAACGACTCTCTCCTGGAGTTTGCAGAGGGACCAGCCCTGCCTACACCTTGATTTTAGCCAAGAGAAGCCCATTTCAGACTTCTGACTTCCAGAACCATAAGATAATAACTTTTGTTATTTCGGGTCACAAATTGTGCAATAATGTGTTAACAGCAGTAAACGGAAAGTGAGAAAGAGAAAAAAGAAAATAATACACTGAGTGTGCTTGCTTTTCTACTTGAGCTACTTATTCTATCCAACTTCCCTCCATCCCCCTCTTCTCTCATTCCAGCTCACACCATGAAAACTGTTAGTTTTATTAATCCCTTGGAATTTTAGATAATAAAATGGGAATAGGTACTTAAATTCCTGTTCTTTGTGACTTTGCTCTCAAGTGCCTAGCAAATGCAGTCGTTTTCACACACATGAAGACAGCACTACTGAGGCCATTTAGTCACATCCCTCATCTCCTTGAACTTGGATTGTTGTAAACCTTCTCTGTTCTCCATGGTGTAGTAAAAAGACCACCCATCTCTAATGAAATGAAATGAATCTTTCCAAAGCACCATCTTATCATGGAGGTTCCTCATCAAGAATCAAAACTGGCTCTCCATTTCTTCATAAGTGGACACTTGTTTTCTTCCTCACCTGCAGGTCCTGATTCTATGCCAGCTTCCCAGCCTGAGTGGGGACATGCATTCTGTTGGATTGGCTCACTCACCTCCCTGTCTTGCAAATCCCATGCCATAACATGTCCGCGTCCACTTGAGTCCCTTTTCTTATCTTTAATTCTCTTTCTTTTCTTTCTCCTCTCCCTCTGCTTCCCCCTCCCCTTCTTTCCATTGTCATTCTGTACATTTTTAAAAGGCTAGCTCAAGTTACCAAACATCTTGACTCTTCTGACCTTTTCTGTACCTGATCATTGAGCTATTGTTGGAACGATTTATGCAGCTTTATTTGAGAATGGAACGCTGTATCCTGTATTCCCTTTTGCCTGTGGTTTAGGGTAGAGCACGTGGTAATAATGCAAATGGATTTATACTTAGTCAACCTCACTCTCTCCTGACTTCTGAACCCCTTCCTTACTAATGTGTAAATGCCACAGATTCTCCCAAGAGCTAGTTGTGGGCAGGAGCAGTGGCTTCAGAAGCTGCCAGTGGGCCCAGATAGGAAACTGGAGGCAATCAGTTCTCTCCAGCTGAGTAAAGTGCTTGGAAAATACTGGATTTTTATCTAGCTATTTGACTAATCAAATAGTCTTTTTAGAATATTCCCACAGTCTTCTCCATCAATTCACCTTTAAACATAGAAATGCATTATTATTATTATATAAAGTTCCAAGTATTTTCTTAAAATTGCAACCTACATATCAGATATTGAAATTTTTATCTTGCCGAGGTCATCTGTCTTTCATATTTAAGTAAAATTTCCCCATTCTAGTGGAAAGGTCAGTGTTTCTTCCATTATTTCTGAGATTCTAGAAAAGTGACTTTTTTTTTTTTTTTGTAATCACTTCTGGCTCTGAGTTCCTACTTTGGCTCTATTTTTGATTTCCAGTCTGCATTTTGGCCCTTTGAGAGATGCTATCTCTTATACTGCACAATGTTATCCTGGGGATATTTGCCTTTATCCAATGTCTTTTCTCCTCAAAGTCCCACCGATTTAGGACATAGTGTGCTGTAGAGATTCGGGGGTTGATGGTGGGTCGACTTGGAGGGTCAGAGGTTTTGCATTCGCTGCTTTTTAAAAACGCACATGAGACATTTCTGTTCTACCCTTCAGACAGATCTGTCTTAGAAGTTACTGGTCATCTCTTCTACTAAGATACCAGAATTCTACTGTCTTAGAATTCACACTTCTTCCTTAACCCCTTTCACCTTCTAGATTATGATTCTTGTCTATTTTTTGAGGCAGAGACCTCCAGATAGTCTTTTCTCTTCTCTTAGATGATTCAAGTCAAGCCTTGAAGGCTTTAAGTTTATAATCAAATGTGTCCAGTTAGGTGTGTTCCTCAATAAAAATAGGTTCTCCTTGAAGTAAATCCTGCTAGTAATGCAATAATTTCTTCTCCTTCACCGTGAGTGGACAACATAAATCCAAATTACTAAGGAAGATTATGTCTTCACTACATCTCTTTGTGTTTGGAGATTGTAGGTGATTATTGTTTTCTTTTTTAAGGACTTTTTAATATTCAAAAATTTCTATAGTGATTATGTGTTACTTTGATCAAAACAAATACAAAAAGGATAATCATTAGAAGTGAGCACTACATAGGAACTAGTTATTTATATTTTGAAATATTAATTTATCTGTTCATTCCAGAATTTAGGTTCCTAAAAGACAGAGGCTAATTTTTTGGTAAGTTTTTTTTTATAAGGTCCTGATGCAGAGTGGCTCTCTGATAAATGTGCAATGATGTCTATTTGATTCATACCCGCAGCTGACATATTGGCACTGCTTCAAGACATTAAAGATTTTTATGGGGAAACTTGATGGGTACAAGTTATTGCCATTATCAGTGTAAGACACAAAATAAAATACCCTTAAGTTGGACCCATGGGAGCAAGGCCTGTAAAGCAAGAATAACTTTGAAGAGAGGGAACTGAAATGATCAAAAGAGATAACAGAAGTATTGAAGATACACAAATATCAGAGAAAGATATGATGAGACCCAGAAAGATAAAGACTATAAAACACAAGTTTTTTATTTTTTCGCCCCCATTTTTTTTTCCTATTTCATCTCTTCTGCTATCACTTTGCTAAATCAACAATTCAGTTTGGACCAGCTGCTCTAGTGATAAAGCTTTAAATAAGGATGTGGAAACGGAGACAAATGATGGAGTCATCTTTTACCATAATATATTTTCACAATGCCTAACAGTTCCCCATTTAATCAAGAGATTGGCAGGACAAGGAACAAGTTGGTAATTTGCAGTTGGGATGTAATAAAAATGTTATAATTCATGGATGAGACACCAAGACTACATTATATATTATGAGTTTAACTTGACTTATAACTCTTCCTAGAATTTAAACTGTCATATCCGACCATATGCATTGACTTTTATAGTGATTTAATGAGTTGTTTGGTGAAAATAAATGTTGACAAAGTTATGAAATTTTCTGACTCTATTCTCTTTCTTTTTTCAAGTTGCTGTTTTCCCTTTGAAGACTAGATCTGGCTGTCTTACAATAACCTAAGAGTCTCTCTTCCCCTGTAATCCATGACTTGGATCTATGATCCTTGAATGGAGTTTGCTCATATTTCACACTTGACCTTGGTGAATAGATCATGATAAAGAGAACTTAACAAAATATATTGATATATCTCTGATGGCAGTGAGATAATGGTGTGAGCTTTGGAAATATGGGATCCAAAGCCCTTACGTTCAAAGTGTCAGTTGATTTGCCAGTGAGGTATTTCATCTTGAGGATGTGGTTCAGCTTTAGCCTAGTTTTGCTGAGGGGCCATGCTGCAGCGATTCACACAGTGGCCAGAGTTGAAGGGTGAATGATCATCCTGTAAGGACAAGCTCAATTCCCATGGAAGCTCATAGGAGGCACTTAGCTACTATAATGGATGCCCTTGATACTAAAAGACATGAAGTAATGCCAAATTGCAATAGTAGGAGTGTAGCAAAGGATCTTGTCAAATGAATTGTAATTTGAGCAGACACCCATTTTATACTCGTTAAGAAAAGTAAGGAACAACTAATTGGCTTATTATGCACTCCTTAATTGGTTCAGCTAACTTTCAGTTATGGCAGAAGGGAATAAACAGGGGAATCCTGTTTGGGGATTTGGCGAAGCCAGAGAGACCTCATGAAATTTCCCTACGTGATAAAAATGATTAGATGCACCATCATTTAGCAAACGTAATAAGGAAGGAACCCATAACCTATTCAGAGCTGCCTAGCAGTCCTGGCTGTGTGGTCAATGAGCCATCATGAGCGTGAGAGTTCCTGGGAATAAGTGATCTGATGTGCGAGAGAGAATGACCTCCTTGAGGGCACCTGGTAGCCTGAAGAGTGATTTACCACTCACTTGTCCTCCCAAAGGCCATTTACCTCACAGGAGTGACATATTTCTTACGAGCTTCACCCCAAATGCTGCTGTTAGCTGCATCTATAAGGGGCAGTGGAAATTCTAGGGAATTACCTAGCTCCTGTGGACCCTCAGACACTTTATCTTCAATTGCCCAGATGTTTGAGGCAAACAGTTTTTTCACCTAAGTGATAATTGCCTTGATTTTGAATTTCACTTTGGAAATGTGGACTAGCTTGTGTCATAGACGGGAAAAGTATTCAAGTTGTTGAAGGAAAGCTTTCCAAAGGGCTTTAGAGATTCCTCATAATGCTATGTTAAGAGAAAGTTTGCTTGTGCCATGTAGCTCAGTGATTGTTGATACATTTTTATCCTTGAACATTGATTATTTAACCTCAGGTTTTAATAGTTAGATTCATAAACATGGATTACTATCTAAATGCTAAAAAATGGAGTATGGTATTTTTTAACATGGGAAGATGATTTCTTCTCACCAACTCCACTGCTAGCATCTTGTCCAAGATACTGAAGCAGAGAGCTCCTGCGTGACCTCACTCTGAGAATGAAACTCGCTCATGCTCAGGACAGACACCAAGGAAATCATGACTGAGTATTCTCTGGCTAAGCACAGCCCAGCTAAATCTACACATGCATAATGCCTGGCTTTTTTCCCTCTAAATTGTGACAGCTTCCATTGGGTTGAGAAATAATCTAACATCTTCTCCCGAGTTTGACCAAACTGCACAAAATTCCTTTTTCCATTCTTTGTTTATTTCTTATGTGGGTGGGTGGGGGAAAATGGCCAGCCAGGACACAGGTGGCTTCCTGGCTTGGCTCCCATAACAAAGCCATCATCTTACCTCTGGCCTCCCACTTGCACCCTTGGTCTGGCTGCTGCTTCTATTTTCCATACAGTAGCCAGAGTTATTAAAGCACAAGTTAATTTGGCCATTTGCCTAATAAAATCTCTCTAGTGGCTTCTCATCTCACTTAGATCAAAGTCTCTGGTCGTCACTATGGCCAAAATTGGTCTAAGATTGAACCCCAGTAAGCTCTCTGCCCTCATTAGGACACTTTTCACTGTTCCAACCACATGGGTGTCCTGGTTATTCCCTGCTCACTTGGAGCACCGTCTCCCTCATCACCTTTCTTCTTACTCTTCTTTCTGTCCTTATTATCTTGTGACCTAGTTGCTTAGTTCCTCCAGAAATTCTGCCCAAATGACCCCTTACTGGAGAAGCTTTCCACAGCCACTATGTAAGATAGATGGTGAGCAGGTTTCCTTCCATATCCCTTCTTCTCCCTTATTCCTCTTCATGGAGATTATCGTCACCCAGGATTTCCCATATTTATCTCTTGATTTGCTCATTGCCAAGCTCCAACCCCACCTATTAAGCACAGGTATGAGGGCAGAGACCTTGTACTTTAGCTTACCTTTCGTGGCAGATGGAATTTTCCAAGATTCCTATAGTATTTCCCATCCCACGTTGTCTAGTTAGAATGCGACACTGACACTCTTCCCTCAGGAGGTGTGGGTAAGTCTGTGTTTCTTCCCCGTGAATCTTAGCAGGTCTGTGACCATTGGTAGAAGTGACACTGAGATTTCTGAGGCTAACTCATAAAAGGTCACGCAGCTTCCTCCATGTTCTCTTGAGACCCCCGTCTTGGAACCCAGCCACCGTGCTGGCATGAATCCAGGTCACACAAAGAGGCTACTTTTAACGGCCTCTGCTGGGTTCTCATGGACGGCCAGCACCCACTGCCAAACATGTGATTGAGGAAGCCTTTGTGTGGACTCCAGGTCCTGTCACCATCACCATCTCATTGCAGCTGGATCAGAGACCCCAAGTCTTCCGGTAACCCTAGGTGGTCAAACTCCAGAGCTAAGAGGCACAGTGATTGCTATTTTCTGAGCTATTGAATTTTGGAATATTCAGAGTCAATAGAACTCAGGACACTATGATAGTCCCTAGAGCCTAGAATAGTGCCTGAACTATGCTCCTTCAATAAATATTTTCTAAATAAACAAATGGTACACTCCTCTGGAGATAAAAAATACACAGGTTTCTAGATGGACACTTCTTCCAGTTTTCCTTAACTGAGTATCAACTCATTAATTCATTTACGTAGTATACAGCCCCTGTATTTCAAAATTTCAGGTTAGCAGTTCCCCTGAAGTATCTCAATACATATATAAAACAGTAAGCTATTCATTTGATATGAACAAAGGAAGGTAAATGTAAGATGAAACTTAAACATTTGTGTTACTATTTTTGATCATTCTGCTCTACATGAACATCTTCAGAGAGAGTGTTAGGAAGTCCAAGAAAGATTCTGATGTAGAACAGGTTGAGGTGCTGGAATTACCTGTCAATAGCTCTTGTGTATTTCTTCCCAGTCATTATTGCCAATCGGTTGTGACTGACAAGAGAATATAGAAATATTCTAGCCTTGCTTAATTTTTTTTTTTTTTTTACTATTAGTACAGTGAGATATCAGACTAAAGCAAAGCAAAGCAACCAGTTTTCAAACTCACCATAACCCACATGAAAGCACATTGCTTTAAAATGTGCTCTTTTCTCACCAAGACCTGTTATACTGGCCTGCGCTAGTTTCCTCTTCACTACTTGGTCCCAATGCCATGAGGAGTTCCAGGCACAATCCTTAAAAATGTCACCTGTCTCCACCCTTGATCCAGTCACTTGGCTTTCGGCATGGAGGAGTGAAGCTTGTGTCTTGGGATGGCCTCAAAGAGGCCTAGGAATGGCTTTTTTTCCTTCTTTGACTTAGAGTCATGTGGCTTTTGGCAGGTCTCTGTGGCGTGACAGGCAGCTCTGTGGCCACACACCTGGCCGTTCAAGCATGGAACTCAAGCCTTGTTGAGATGTCAGGTAGAAGGCCAGGGCTGGCGGTGGCTCTTTTTCTTGGAAAACATGCAGGAGCCATGTAGGAAGTGGCTCATCCTAAAACGTCAAAATTGCCTGTCTGTGCTGGTTCCAAAAGGAAACCCGAGTAATGAAGGACACCTCAGGGGAGGTGGGCCATCTCATAACTAATGCTTTTTAGGCTCCTGCCATTCTCTATACTTTAGCCTCGGGGACTGTGGGGACCCTTCAGACAGGGGCTCCATACATGTTTCGTGCCCCTCAGTCTTTTTAATCTTGAGGATTTTCTGTTATTCTTGGGGCTGAGAGCAAGTTTACAAAATAGCATAAATGAAGAAAGTCACATGAGAAATTTACTGTGAGCTGGAGGCAGAGGCGGAGCACAGAACTCAGAATTTAAGACCTGGCCCTGGGGCACTGCATAGCTAGACACAGGATCTTCACTCCCGAATGGGGGGAATATGGCTTGAACCCCAGAGGAGCTATTCTAGATGCTTCTAGGAAGAGCAGAAACCAACCTTTCCTACTCAGGCCTGCATTGCTCTGGCTTGAAACCCCAATTCCTCTTGTTTTAAGGATACTTTATAATGCAGCAATAAATATCCGAAAACCATTCCCTGTCCTGCCTCCCAGAGGGAACGACATTTAACTACTCCTGGTTTTGATACCTCTTGGTGGCTACTGACAAATAGGAAGACATTTTCTGTTGTGTGATTTATTAATTGCAGACATTGCCTATTGATTTTGCCCTATGGTAGGTAAATACCATAAGGTTAAAGTTTTATTTTAATCAAATTGGTTTTTGAGACAAAGACATGACAAAGCTAAGGGAAGGTCACTCATGGCCCCTTTCTTTCCACCCTCAATTTCTTTTCTTTCTTCCTTCCTTCCTTTTTTTTTTTTCGGTGGTGCTGAGGATTGAACCCAGGCCCTCATGCATGTTAGGAAAGTGGTCTACCACTGAGCAATATCCCCAGCCCATTTTATTTTGAGGCAGGGTTTTGCTAAGTTTCCCATGCTGGCCTTGAACTTGTGATCCTCCTGCCTCAGCCTCCTGAGTAGCTGGGATTACAGGTGAGTAGCCTGGCCTCTCCACCCTCAATTTCCGCTCCACAAAGTCCACCATTTTCAGTTATTTTAGCTGTTATCCTGGTATTCACATTGGAATTCCCCAGTAGCAGGCTTAGACAATATTTTGATCTTTACCTTTTAGACATTATCTATTACTTTCCGACTAAAGAAAGTGAATATTAGCTTTCTTAAACTTTACACTCTACCAAGCCCCTTTCCTGATACATAGAGTTTGATTTCTCTGCATTCAAAGTAGAATTATCACAATTTTGGGGTAACTCAGATTCCACTATCTACATGACTATGATTATACAAATATTATTCATAATTGAGCTAGATATATATTTTATTTTATATATTTTCTTTCTTGAACAACATTTTTTTCTTAGAGTTAATAATTATTTTTCTTTTGCTTAGCTTTCTGTGTAACCATTAACAATTTAGTCAAAACCTGAAGTGTTTGTCAATGTCAATAAATGTGTATTCACT
Source organism: Xerus rutilus (assembly GCA_028644305.1). Classification (NCBI taxonomy): domain Eukaryota; kingdom Metazoa; phylum Chordata; class Mammalia; order Rodentia; family Sciuridae; genus Xerus; species Xerus rutilus. Next base: position 13,209,666 of record CM053408.1, on the reverse strand, counting down.
TTAAAAGAATGCAATTTCTGTCTATATGAAGATAATCGATGAGTTCCACTTTCTTGGGAGATATCCTTCCTAAAGTTCTCTGACTTCCTGCTCAAATTTACCCTGGATGCTCTCTAAGACTGCTACACAGCTATTGCCCTAGGGCTTCCTTGTCTTGGGAATTTATTTTATTTTTCTTTTATGTTGGATACCCTGTATATTCGCTGTCTATTGGTACGTAACAAATCACTCTAGAAGTTGGCAGCTTTAAAGGACAAACATTTATTTTCTCACAGTTTCTCTGGAACAGGTCAGCTAATGGTTCTGATTAAGGTTTCTCATGAGACTGAAGTTATCTGAAACTGGAGAATCTGCTTTTGAGCTTGCGCACATGTCTCTTGGCAGGAGGATTCATTTCCTCTTTTTTTTTGGTACTGAGGATTGAACCCAGGGGTGCTTTATTCTGAGACAGGGTCTTGCTAATTGCTTAAGGCCTCACTAAGTTGCTGAGGCTGGCTTTAAACTCTCCTCTTGCCTCAGCCTTCTGGGCTGCTGGGAGTTCACCACTGAGCCTGGCTCAGTTCCTCTTTTTAAAGGTCTGCTCACAGGATGGCAGTTGGCTTCCACCAAAGTCAATGACGAGCATGACAGAGGAGAGGGAGAGGGCAACCGAGATGGAAGCATAGGGCCTCTTACAGCCTAATCTCAGAAGGATCTGAGTGTTACTTCTGCCATCTGCTGGTCATTCAGGCCAATCCTTGACCAGTGCCAGAGGGGACTGTACAGGGATGTGAACACCAGAGGAGAGGCTCATTTGGGGCCACCGTGAAGAATGGCTACCACACCTTCTGTCTTGAAGTCCGTATTTTCCCTCCTTAGCTGAAGGGAAAGGAGGGCAGTTGCTTTCCTTCACAGGTAATTTCTTCTCGTCACATTTTGGAAAAGATTTGGAAGTAATTGCTTTTCGATTTTGCATTCGTGCACATTTCTTTATCCTTGGCTTTGAGTGATGGTGTGGTTGGAATTCTAAGTGGGTAGCATTTGTTGTAATTTGGATCTCGAATGTCCCTCAAAAGTTTATGTGTTGAAGGTTTAGGTCCCCAGTGCAGCAACGTTCAGAGGTGGGGCTTTTCAGAAGGGATTGGATAATGACGGTTCCGACCTTATCAGCAGATTAATCCATTGAGTGATTCATAATTCGAAGGCATTCGTGGAAAGTGGGGGAAGATTTAGGAGGCAGGGTATACTTGGAGGAAGTAGATCACTGGTGGAGTGCCCTGGAAGGGTGTATCTATCCCCAGCCCCTTCTTAAGTGCCACGAGCTGAGCAGCTTTCCTCTGCTGCACCCCGCGCCATGATGTTCTGCCTCACCATAGATCCAGAACCAACAGTCAGCTGACCATATACTGAAGCCTCTGAAGCCTTGAGCCAAACTCAGTCTTTTCTCCTCGAAGTTGATTTTCTCAGATATTTGGTCTGGGTAACAAAAATCTGGCTAGCATGTATGTCATTTTTCTTAAGAGTTTTGAAGGCATCACTGCATTAACATGTCATATCCAGAGTTGTTACTGTCAGGTCTGATGCCTTTCTGAGTCTCCTTTGTCATGTGTACCTGTTTTTATGTTCTTGAAGCTTTTAGGATCTTCTCTTTCTCTCTCGTATTCTGCAGTTTGATATTGATGTTTTTTACCCCCTTCATACATTTGTGTATTTCCCTGGAAACATGTAGACTCTTTCCATTCGGAATCTCATGCTCTTGGATTCTGTAAAGTTTTAATTTTTTTAAAAATTTATTTGAAACATTTCTCAGTTATCTCTTTCTGGGGGATGTATTTGGTGTGTGTTTAACCTGTAATGGTTCTCTGCTTTTGTAACTAATACTTTTTTCTATTAGCTGTCAATTTTTCTTTGATCTATTTTCTGAAAGCTTTCTTCAAGTTTATCTTTCAAAATCTTTATTGATTTTTAAACTTCTGCTTTTTGTTTTTAATGTCCAAGAAGTCCTTTGTTGTTTGATGAATGTTCTTTTTGTGTGTGTGTGTGTTTTTAAGCATTTGTCCTTCCATTCTGTTTCTATCATTTTTGTCTGTTTTGCTTTCTGAAAATGTCTGCTTAATCATTCTGTGCTGTCCGTTAGCAGGTCAGAGTGATGGATCTCAAGCTATTTGACCTGTGTGCAGAGGCAGGGCTGTGAAGACTTGGGCTTTAATTTAGGGTAATTGGTGGGGCTATTTCATTGATGGATATACAAAATCAGTATTTTATAGCTCTTTTTCCTTAGTTGGTTCAGTTTCCTCAGAGAAGAATTGCCCAATCTGTTGTTTCGGGTGTGTGTGCCCAGGGGTGGGTAACAAACCAGGCAGCTGAGACTCTAGGAGTAGGGCCAGGGGAATGGGGACCTTACCACCTCTTGCGCGTGACTTCACCCAGTTTTCCTGTTTTAGTAGAATGTCTCTCAGTTCTGTTGCCATCCCTGAATCTAGAAATTGTCACAGTTTAGCCTCTCGGCAAATTGCAACCCAGGGCGAGACAGGCACCTCACTGGGAGCTGAGAGGACCTGGGGACCTGGGGGAGGAGTCTACCTGTTTCATGGACAGGCTCCTCAACAACGCCTCTGTCTCAGACTTGCCCTCCCTCCAACCGTCCTCCTCCGAGGGGCTGGCTGTCTCCTGTGGGAGGGGCATTTCCCTTGCCATATCTGTATGTACAGGGGCATTTACTAGGATAGTAGTTCTCAAAGTGTGGGCCCGGGAACTCTAAGGACCTGAAAGTTCAACATTTTTTTTATAATAATACTAAGATATTATTTACTCTTTTATTCTCCTATGAGCATACCCAGGAATCCTACCAAGCCTTCATGACCTTTGGTATCACAACAGATTGCAGAAGCAGACGCAGGAATCTAGCTGTCTTCTATTAAGGAAGATATTACAGAGATTTGAAAAAATACACAACAAGGCCACTCCTCCCACCATATATTTTGTTTTGGAAAATATAATTATTTTCTATAAAATGTGTTATTAATGTTCACATATACTGGATTTATTAGTACTAATGAATAGATTGTCAAGATGTCAGTTTTATATTTGCTATTTTATAGCTATTATTAATTGATTTGGTTTAGATCTTAAATATCCAATCAAGGTCCATTTGCTCAAGGCTGGATCCTCAGCCTGTGTTGCTTTTGGGAGAACCTTTAGGAGGTGTGGTCCAGCAGGAGGAAGTTAGGTCACTGGGGAAGTTAGTGTCCTTAAAGGGGATATAGGGACTCTGGCCTCCTGCTTTCTCTCTTTGCTTCCTGGCCAGCATGAGGTGAACAGTTTTGCTCCACCAGACTCTCACCACCACGATGTTCTGCCTCATCACAGGCCCAAAGGAACAAAGCCAACAACCATGAACTGAAACCTCTGAAACCTTTCTTCCAAAACAAACCTTTCTTCCTTTTAAGTTGATTATCTCTGGTATTTTGCAACAGTGATGGAAAATTCAGCAACACATTCATAGACATATAACACCAACGCGATCTAAACTCTTTGGTGTCTTCAATAATTTTTGAGAGTCTAGAAGGATCTTGAGACCAGGCTGAGAACACTGCATGATAATAATACTTCTGTGTTCTTTCTTCTCTCTTATTTGTTTTTGCAATATTGGGATCAAACTCAGGGCCTTATGTTGTGCATGCTAAGCAGACACTACCACCGTCTCTCAGCCCTTCTTCTTCCTTCTCGACTGCTCCCCAGGAGGAGAGTGACTCAGTTAACTAGAGAGATGAGACTGGGAGAGGAAATGTGGGCATGGCTTAGCCCTGTCCTCTCACCTTTCTTTCAGGAGATCCTGAGGTCCTAGACTGAAGACAGGCCTGTCCGCATTGTCTTATCACCAGCTTTTGGCCAGGGATCAGCTGAGATCCTACTGGCTCTGTTTTGTGATAAAACTTGAGTTGGCCCATCACGGTTTCCAATATGACCACCAAGTAAATCTGTCTAATTTAGGGCTGGTAGGCACATTTATCTAATTCAGGCAGAATTACCCCTGTTTTCTGGTAACCAAGAAGACCTTTAACTTTTAAAAAAAGTTTCATTTTGAAATGATGTTAGACTTATGGAAAAGTTGAAAAAGTCATTGAGTTACTTGTATTCTTTGCCTAGCTTCTCCTGATGTTGTGTCGCTATAGGATCAAGATAGAAAGCTGGAGATTCAGAACATGTTAAAACTAACCCATCCATGGGCCCCATTTGACTTCCATTAGTTTTCCGCTTGTCTTTTTCCTGGTCCAGGACTGGGTCCAGGATCCCACATGGAGGGTGACATTTTCAGTTTCCATTGTATGGCTCACACTTCTATGTCTTAACTGGTGTGCACTCATTTAAGAAAAAAGAGAGGTGCTCTCAGGATGACTTGGCTCCCATCTCCTCCAAATCCTGAATTTTCCAGAATTCTGTAATGTGAGGGGCTTCGTGTCCCCACACCCCTCACTCTGACAGTTTCCAGCCTCCTCTCTTTGAAACTCCATTACCACAAGTTCTCCTGCTGTCTTCCAGAGCTTTGCTGATTCCCCTCTTCCCCTCTTCTCTGCTCTCTTATTTCCTGTGATTTGCTTTATGAGAGGCTTCCATTTTCTCTCCTTGTGTGGGGTTAGTTGCTGAGCCTCCCCGATGCTTTGAGAACTTGGGAGTTAATGTATTTTCTTATCCCTCTAATATTAACATTGCTCAGATTTCAGGAAAAAGCAGAGATAAATGAATAGATTTAATCTCCTTGTTTAATTAGAAATCTGGCCCCTGCTGTATAATCTTCCATTTGTACATTATTTTTGCTTTTCAATGGAGAATTTTATTTAAATACCTTCAATGAGTATTGTACTTAAAGCTTTATAGTCACTCTGAAAGCAAGTAAAGACTACAGAAAAATTATGGAAAAATTGGGCTAGCTTCTTCATTAATTTTGCAGGTATATCTATTTATTGTAGTCAAACACCTCTGGGCCCCTATTAGAATGCTTTTTTGTAACTTATCTTGCATTTCTTAGCTTGGAATCAGAAGCTTTGTCCAGGGATTTGCTTTGTCCTTTGGGGTTGGCTGGTATCATGGTACCTCCAGCTACTCACTGCTCAGAGAATCAACAGCAGGCCTCTCCCAGTCTCCTCTTCTTTCAGTTTCTGAAGGAAGAATTGCTGCAAGGAAGAAATACTATCTTATCTCTGGTTACCAGCTCCCAACTTTCCTCTATCATTTTCTCAGGCTCAACTGAAAAGAAAGAGTGAATTTATAGCTATGTAATACTTTTCTGTATTGAAGGTATTAGATTTTTCCTTGATGACTTTCTTCTGAATTAAAAACGAATTTAAATGGTTCTTGTTTACAGAAAAAGAGCAGAACATTTTCTTCCCATCTTTTATTTAAAGTTTTTACCTTGGTACTTGTCCTCTTCTTGTCTTCAAACTTTACCTAGTAGTTGGGTATGTATCCATAGATACATGTTAAGTTGTTCATTGGGGATCCAGAAACTGCATTGATGATTTCCTTTTGCCATGGAGGAGGGTGAGGAATGGGGATGGGAATAGGAAGTCTGGGACACCACAGACACCATTGCCTTACTTCTTAAAAATAAAGACCAGAAGCACACAGGACAGAATATGATATGAATGTTGGTTTATCGTAGGGGTGGAAATGGGTGTTTATAACATCATTTGTACTCTTTATTTTAAAAACAATTTTTCAAATTTAGAAGTAAATTTAGAAGGTAGATATAGTGTGATTTTAATAGAAAGAATGCTGATGACTTGGTCTTCTGTCACCCATGAATGAATCATTTTCCATAATGAAATGATTCTCTGCAATTCAAACTGAACTTTCAGGTGTGTAAGCCACACACTTCCCAGGCCACGCCCACCTTGGTATGGGTTAGAATAACAAGTATGAGCAGTATTTCTCTATCTCTGTTTTCAATTTCCTTGAACAAAGTTCAGCCCTCTCAAGTTTGGTAACCTAGCCTGATGGTCTTTAAGATAATGTCCGCGCCATATAAACTTGTGCAATATCTCCTTTCTCAGTGGTGACAATCATGACTTTGATTACTGCAGATGCCAAATGTTGCTACATCACCAGCATCCACCCAAGGCACACAGCTGCCAGTGGCCATGGTCAAGTAACTGATTACTGCGTGCTTGGTGACAAGCTGCACAATGCAGTGGCTACCACTACCTGGCCACCACTCACACCAGGTTGCTGATGCTTTACAGTCTAAAGGTCCCAGGAGGATCAGAGGAGGAAGTGTTGTGGCTCCTATTGGCACAACCTGCTGTAGGTGTGGGCTGGAGGAGTCTGAGCGACAGTTACATGCCATCCTCTCATTTCCTTCTCCTTCCTTCCAGGCCTAGGCCATCGATGTTTTCTGGGATGAGTTCTTTCCCAGGAAGAGCCTCGATCATTGTTATAGCAGGTTCCTGGTGAGCCTGTTCCACCAGTCCTTTTCAATGTCCAGATGCACTAAATTTGAGGTGAACATAATTTAGATTCAAGCTGGGGCCCCGTTACAAGTTCTAAAGCATTTACATCTTCTGAAACATGATTAAAAAAGGATGCTTTTTCTAATATGGGTCATTTACTTTCCTGACTTTAGAAATTATTATTATTATCATCATCATCATCATCATCATCATCATCATTATTCTTATTTGTAATTTTAGTGTAGGTAACTGTGAAGACAAGGTACTCTGAGTCTCTGGGGATTATCTATAAAATAAAAGCATAATGATGACTTTAGATATATGCGAATCATGACTGAAATACAAATGTTGCGGAAGTCCAGAAGCAGGAAGCAAAAATGCAAAATTAGCTATACGAGCATGATCAAAGTATTATGAGTTAAGTTGAATTCATGTCCTAAGAACTTGTCAATCAGAAAAGGAAGTAGATCGTCAGTGATGGCAATTAGCAAAGTCACAGAGGCAGATCTGAAGTCACGAGTGCATTGTGACCCAGAGGCATTCCCCTGGCTTGCACAAATCCTCTGTCTGGGGACAGGTACAGTCCTTTGTGGTAATGCATCGCCAGGTCCCCCACTGTCCTCTCCCCCCCCCCCGACAGTCCTGTTAACATCAGAGTCTCAAAGCTGAGTGCTGTTGATCTGATCCATGATCACTAAGTAAATGGGTTACAGCTGAGCTCCCTGCAAATATCCATTCCCCGTGGAAGTTCACATTTCTTTTTTTTTGTGGGGGAGGGGTACCAGGGATTGAACTCAGAGGCACTCAACCACTGAGCAACATCCCCAGCCCTATTTTGTGTTTTATTTAGAGACAGAGTCTCAGTTGTTTAGGGCATCACTAGGTTGCTAGGGCTGGCTTTGAACTCATGATCCTCCTGTATCAGCCTCCCTAACCACTGGGATTACAGGCTTACCCTACTGCACCCAGCTGTCACGTTTCTTATTTTAAAGATATAGTGTTTTTCTTTTATAAATAAGATTAGTTAATGTGAGTCTATCCTCAGAGGAATGAGTTACTCTTGGGTTGTAAAGCAAAACAACTCTTTGAGCTTGTAAAATAGAGAAAAGGATTCCAGACCAGCAGGAGTAATGAGTCACGTTTAGAACACAGGACAAAGCCATGATCTCCTGTCATAGTTTCTGTGCTACTGTTAATGTTGGAGTAGCCATTTTATATGTGTACACGTGTGATTTAGTCTGTTTATGCTATAAAACAAAGAACCACAGACTAGATCATTTATAAAGAGCAGAAATTTATTTCCTTACAGCCCTGGAGACTAAGAAGTTCAAAATCAAGGTCCCTCTGGAGGGGACTTCCTCTGCTTCCTTCCTCCCAAGGTGGAGGGCGGAAGAACTTCTGCCTCCCATGGCGGAAGAGCAGAGTGGAGCCAATTCCCACCTCAGCCCTTCTGTAAGGTCCTAATCATCGGTGATGGTTCTGCCCTCATGACTCAGTCACTAAAGGATCCACTTCTCAATGTGATTAAGTGTCCACATGTGAATTTTGGAAACCATAGTAGTCGTTCAAACCATATCAGTATGTGGGAGTGTGAGTGTGTGTGTGTGTGTACATACACATACACGTTAGATTTACATACACAAATTATTTTATGGTGTGTGTATAATTTAGTCTTTAATATTTAAATTTAACTTCATCCATAGAGTCATTTAATGAATATTTTTTTGCATTGTTATTCAATAGTGCACATCTAAAATAGTGCTATTTTAGATGCTGTTCTTGGCAGAAGAAAAAGTTTTTTTCTGTCAAAGAGTGTGCATTCTAAAAAGAGAGACAGAAAATAAACAAAGGAAAGACCAATCTGTGGCGTATCCAGTGGCAGTCAATGACAGGATGAGCACATAAGGCGGAGGAAGGAGAGGGCTTGGTGTGCTCTGGAAGGGTTAGAGATCAGAGGAGATGGATATCGAATAAAGGACTGACCCAACCCAAGAGAATATGGGATTTGAAGATTTGGGATTTACTGATATATAAAAATCATTTTTCTTTCATACTTAAAAGTTGGTTAGGGGCTGGGATTGTAGCTCAGTGGTAGAGCGCTTGCCTCGCATGCGTGAGGCACTGGGTTCGATCCTCAGCACCATGTAAAAATAAATAAAGATATTGTGTCCATCTACAGCTAAAAAATATTAAAAAAAAAGAAAATTTTTAAAAAAGTTGGTTAGATATATTATGGCTATTAACTTTTCACTAGCTCTGGTATTTTAGAATATTAGATATTTGCTAGATACTTAGAACATTATTACCTTAGAATACCCAGGTGTGTATACTCGTAGGCACAGTCATTGGGACCGAAGGGGCCAGTGTGCATATGTGTGAAGGGTAGTGGGCCTGAGTAAGAAGGACTCACCTGGTGTTCCTGGAAGGCTTTAGCCTTTCAAGAACCTCACTCTCTCTGTGCATCAAATGCGAGCATAACACAACTCACTTCAGGGTCCTCCAGTGCTACGAATGTTCTCACTCATCTTAAGAGTTTTCTACCTGCCCCCCAC
>CM053408.1:13181747-13200186 GCA_028644305.1 Xerus rutilus | reverse complement strand
TTTTTTTTTTTTTTTTAACTAGGTGTATTTCTGATTGCATCGTTTCTCTGGTTTCTTAGACTATTTTAAAATTTGTATCTTACTTTGTTGAAGGAAGCTTAGCAAAATACAGCCAAAACAGGGTGTTTGGAAAGTGAGAAAAATTGGAAAAAAGGGAAAAGGTAGTAGAAAATAAAATGGAGACAGGGGAAGTTCTTGCAGGTGAGGTTTGTCAAGGAGAGTGGCTACAGGCAGGCAGCACATTTGTCTCCCAGTTGTCAGAGCTGATAGATAAGAGGGAAGAACCCACAGGTTCATGAGCTAAGCCAACATTTTCACGGGGGTAGTACTTTTCTTCCTATGAGTTCTTGTGAAGACTTCAACCAAACGGACAGGAGCAGAATTTTCCATCCCACATGATTTCCCAAAACACTGCCACTCCCACACAGACTTGGGGTTCATTTCTACTCCATTTGAACCCTGGCAGCCCCGGGATGCACTGGCCTGGATGGACAGCAGCAGTGAAGCCATACAGCATCCTCCAGCTCTCTTCTGGGGACACAGCCCTGAGCTGACATGCAGTGTGTCCACCTGGCAGCTGCCATGCTGGAGATAATGTGGCAGAGATGGGGAAGAGAAGTGACCCAATCACAGAACTATGAGCAGAAACAAGTTGTTTTTTTTTTTTTTTTTGCTTTAAGCCTGAATGTTCTAGGGTGATATGTTATGTGACAATAGACAAGTGCAATGGTTGATTTAAAGGGAACTTAAAAACTATAGCAAACCACTGGGCACAGATGCATGCCTGTATTCCCAGAAACTGGGGAGGTTGAGGAAGGAGGATCACAAATTTGAGGCCAATCTTAGCAGCTTATTGAGACACTGTCTTAAAAATAAAGAAGGGGGGCAGGGGGTGTAGCTCAGTGGTAGAGTATTTTCTCAGCATGCAGGAGGCCCTGGGTTCCATCCCCAGTACTGCAAAAAACAACAAAAACACCACAAAAAAGGCAAACAAGCAAACAACAACAGCAGCAACAAAACAACCAGAAAACCTGAAGCAAACTACATACTTATGCCCAACCGACACTTGGGGCTCCGGGGCTGTTTCTTCAAGGATTCTCAATCCAGGCCAAAAGCCAGAAGATGCAGCCCCTCACTAAAACAGTCAGGCGGAGCTCTTAAAGTGGTTTGAACTTTACTGAATTTCCCTGCGCATTTTCATGAACACGCATGGCTCTTAGCAGTCTCTTCCAGTGTGTGCTGCTCATCAGTCATCTTCACTGCAGACACACTTTCAGAATGTCTTCTTGCAGGTCATTTAGCTTTCATAGAGAATATGAAAGTTTGAACAGTTTCCTTGTAGAGGTTTACATTTATTTAATGGCAAACTATAGGATGCTCTAGATTTTTTTTTAAATCAAGGATTTCAGGTAAGGGAGGCATAATTCGGCTCTATTGTTGGAAGCTGGAAGAATGTTTGGGAAGACTGATTCTTTCTTGTCCTGTAAATTAATTCCATAGTTAGCCTCCTGTAACTTGGTAGGCTTTTCTTGCTTGGGTACCAGCTGAGGGTGAGAAGATTGTGATTGATAGAAACATTTCTTGGGACCCTTTCTCCATGTTTCTTTTTACTGCCATTCCAGAACTTCCACGGATGGCAAAATTGTTCAAAAAAAAAAAAAAAAGAAGCCAGGTCTTACGACCTCTGTAAGAGCTGGCAGAGAAGCAGAAAGCAGTGGGTTATTCTCATGGCTCAGAGAATGAATGCAGAGTGGGATCTAAATCATGCTCAGGTCACTCATTAGCCAAATGACCTCAGGCAAACTGTTTCTCTGTACCTCAGTTTCTGCTATACAAAATAGGGATAATAGGAGTTACCACTTTATAGGGAAGTGAGGGTTAAGTGATTTTAAAGTCCTTAGGACATGGAGCATGAGATAGGAGCCATGTAAGCCTTAGCTGCTGCTACTATTGCTATGTGTATTATTAAGGGACATCCAGTTATGTTTGTTGAACGAATAAATGAGTGAATGATGTCACTCTGCTGTGCCCTAGATTTTTCCTTTTGTATAAGTTCCTATGATTTTTCTGCTTCTCGGATCCACTTATCTTGGTTTTTGAGGACCCCATTCTCTGCAGAGCTACTGGGCTCTTGTAGCACCGAGCTGAATTTTTATCCATATACATATTTCGTTTGCTCACCAGCTGGCCTTCCAGATCCCCAGGGTTTAGATCTTCCTGTCTCCTCTGACCTTGGTTCCTTAAATAAAACTAGTCCATCCACGAGAGGAGTAAGAGCTCACAGCGCACCTTTTCCTGCTATTGTTCTGACTCCCCTGTGGTTTACAGGCTGTTCCTGGATCTCTCTCTGCCTGCATCTCTGATCATTTGCCTTCATTAGTGGGTCATTAATATGCATTTCTTCAGTTAACAGGATTTTCTCTGCTCTGCTCGCACTTCAACTTGGGTCTTTTCTGCTCATCTCCACCTGCAAGACATAGATACTCTAGCTGCCTGTCCCTTCCCTGGTGACGCACATCAGACAGATTCACTGCAAAGAGCTCTTAGATGCAGACCTGGGGGCCACCCTCCCAATTCCCAATGCCTGTCAGGTCTGAGGCCCCATCTACCCCATCTTGGCCGTGTTTATCCGAAGCCTCCATTAGCTGAGAGATACAAATTAGAAAAACACATCTGTTTTGTATTTCTATCTTAGCTCCTCTTAAATATTTCATTGTGTTTATTTATCTATTTCACTTCTTATGTTCAAAGTATTTTTATGGAAGAACTGGATGTTTTTGTGCCATATATGTGACAGAGCTCGGGTATGTCTGTCCCAGATCTGTGGACTAAGTTCTTGACAAATGTCTCAATTTTGAGGATTCAGGGTCTGTTGCTGGAAATGAGACCAGTGGACCTCCGGGGTTGTCTCCTGTCTTGCCCTGCCCTGTATCAGTCTGCTGCACGCTTGCTTGAGAGCTCTTTTGTTCCTGGATTTCTGCTGTGTAATGACATTTTATTGGCCTAGGTGACCAAAGACCTTGATTCAGGCTTCAATCCCTTGGATGATTCATTTTAGTTCTTTGAGTTCAGTTTTCTGAGTGGGGCAATAATACCTTTGAGAATTCTCTGAGGAGTTAATGCAATAATTCTGATCGTGCACACAGCTGGTCCATAGGATTTTGTGTAAATTAGAAACAGGTGTTCCTGCCTCTAGGCACACATAGCCCTGTGCCAGGATGTGCCTGTGAGTGGAGGGCAGGCTGATTCCCTCCTCCCCCCTTGGCTGGAGGAATGAACTGGCCCAGGCCACACTTGGTGCAAATGTATGCAGAGACCCTGAGATTTTCCTTCCTATTAAAAAAACCATGTTAAAAGGCATATAACATAAAATTTACCATCTTAACCATTTTTAAGTGTACGATTCAGTGGTCTTAAATATGTTCATAATATTATGCAACCATCACCACCATCCATCTCCATAACTCTTTTAATCTTTTTTGAAACTAAAATTCTACATCAAAACAGTGACTCTCCATTTCTGCAACCCATGGCAAACAACATCCTATTTTGTATGGACACCTCATAACTTCTGAAGTTTAGTTTGCAATGATAAAATATTATATGTATACATATGAGTAATTATTACTAGTTATAAGATCTATATCTATCTATCTATCTATCTATCTATCTATCTATCTATCTATCTATCTATCATCTGACATCTATTGTCTTTATGTGTTTAGTTATTCTATCTCTTTCCATGGAGGATTTGAGGTGGCATTGATGACAGAATCACAGCTAATATTTGCTTAACTCTCTTCTTTTGGCCTAGATTACTTTATTTAGTCTTCATAGTAGTCCTACAAAAAGGATATCCCATCTCTCATTTTACAGATGAGTGACTGGATCTCAGACACTTAGTCATAAATGGTGGAGCTAAGATTGAAATTCAGATTTTTTTGACTTAAACTTGTGTTCTTTTAGCAAGATAATGCCATCTAATCAGCTTACCAATGTTATTAAATACAGTATGAGAGCTGTTTTTCTTATTTTCTGTATTGTATCTCAAAATTGGAGCTGCTTTTCAGCAACTGAAAGTAAGCAGAAATCAACACTGTATTATTATAAACCCAATGGGGACATGCAGAGTTGGTCTTCTTTGGGTTGGTGTACTGGCTGTCACTGTTAGAAAACTTAATTTAATTTATATGTGGATTCCATAGAAATGAGCTATGTTTAAAGGGACTCAGATGGCCAGAGGAAAGGGAGATGAGGACAGCATTGATACCTGCAGCTTAAGTAATCACTCACGATCGTTTATTGTGGCTGACGTCTATTGCCGCATCAATATATCATGTCTGCTCTAGTACAAGGGGGATTTCCCTAAGCAGCATGATTGCTAAATACAATTGGATTTTAGGTAAATCTCCCATATCCATTTCATATCACCCTTTGTTACAGGATTTCAAAATGCTTGTGGAACACTAAGGAAATGAAATGATATCTAACTCCCATTTAGAAAGCAGGGGTATTGCATCGATGGTTATGAGAATATGAAGGAAGAGATATTTTGAAATGGCATGAGTGCCCCTCGGGACCACAACCCTGGGCTTTGGACTTCATCTACCAACTGCTGGGTGCTTCCTTGAGAAGATGTTGTTCCTTGGTTGCTTTTCCTGAAATTCATGTAGTTCTAGTAATCTTTTTATTGTTCAGAGTAAATGTTGCATTTTTTTTCTTCCAGGGCTACCAGATTACTCATGAAGTAAACTGGATATCATTTGGTAATACAGGCCTTCAAGAATTTCTCCAGAGGTATAAAATCTTGGAAGCCACTTCTTTGAAAAGTGCCAAAGTCATGTGACACTCAGAACAAAGGGACCCTGCGGTTGTTGGGACCGATGTTGAGCTATAAGAAAGGAATTGATCCTTCCTGGTATCCTCTGTCAGAGAGTGGGACAAACACACACAATCTAGTCTAAATTTGTCAGCTGTATCTTGGGAGACATAATTTGATTTATGGTGACACTGAATCTAGCTTACAGAGAGCAAGAGAGCCCATATGGTGCCTGGTGTTTTGGCAAGAAATGTGATTTATGTAGGAACTTATGGTTTTAAACTCAGTCATGGAATTATTTTAAGTATGTAAAGGAACTTTAGGGTTAGTTCAACATAGTGTCGTCCAATATTTTTGTTTTCTATGAAGAAATTGACCCCAGGGCACTTATAATTTGTTGGTGCTAATTCTAAGAACTTTTGTGGTATCTTGCCCTTCACTCATCACACATTCTAGTACTTTCTTCGCCTTTCAAGATGGGGATGAATATTTTTCTCTAAAAAAAGAGTAGATTAAAATTCCTTCTAACTTTAAAAAATATATCTGCACTGTCCTTTCTTAATTATTTCATTTAATCTTCTTGCGACCCTATGGCCTAAGTATAGTACTGTTGTTACTGGCGACTTACAGATAAGAAATTGGGGCTTTCAGAGGAGGTTAGGAATTTTGATCCAAACTGCACACCACGTCAGAGCCAGAATCCCACAGGATCTCAGAGAGGTAGCTTCAGCCACCACCTGAAACCAGTGCCCTCCACTGTGGTATCCACGTAGGTCACCTTGCCAGAGAGTTTCTGTTGAACATTGTTAGCCCAGCTGATGGAGCCCAGGGGAGACAAAAATCTCTGCACTGTTCCACCCACCACTGCCTGCTTTCATTTTTCCCACTCTCTTATTTTTCTGCTGTGATGGCCTTTCCAACCTGGGGCAGCCTACACGGGGACTGAAGTTTTCTACCTCCAGTTCCTGCTTCCTACCCAGGGCTTCAGCAGCAGGTGTCTTTCTTGTTTTATTTATACTTTCGATTGTAAAATAAAAACAGACCTTTATTATTTGTTTAGTGCAATCATATTTATTGTTTGAGCCTGCGTATTTTGACATACATATAAATACTAAAATAACACCATTACTCCTGTAGTCTTGTGTGTATGTGTGTGTGTATGTGTATGCATGTGCACATGTATGCTTTACTGGGTTTGGAACTCAGAGCCTCATGAGTGCTAGGCACGCACTCTACAACCCGCAAGTTCTTTATGAAGAGCAGGTAGTTTGTTTGATTGTCTTTGTAAGAATGTTATAAGTGAGCCCCTCAGCTTTTTCCAAACTTCTGCACATTCTTTTTATTGAGGGCAAAGGAAATATATTTTCACTCTGAGTTTATTGGAGTTAGGTACCATGGAGAATATTTGTTGCATTAAGAGCATTTTCTTATTTAGTTGAGTGGTCTGCTGCCTTTGGCTCTGTATTTAAGAAAATGCACTGTTTTGGGGTGAAAAACATAACCGAGGAGGTACTTTGTACCTGAAAGCACTTCTACAAAGTGCTAGAGCTTGATTTATGGTGTGAATATTGGTTGGGAGATGATAAATATGCGGTGCGGATTCAATTTTGATCTCAGCAATCCAAACTGCACAATTTCTTTGCATCCAGGGTCACTCAGTAAGTATTATTTGTATATGCCTGTAGCTGGGAGACTGGTTTGCTTCTAAGTGCAGTTCAGGCATGTCCAGCATAGCTAATGAACCAGGGGCTGGATGAATCGAAGGACATTTTCTCAGGGGCTGTGTAACTTCCCAGGAAATAACACTTGTGGCATCCCCTGCTGTTGTGCAGGCATGTCTAGGCATCTCCGCTGCCCTGGTGGAGATGTCCAAGGAAGTCTATCAGCACACTGGGAGGGCAGCCATTTAAGTAATGGGGAGCCAAGCATGAAGAGACTGACTTGGGGCCAGGTGGAGATGTTCTGAGTACTGCATGCTGCTTTGGACTTGCATTTGTCTCCGTGGAATAGATTTTTGCACTCATAGCTGTGAGAAAAAGGCAGATTTGTTTAACTACACTACGAAAATAGAGGACACACATCATGCTGCATAGGGATCTCCAGAGAACTGTCCACAAGGACAGTTGTCCATTTCCCTTCCTTCTTCATTGTAGACTACTGTCCACCTTGGCTCTGGTAGGCTGCATGATTCTACTCTCCTGGAGAATTCAGTTCACTGACCATCACATCTGTCTTCACTATTAGGAAGAGAGCTCCAGGAAAGCAGGAGCAGTTTCTGTCTTGTTCCTTAGAGTATCACCAGAACTTAGCACGTGCATTCCTCACTGAGGAACTCAATCGCCATGTTGTTGGAAGAATGATGGCTGGCTGGAAGAATGAAGTAATGCTCCCGGCTGCATTGGGGGTGCTTAGCAGAGTTGGGTGAATTGCTCTGCATGTGTGGAAGCTGAAGGACTGAGCTGCCAGGACGGTTGCCTGATCATCAACTGGCCTTTCCAAGTCAGAGAGGAGAAAGTAAACTGATACCTGTGCGAACACGTGGGTACTGTCCACAGGCCAGGTGTGCTGTGACAATGAGGTAGGTTGCTGAGAGGCCAAAGAAAGTACCTAGAGCCAGTGTCCAAGACCTAAGGTTTATTGAAAAATGCTTACAAGGAATGCCCAGTGGTGACAGGCTGGACAGACAGCAGCTTGGCCCATCACAGTGCTTTGCTAAGAAATGCAACATCATGTCCTTCATGATGTTACTCCACAAAATCCAGCCCTCATGATGCCTTGTGTCGTGGTGGCCAGCTGCATGACTGGTAATTATGCTCCCCACAGTGCCCTCAATTCTGCACCAGTTACCATAGGGGGGTTTTATAGTTTAGGATACTAGTTTGCAGAAACAGTGACCTCATTTTCTTAGCCTGCTGTGTCCCACTGTATGACCAGCCTCCCCAAGGAACCTGGCATACATGCAGGAAAGCAGCTTTCAGTGGACAGCACTGACTGGCCCAAACCCACAGCGTATGTGACAGCCAGCCAGTGTTCTTTGAGATAATATTTACTTGGACATTTCAGCCCAAACTCACTCTCATTGTTCCCTTAACTTGACTTGGGATTAGAGAAGGGCATTTCAGGGATTTATTAGTCTCCTTTCCTCCAAGGATAAAACAGTATATATGCATTTCACATTTGTATTTTTTTTCTTTTTCTTTTTTTTAGCTTTTGTCATGTGACTTCAAGTATGTGGCAGCCTCTGAGTTTGAGAGAAGAGGACTTTCCACTGACCTGTGAAACCAGGGCTGTGGCACAGGTCCCCACCATTGAAGTCACTGAGGCATTTGCTATTTGCTTCTCCTCCGTGTCCCAAACTTCAAGTATATCTTTCAATTGTCAGTGCTGTTCATCTTCTAGCTTAGGGATCAGAAGACGACATCTTTTTCGCAGCTTTTCCTACGTTTCTGGGTGTCACTTGGGTGCTACCTGATAAGTCCTGCCCTTTTCTTGTTTGTTTTCTTTTCTCTCTGCTTTCTTTTATCCATAGATTGCACATTGTTTTACCATATATATATATATATATATATATATTTTTTTTTTTTTTTTTTTGCTGCTCTGACTAGAAGACCTGACCAGAACAATTATAGAGAAGGAAAACTTTATTTGGGGGCTCCAGGTTTCAGAGGTCTCAGTCCATAGACAGCTGGTTCCATTCCTTGGGGGACCAAGGTGAGCCTGAACATCAGGACAGAGTGTGGTGAAGGGAAGTGGCTCACATGATGATTAGAAAGCAGAGGTAGGGAGTGGTATATGTTTTGTATCTGATGAGTAGATATAAAATATTTATCCCAAAGGCATGTCCCCAGTGACCCACCTCCTCTAGCCACACCCTACTCACCTTCAGTTGACACTTGGTTAATCTCCTCAGGTATTAATTCACTGGTTGGGTTAAGGCTCTCATAACTCAATCATTTTACCTCTATATTTTCTTGCATTGTCTCACACATGAACTTTTTGGGGACACCTCACATCCAAACCATAACACATATCTTGGTGCTCCTTAAAATTTCACAGCCAAGTATGATTTTAACACTTGTAATGAGAATGAGTCACAGCTACAGATTAATCCCAAGACACAAGACAATGAAACTGGGTGTGGACACAAGAAAGCATATTCATAATGAGGCCATTATATCTCATTTTCATCAGAAACTTTGAAAGCTGAGAAGGATCAAAGGTTCCGCGTGAGTATTTTTTTTTCTGAGAAAAGAGAACTGTTTTGGCATTTGAGGACAAACTCCTGGAGATTAGTAGATAGTTGAAAACCAGAAGTACACATGATAACACTTACAGATGTTGCTGGAACAATGTGGTCAAGTTAGCATCTTGACCTCAGCATCTTGCTGTTTTCCCAGACCCTCTCTTGCTGTGTCATGTTCTGGATCTTTATACATCCACGTCCTCTTTTCCATTTGGCAAATTACTAACTCGTCCTTTTAGGCTTTGCTCTTAGGTGATGCCTCCCAAGTTCCCAGGCAGGGTTAGGTGTCCCCCACTCCCTACTGCAAGCTTCTCTAGCACCCCTCAGCGTACATCTGTATTGTAGTGTCTACCAAGATGTAAGGCAGGGGTCGGCAAATTATTCTACAAAGGGCCAGATAGTAAATATTTTGGGTTTTTCTGGCCATATGGTTTCTGTTGCAACTATTCAACTTGGCTGTTATGGGCCGTAAGCAGTCATAGACAGTATGTAAATGAATGTGTGTGGCTGTGCTCCAATAAAATTTAATTATGGATGCTGGAATTTGAGTTTCATATACACATTTCCTGAGCTACAAAATATTCTTTTATATTTAATTTTTTTCTCAAACATGAAACAATATAAAAACCATTTTTAGCTCATGGACCATGTGAAAATAGACACAGGTCTGGCCTGTGGGCTTCATTTGCCCAAACTTGACATAAAGCACTTCCTTGACTGCATGTCTGTCTCTTCCATTTGAATGGAAGCAAGTGGAACCCAGAGAGTGGAATCCCAGGACAGAGAGCAGTCCCTCTGTCTAGGAAGAGCCCAACAAATACTTGTTACATCAATGCTTACATGGGAGTCTGAAGCAATAATACTCCCAATATTTGTTGAATGCTTATTATAATGTTAGGCATTGTGATGAACACTTTATATGCATTTCCTATTTAATTTTGTTATCTAGGGGCATTAAAAGCAACGCTTATAATTCTATACTGCTAAACACAGCCTATATAGTATCATACAATCTCAACAATTCTGTGGTGGGTGGGTCCTGCCAATATCTTTTCCAGCTAGGGAAATTACCCTTGGAGAGATTATTTATCCAGAGTTAACCAGCTAGGGATTACATTGGGGTCAGAGAGAGATCTAGGTCACTAGTCTTGAGGGTCCTGCCTTGTAACTTTCCTACTGTGGAGTCTCAGAGCCTGGATGCCTTCTTCATGAACTTGAGAATGAAGCATATATTGGGATTATGCTGATGTTGAAACTGGCATTGCAGATTTCTTTTTCTCCTTCCAGCCATTTGGTGATGTTTGGAACTAGGACAAGTTTTTTTCTTCTAATTATGTCTGGAATGTTGCTTGATCTTCCTGAGTCTAAGTCTTCCGCTAGAGAACAACAAGTTTGAATTACCTGCTCTCAAAGGTCTCCTCTGGTGATGTTTCTGTAATTTTGTTCTCTGATGCTTTCTGCTTATTTATTGCTATTGCCTGTCTCTGTTCTTCTCCAAACCCTTGATTGTAGAAACTTTAGGTCTCACAGGGTTGCTTGAACTTGGAGGGGAGGAAAGAGAAGGAACCATACAAAGGAAATGTCCATCTACCCATACACACATTTTTAAGTCCAAAAATGTCTGTGTTAGGTATATTTGCTTTGTGGATTTGTTTTTTGTTGCTGTTGAAAAGTTAGTTTTTCCAAGAAAAACAAGTAACACTATTGTCTATGACAAAATGACTGTAGTGATAGCATCTTCTATTTCCATAGCACCATTTAAATGTAACTTTGAAGGTATTATCTAAGTCATCCTTCCTTCCAATATTCCTTTGAGACAGGTAAGAGCTTTTTTTTATTAGAAGATCCTTTTATATACTACAGAATGAGCTTTTCTTTGTTGTAAACCAAAGGCAGCAAGTGGCCCAGAGAGATTTCAACAGCAGGCCACAGGGTGAGTGGTGCCTTATCAGACTGATGGTCACAATTCTAAAAAGGAAAAAAGAAAAAAAAAGGCAACCTTTTGCCAGGGCTTTTAGAAATTTAAAGGTACATTTTCTACTTATTATACATGTGGGCTTTGATATTTAAAGATCCAACATCCTTGTTTGGATACATTATATATTAGCTAGTTGAGTTAGATGGGGTGGAATGGGCCATCTCATTCCAAATAAATATTTGCAGAAGGAGCAAATGAGTGACTGAGGTACTTTTCAGAATAGCAGGAATAATATGTACAGGGAATTTCCTTTCAAAGAGGCTGTTGCACCTGGCCCATGTTAACTATATGAGAGAGACTGCTGGTTTCTGTTAGACTTAACTCTGTTTAAGCAGTATCTCTCTGTTTCTCTGCAGATATTAAAGAGTTCCCAGAGTGATAGAGTCCTATAAATAAAACTATATTTTTTCCAGAATATATTCTGGAAAAGTACACATTTCAGATAATCTTTTCTGAATACAACTTTTAGGTTTTTTTTTTTTTTTTTTTTTATAAAATACAACACCTTTGAGATGTCTTTGCAATCGAGGGATTGGGTTTTTTATTCCCTCCATGGGGAATTATTTAATTTGAAGAAAACTGTGGGTACATAGAAGTAACACATATGAAGTTTAAAAAGTTAAGCAGCTAGTTATTGGATTCCACTTTGGTGCTGTAAGTATTTGTATATTTCCCTATATAACTTTATTTTCTAAAAATTTTTATTTGTTTTTTTTTTAGTCGTACATGACAGTAGAGTGTATTTTGCCATATCATACATACGTGGAGTATACCGTCCCATTCTTGTGATTGTATATGATGTGGAGTTTCACTGGAAGTGTATTCTTGGTTTTGTTTGTTAGGCAGTTACTATCATGAGTATATTCTGACAGGCAGGGCAGGTCACTGGTAACTTGATAACAGAAGCAGAGTCTGTTTGAGAGTCCCTCCAACCTATCTTTGGTACCCATATCCCTAGATCTCTCCTACTATCTCCAAGAGTTACAAACCCATACACAAGTGTTCCATTGATGTCAACTGCCATCTTAATGTGTTCTTCCAAATTCACGTGTTGGAAACTTAATCCCCCATGCAATAGTGGTGGAAGGTGTTTAGGTCAGGAGGCCTCTATGAAAAGGGCTTGTAGGAGCAGATTTTCTCTCTCCTGCCCTCCCATGTCTGCCATATCAGGATATAGCAAGAAGGCCCACACCAGATATTGGCACTTTGATCTTGGACTTTCCAGCCTCTAGAACTGTGAGAAATAATTTTCCATTCTTTATAAATTACCCAGTCTCAGGTATTTTGTTATAGCATCAGAAAATGGACTGAGATGCCTACCCTCCTCCAGTGTTCCCAAACTACAGAACATCCCAACTTCTCTCTATCCATTCTCTCATTCCCTTTGTCTTTTGTCTTCATTAGAACATGAAAATTTCTGAAAATAGAAATTAAACTGATAAGCCAAATCACATTGTGGCATTCATCAGTGCTCGTCTTTTAGATTTTGTGAATAAGGGAAATTGTGAAAATTTCGATTGTCATCTTTTTCTATTCATCTTCTATCATGACAATTTTGTGAAATAGAAGATAGCTTAATACCTGTGAGTTAGAATCATTGTCATCTCACAATAAAAGATAGTTCAGTCCAAAAGATGACAGGTGGCAAATTGATACTGACATGTATTTTTAAAAAGATTGAATTCAATAAAATTACAATATTCAGCTTTATTGTATAATTTCACATGTAAATTTGTCAATTGAATGATCTACTTCAAGGGTCAAGATTCTCTAACATGACCTGAAAACTTAAAAAATAATTTTTTTTAAGCATAGTCATTGTCAAACTTCACAAGAGGAATTTGACAAAAATATATACTGTAATTTTTAACTTGCCCAACATTCCTAAATGTTCTAAGGGAGCCGAGAAGCTCAGGAACTAACTCTCAAGTTGCCTACTGCTTTTCCACAACTTTTAAACCTGAGAAATTAGGTGTCTGATTAGTAAATCTGCTGAGAAGAGACCATGGAGCAAGCACCGTGCAGCATCTGCAGACACAGAGGTCCATGCCACCTGAGTGCCTGACTCACCTAGTCTGGAGAGAGGCTTCCGCTTGGTGGGAGTTTCTGCAGGTGCTGGTCACAGGCCATCCAGCCTTCCAGAACTGTTTGTGCCAAAGACATCTCCAACCTTCCAAGTGTAATTTGCATTTGAAGAGCTTATTAACAAGTAAATGTCCAGTGTCAGTGTCTTAGTTTTAGAGTGCTCAAGGATCTTTTGGGAATCTGATGAGAGCCCTAGACACTTTCCCCAGGAAAATGACACAAGCTTAGACAAAAATTGTTCATTTTAGTGTCAAATTTTATGAGATTTATGGATTTACAAAACCTAACTCTTGTAAATGGAAAAAGTGAAGATTTTCATAATTATGGGATAACTGTTAGGAACAGGGACCCATCCTTGCAATTTTGGTCCTGTTTTGTTTGTGGTGTTGGTGATTGAACCCAGGGCTTGTATGTGCTCAACACATGTTCTACCACTGAGCTCCACCAACAGCCCCTCCTGCAATTTTAAATCCTATCCACAGTGGGTAAAAGTAACCCTGTTTCCAGTTACTCAGGATCTTAGGTCTTTTAAATGTGCATTTCACTTCGGTTGTAACTAGATACAGATAGGATGTGTGTAATTATAATTAGATCCAACCAGAAAGATATCTCTCTTGTTCTAGTAACTTAAAGAGTTGCTGAATGATAGTAAAATAGTTCTAGTTTATGCTTTTCAAAGAAAAGTGTAGAAGGATTTTTTTGCCTTTTGATTTTTGAAACCTCTTGGAGTTTAACCACTCAAACCAAGACTTCCTACCTAGGTGGTCACCAAGAGAGTTCATGCTCCAATATAATGCATGGTCTATCATCTCCCTCTGCTACACTCTTCTGTCTTTATAACTGTGATGTTTAGAAAACATAAGCATGGTTAATATTTTCATATACTCTTGACCTCAAATTCCTCTGTGTGCAGCAAACATATGCTTATGAAGTCCTAAAGTTTTGTTATTGATATTGTGAAAAAAATTACTAACAATTAAAGAGAGATTACATTGCTTGATATGCTGCATACATTAGTCATGCTGCAGACTTATGATTCTCTTTCCCTTGTTGTGCTAATGCCGACTATCCATAAGGAAGAAGAGTTAACTATAGGCTTTTCTTTTTTATACTAATCTGTTCAATAGTATCAGGCCCTTCTGTCAGGTACACACATATATCCCTGCCCTCTGAAGCCACAGATTACATATTTTTTCTTTGAATATTTCTACTGTAAGAAATGTTTGAATAAATATCTGAAATTATATATTTTTATTGTATGAATAGCTGAATATTTCTATTGTAAGCATAGAAAAAGACATAACACAATATTGTCACACTTTTTTCCCCTACTCACTTATTGGAGAATCCTATAGTTTTGGATCATCTTAAAAGCACCTGGACTACAATGATAATCCCTCAGCTAACAAATCAGTGTGCATTTCTGGATTGGTTTCATCCTTATCCTACTGGTTGTCCCTGCTCCCTGGTTCCAGGAGGAGTGGACACCCTGCTCCACTCTCCTCTCCTGTACAAACATGAGAAAATTTGGATCTGGATGCAAATAATGATTGCTTTTCTCATAAATAGAGATTGGATTCTATTTTGGTTTTGCTAAATATTTTTAAGGAATATAAACATAAAAGATTTGCTTCTGAGCCAGGATCTTAATGCAGCGCCACCTCATCAGGCTTGAATGAGGAAATGCCAAATCTGATTGACTTCAGCTTCTTAAAGATGGCGACATCCCTGTCTTCATCTAAAGACTGTGACACTGTTTAGGCCTAGTTATAATTTGCTGAAAGTACTAATGCATTGAGAACTTGAACAATTAAATTCAAGTTGCCAGCTTGATCCTTAAGCAAGCTAGAACTGGAAAATCATTGCCAAACCACTGAGTTGACAGCCTGTGTCCCTGTACTTTGGTTACTCTTGGGAACTGGTAGTGGGAACCTTATTGAAAGGAGGTTTGTCCCTTCACACACAGAGAGGACAACCTGAGTGACTGTATTCTTCTGTCAGAGACTGGCTAGAGGGAACCCTGTCTGGCTTCCTTTCCCTGAACATAGACAGATCATATTTCCTAGACTTGTTTGCAGTTAGTTTGGGGCCATTTGAATGGCTCCTGGTCAATGAGATACAGTGAGAAGTGATGGATGCCATTTTCAGCTGTGGATATGGAATCTTTTTTGTAACGGTCTATACACCTTCTTCTTCTGGGGTATGCTGGAGGAGACAGGCCCATGAAAATGAGAGTCCTAAGGAGACCTACTCTATGCCATGGCCAGAGTGGGAAAAAATATATTTAATCAAGTGAAGCCTCAGTGGTCGGGTTTGTTAGATATAGCATCTAGCACTACTTAATAAAATTATACTTTCACCTTGCCTTTGTGATGATATTATTAGTTTATGAGTGGGCTCTGTAGAGCAGTTCTATAATACCCACCCCCTCTTGCAGAAAAGCTGAAAGAATTAAACAATGAGTATCTAAATATCCTCCATCTAGATTATTAATATTTGGCCACATTTTCTGTATCTTTATTATTTATCTATTTATTTTCTTCTGAACCTTGAGAAAATAAGTCACAGACATCAAGATCCTTAAAGTTTTGGTGCTGATATTATAGTTGAGATGTTTTTTTCTCTCAAACTCAATTCTTTTCATTCAAACGCTTATTTTGAAAATGTGCTTCTGAACATAAACTTCGTATATTTTATATTCTTACATGATCTTAAAGTTTATAGAATAGATCATACAACTAAAGATATGGGAAGAAGATGTCACATTTTGTTTATACTTTTTTAAATAAACACTGAATACTGACTATATGAAGCATAGCATTTGTTAGAGACAGCTTTAGATGCAGTTCTCAAAAGTCTGAACCGGTATTCACGTCTTTGTGTAATAGCCTTGCTTGTGGCCTGGACCCAGTGACTCACTTCTCACAAGTAGGATATGGCAAAGGGAAACCATAGAAAAGACAGTGACCTGAAAGTACTCTATCTTGCTGACACTCTGGCGTTCTCTCTTACTTTCTCTGATGAACCCAGTGGCCATATTGTAAAGTGCCCCATGGGGAGACTCTGGTGGCACAGAACTGAGAAAGACAATATGCCATGTGGAATTAAACCCAGTCAACAACCATTGGAGCAGGATTGAAAGTAGGTCCATCCCCAGTTAGGCCTTCAGATGAGACCCTTGCCCCTGCCAACACCTTGGTTGCAGCCTGTGACAGATCCAGAGTTGAATGACCTATATCTAGCTAAGCTATGCCTGACTCAAACTATGGAATAGTAGATGGGTGCTTTGGGTCACTAAGTTGGGGTAATTTGTAGCAATTGATAACAAATACAGTGCTCTTTTTGATGATAAGGAAGTCACGATGGATGAAGAAAGATTCTTGACTTTAAGGAGCACCTGGTCTGTAGTGATTGCTGAAGTAGCTCTATAAACATAGATTTTGAGGCTGGGGAGGATAGTGTTGTTTATTCTGCCAGGTGTTGTTCAAGAAAATCACGTTGAATGACTGGTGTCAGGTCTGGTTAGGATTTTAATACATTACAAGTGGGAGGAGGACATTTCAGTCGAGGAGAACAGAATACAGAGGTATGGAAAAGTCTAGCACATTGGGAGACATCAAGTGGTCTGGTGAGTTAGGACTGGTGCATAGGAGGGTCAGTGGGACATGGGGCTGAACGGTGGTTTCGATAATAAGATTTATTCCTTAACCAGTGAGAAAATGCAGACCCTGGGTTAAGTTTTCTGTTGAAACTGGTATCAACCAAGATGTCAAGAGCAATTTGGGGCAAGAAAAAAAAATTCCTTTAAAATTTTATCATCTGCATAGCCTCTGCCTAGGTAATCCCAAACTAACTAATTAAAAAGTCAGAACATTATTTGGTGTGATGTTAAAAATGGTTAAGTCTGGGGGCTGGGATTGTGGCGCAGTGGTAGCGTGCTCGCCTAGCATACGTGAAGCACTGGGTTCGATCCTCAGCACCACATAAAAATAAAATAAAGATATTCTGTCCACCTATAACTAAAAAAAATTTAAAAAAAATGGTTAAGTCTGATTTTTCAGTGAGTGTTTTTCGGGTGGGATGCATGTAGTCAAAACCTGTTTATCCCTTTTGGATGGGCCTGGGGGGAAGGCCTTTTTACACAAAGCTGTAGTCTGCCCTAGGTATGATGTTGGGGATATCTTTTGTCCACCGAGCCTCCAAGTTTGATTGGCCTGTTATTACTATGTTCTTGAATTTAGAGCAGGTGGCAGGGATTGGGTTGTGTGCTTACATTTAAAACTCATCTATGAAAAGAGTCAAAGTGCTAGAATTGCCACATGAAGTGGGGCCGTTGAAGTGCTGGGCTTTGGCCTGGGTTGGTTCAGTGACGAGAGTTCAGGGATGTTGATCTGCTGATGAGTCTAGCTTATTAGAATTTCTTTTTGCACTTCTTTCTCTGTCGGGGACATTTATTCAAGAATCACTGCTATGGCAGCCTGAGTGAAAGGGGTCACCTTGCTGTGTATGAAATAGCAGCACACATCTATCAATCCTGGATCTGGGCATGTTTAAGCCTGCTGCTTGGGAAGAGACAGTCTCATTCCCTTGGTTGAGATTTATCTGATGCCTGTTATCAATTGCACTTAAATCTCACTCCCCCACCTGGAGTTCCTGCTGATATCGAAGTCCTCTTTTGCACACTTTAAGTACGGTGGTTGCAGTTCTAGGAAGAAGAAAGGTTGAGTGGAGGTCATGTCTATAAAAATATCAGGGAAAGCTTGGATAGACCTAAGAATCACTGTAAATTTTTAACAGCTCCTCTCTGTCCTGCTGTCTTGTAAAAATCACATTTCTCAAAACTAACTTAAATCCAAATACAAAAAAAGAAAACAAAATCATCTCTTTTATTCTAAGTCACGTTCTACGTAACACCCTGACTGTGTATTTGATTGGATCAGTCTTACACATTGATAAAAAGAACTACAGAATGACTTTTTTTTTTAAAGTTATCTTTCCTGCATCATTGTCACTTATAACAAAGAGCATCCAACAGATAGGGCACAAGAGTATTAAAAGGTGGGACTTTTCCCTCCCTGGCTGCCTGATGATCGGCCACCATCATGAATGGCTCAGTAACTACATGGACCAGGAAGTTCATGACAAACCAGTCCCTTCAGAGGATAGAAATAAATGACCATCTATATCCTTCACCCTGGGAAGGCAGCAGTACCCTCTGACAGAAATTCAGGAAAAACTAGCCAAAATGTGCGAGACTATACTGAATGTCATCTTTGTAATTTGATTCAGAGCCTATTTCATGGTGGCAAGATGA
>CM053408.1:13156677-13181247 GCA_028644305.1 Xerus rutilus | reverse complement strand
TTTTTTTTTTTTTTTTGGTACTGGAGATTGAACTCAGGGGCACTCAACCACTGAGCCACATCCCCAGCCCTATTTTGTGTTTTATGTAGAGACAGGGTCTCACTGAGTTGCTTAGCGCCTTGCTGTTGCTGAGGCTGGCTTTGAACTCGTGATTCTCCTGTCTCAGTCTCCCTAAGTGCTGGGATTATAGGCTTGCGCCACTGCCTCCAGCTATCACAGTGAATTTCACCATTGTGTACATCCACAAGACACTAATTCAAAAATAAAAAACAACTGTGTAAATGGCAGAAAGATCAACAGAGGGAAGGAAGCTGGAGGGAAGGAAGGGGAAGGAGAGGTTTTGGGGTCAGAATTAGAATAAGATATATTCCATGCTTGTATAATTATGTCAAAATGGATTCCACTGTCATTTATAACTACAAAGAATCAGTAAAATAAAAAAGAAAAGAACAAAGATACAATTAATATGTACATGAAGATGATTAAACAGAAGTCATACACACAATTGGCATCTCAGTCATAAATGTAAATTTAATGTACTAGTAATATTTTGAGAGGGACTTTGAAGAAACAGCAACAGTTTGGAATCCCCATGGAGGCTTTATTGTTTTTGTTAGAGATAATCCCTGTTTATGGAATCAAAGGCTGGACAAGATGGAGGTAGTAGGTCTAATTCCTAACTGTTTTCTTGATAAGGCTAAATAAACCATGTCAGATAGTTATATATAACTAGGTATATATAAACTTTTGAAAAAATTTCACAAGTACAACTTCAGATGGAGTGAGTGAGTCCTACAATCTTCTGAGAAGTCAGCTGGCAGGGGACCCAGGGAAATCTGAAAGGCTCCTGCCATCATGAGTAGCGTAGTGGTAAAAGCAAGGTCTTGGGGACCAGCCCACGTGGCTGAGGACGTCGCACTGATGTTTCCTTGGAGCGCGTCCTAGAGACCTGAGTACCTGCACCCAGGAGGGATGCATTTCCACATCTCCCTTGCAGGTTAGGTGTGGCTGGGACACTGCATTCTGGCTACTGGCATGAGCACAGGCAGCAGTGTGTGCCACCACCATGCCTGGGCCAGAAATGTACCCTCTATGTGTGATCTTCACTCTTTTCTCTCCTCAGCTGGCCGAATGGAGAGGACTTGGGGGAACTTGGAAGAGGATCCAGGAGGCAGAGGAGCCTGGGTCCTTGAATGACATTGCATAGTACCGTCCACCTACCTCCTCAGCCCCCAGTTGCGGCTTCCTCAGGCTGAGGCGGGATCAAGAAAGTCTGACTTTGTCAAGCCACTGAGATCTGGGGTCCATTGCGAGAGCAGCGAGTGTTACTGTTACACATGTGACATTAGGCAAGGTGCATGGTCCTTCTCAAGTTCATTTTCCTCTTCTATAGACAGGGGCAGCAAATACTTCATGGGATTTTCCCAAGAATTAAAACAGAAAATATTTGTAAGTGCTTAACATAATGCCTTGCATGTAGTAAATACTCAATAAATACCAAGTGTCATCATTTTTAGCAGGATTATAAATTGGAAGGCTGTCATGTTTCCTTTCTGTAGATGGAGCAAACCACTTTAAAAAATTGGTCCTAATGGGCTATGAGATCAATTATGGTAAATATCTTGGAAAGACTAAAGTGCAATTAACTATCTATCATACTAGGTTGGATACTTCAGGCTAAGGGGAAAAATAAACAGAAGAATGGCCCCATCTTATTTATGTCTTAAGAACAGAGCAGATAAGGCATTTGAAACCTAGAGCTCCTAAATTCTCCTTATGACTGGACACTGCCATGTACCCATAAGACCTAAGCGCTGACATCTGTCAAGGTCTCGCTAGATCAGGGGCTGTTGAGGTGCTTCACAGGTATTAACTAATCCGGAATCCTCACAGGATTTATAGAAAGTGGGTGCACTGTTACCTCCAGTTTACAAATGAGAGATTGAGGCACAGAATGTATGATCTGTCCAAGGCCATCTTAGCTAGAAAATGGCAGAGATAGGATCTGAACAAGCCACCAGGCTCCAGGATGGACACTCACCAGCTGTACCACATGCTCTGATATCTGTGTGCGGAGTAGATGCTCCACGGACATTTGTTTAATGAATGATATTGCTTGACATATTTTCAGAGGCTTGTATCACCCTTGTGGGAATTGGAACCTCCTTGGTAGCAGTCAGATTTCTGACTCTTAAGATATTAAAATAAGATGAAAGGTGGTGGGGAACAGAGGTCAAAGAGCCATGTAGGATCTGTGGGATGCTAAAATTAACATGTGTTCAAGCCGAGTTTGCAAGATGAGCAGAGCCTCTGTAGGGTGGCACTTGCTTTCTGGCCTGTAGATATTTGACCTCCCTGCAGACCACAGGCAAGTCTGACAAGATGCCAAAGGGAAAATAAACATCGATGCCCATCTTCAGCCCTTCCAGAAGCTTCTGATCCGGGCTAGATGTGCTCTCCACAGAGCTACCAGCTACTAATGTGCCTCTTCCAGTGCTGGTCTCTGGTTATGAGGAAAAGAAATGTCACTTGAAATCAGAAGCACAATTTACACTTTACATTCCTCAAATCACTTTCAAAGCTTATCTGCTTTTCCAGCCATTTTATGATAGATATCACTGCTTATTTTGTGTTACAAGCTGCCCACAATTTGTAATTTTTTTTTTCTTACAAGAGATCATAAGGTGATTGACAGGATAGCTGTCACTATCTGTCTCCAAAGGTGTTCACACATATATCTATATATAGATCTATGCCAGGAGAGGAAATAGACCAAGCTGACCTATGATTCTTTTTGTCCTAAAATTTTCCCATGTCTGTGTCATACCTCTGATCTTAAATTTTATTTGGCAAGTCACAGAATGTGCTAGTTGATCAAAGAGATAAAAAATGGACTTTTTTTTTGCCTTCTGAATTTCAACGAAAAAAGAGTATTTGTCTTCAGTATTGATCTATTCCATCGAGTAGTCTTGTGATGATTACTACTTTCCTATATTTATAGAGAATCAGCACTCCATAAATGTCAAAAGGCACTTTGCTTTACATAAGTATCAGTGTTCTAACATCTCTCAAAGTTAGCAATTATCATGAGAACCACGTGTGGAAGGTAGAAAATAAATAATCACCAAGGAAAGTGACTTCTTTTTTTTCCTGATAGAATTGGGAAATAAGAAAAAGCTGTTCATTATCTGTCCTATTTTGATGGCATGTCCTTGACCACGGAGTCACGGTGATATGTGAACTCTCCGATCTTCTTTTCTACTTGGCTCTCTGCAACAAAGGTCTTCTCTCATGGGGCTTGAAGAGCAAGGGGGCTAGAAAAAAATCCCTTGCAATGTGGGATGCTCATACTGGCCAGGGGAAAGTTACGTTTTGATTATAAGAATCAGAAAGGGCGACCTTTGGGGTTCTACGTAATTATTGCATTAAGGGTTCTATATACTATCATGACAATGTAAGTGAATATTTCAGACAATTTATAAAACTGGGGTGGAAGGTTTCTAAATAACGCTTGCAAGCTGTCCTGACCATTTAACCTCCTCTGAATTGACCAGTTCTTTCATGTCCCGTAGACATAATCTGCGCCTACAGGGTTTTTCTTGGTCCCCAATAAGGCCACTTTGAAAAGTTGTCATAGCAACACTGGCCACAGATAATAAAGCAGGGTGAGGAGGTGGCCTCCGCTGGCCTCTGGGCTTTGTTAGTTCATGCTGTCGTGGGCTGGAATGGCTTGTTCAGAGATAACATCTCATCGCAGCAAAAATACTCTAAGCTGGAGACCCCTAGAAAAGCCATATCTTGTTCTCAAAATGAACTGGCGATGTAACCTCTCCCATTGTCCTGTGTACCCCACTGTCTATCCTATTCAGAGGCGCCCATGTTCAGTCTCTTGGCATAGAGACTGCCGTTCGCCACTGAGTTATTCCTGATCACGTGCTGAGTTGGTCCTTGTCCTCTCTTCTCAATAGCTTTGCACAGAGCAGGCAGATTTTCAGCACTGTGTGGGAGCCTCACATAGTTTTCTTTGTTCAGTCTGCTGGCAAAGTTTGAGATGTCCTGGGTACTTTTCAGCAGACTCCTGTCACCTGTACATGGTCGTTACACATGACAGGCCTCCTGCTTTTAATGATTGGGTTAAATGATCTTATTCTCCCAGTTTAGAGCAATCGTTTGCAAAGCCATGTGTATTTCAGGACACTTCAATGGAATGATGAATCCCATCTGTCTTCCTGGCACAGGTTTTTGCTTCAGGTTTTCTGGGTAACGGGTCCCGGGCTGTCACATTTATGGTGATTGACTTATCATGTCTTCTCAATGGATGAAAGAAATTCTGCTTTCATTTTTTTGTCCTTGTTTGATTTTTAGGGATTGGTGTCTGATATTTGCAAGAATCTTGAGGATTTTTTTCAGAGTTGCTTGTCACCTGGCTCCTCGGCCTCAGTTGTCACCTGCCTCTGTCTCACCCACACTTTTTATGGATTCTCATATTGCCTCTATAGAAATATGATAGGCACCTCATAAATTTTGATGATGTTGAATTTTAGGAGGACAGAGAAAAAGCACAATTTGAAAGAATGCTATTTTAGTAGGCCGACTTTATGCGGAAATCTTTCAAAGGGTTGTGGCCTTATGTCAGGAAGTAGAATAGAGCTGAATTCATCCTGCTGATAACTGGCCGTTCCCTGTTTGAAATCAAGAGCAGATGCACAGGCTGAGTGTGTGGACTGACACAATTTCACAAGCTGCTCTGATAATTAAGAATATTCATATATTGGAAAAAATGTCTGTAATGGCTGTGGGAAGTTACAAAATAGAAGAGAGTAATTTCTGCTCTGGCATAAGCCATTTCTATGCTTGGGTATTTCCATTAGATTTATTGCCATGATTATCTTAAATACTCTTATGAAGCGGGAACAAAGAACGTATTTTGCCTTTCATCCCAATAACTCTGGTGATGTGTGGTCCCTGATTTGGATCAGCTGGGGTAGTGCCATGTGAGGGAGCAATGTGATAATAAATGAGGAGGCAGAAAAGATAAACTGTCCTGTCCTGCCCACTCAGCTCCATCCTTTAAACACAGATTGACTTGGGGACATGAAAGGACTGCCAAGCAGTTAACCTGCACGACGGCAGCAGGGCTACGGCCGACACACTGTCCTTTGATGACAGCATCTCAGTGCCTCCTTAATTATATCCCTGAGGATTCGCATATCTTAATAACCAGGATGGCCACTGTGCGGTGGCCGCGTGGAGGAGGAGGGAGCAGGATCAGAAACCGGCAGATGGAATTACTCAGGGACTGTGGTCCTCAGAACTCTAACAAAAGGCCGAGAGGTGATCTGAGTACAATATTAAGTCAACCACAAGGCCACGTGGTATAGTTTCAGGTCCCGCTCTTTCCCTCTCCACCTGCAATGTCCCGTGTCGCTCTGGAATTGAATTTGCATAATTGAAGATTCTTGGATGAAAGGTTCAACATTTCTACTTTCCCAATGGGGAAAAAAGTCACATAGAAAGACTCCGTGTGTTTGTCTATAGTGGCGACTAGTAGCTCTAAATGGCAAAGTTGAGTGCGTATTTATGGTCCAGAATGTGTGCATGGTGGCTTCATTGAACCTCTGTCTTATAAAGGATACCGCATGGTGGACAGGCGGTCAGCCCAGCTCTTTTGGCCCCCAAACTGACCCATGTTTAGATCCTGCTTGTACCAATTGTTAGCTTTGTGGAAACTGGCAGATCTCTCTGATTCTCAATTCTTTTATCTCTAAAGTAGAAACAGTACTCCTACTAGTGCACTAATTTTCAGGGACATGCGGATTAAGAGAGAGAATGGATGTGATCTCCTTAGCACAGCATCTGGCACATAGAAGACCCTCTGTGAAGATCCTGTTCCCACCCTTCCACCTTCTCTTACAGAAAAACACAACTCAATCCATGGCCTGATGCTGTGGCTTTTTAGTAGCACTTAGTAGTACCAATCTTTTTCTGAGCTGTCTGCTTTTTAGTAGCGCTAAGGAAACAAAAAAAGAAAATCAAAGGTCTGCTGTGATGTCGTTTATTAACTATGTATCTTAGATCTATTCCCATTCCCCTCAACATTTGGATATATTTTTTTCTAAAATTGAATAACACTGTACCTGCATGACTAAGGATGGTGGGCAACTACATTTCCGAGCATCCTCCCTCCATCCCTTCAGAGCTTGAGGTTCTTTTGGGGTTAAATTCATTATATTGTATAGTTCCTTCTCCTGTTCAGGAAACTTTTAGTTTCTCTTTTTTTTTTTCTTGAAGGGTTTCTAGAAACACACATTTTTTTTTATCTTCATATTTTCCCTTACATCTTAAATCTCTTTGCTCAACAAATATTTACTCATATGTCAAAAAAAAAAAAAAAAGTCCAGAAAAGTCTTTACTAAATAAAACTACCATTTGTAGCATTAGAGTCTTTCCTCCAGGCACTAAGGCATTAGTCGTCATGGAACATTGTTTTAATTCTCATGATATGTCAGAAAAGCACAAAATGCTACACCAGGAAAATTCACCACAAATAGATGTTTTTATTCATTTTATACATTGAAGGTCTTAAAAACCTGACAGATTACTCAAGTAACAGCATTTAAATATATTCTCCTATATTAAGTATGAACATTTTTTTTATTTCCTCTCTTTTCTTTTTCTCTTTTCTTCCTTTCTTTCTTTCTTTTTTCTTTTTTTGTGGTGCTAGGGATTAAACCTAGGGTCTTGTACATGCAAAGCAAGCACACTACCAACTTAGCTATATCCCCAGCCCCTTTTCTTCCTTTCTTTCTTTCTTTCTCACTGAGATCATCTCATAAAAGGAGGAAAACATACTGTCACAGTGACTGATATTCCAAGGTTTACTGCATTGCTTGCTCCCTATATTTTTTCATCCATATTATTCACTTCTGAGAGCTCTGTCTCATGTTTAGATAGAGTCACAAACAGGTAAAAAATATATGGTGATCTGCCTTCTTTTCAGGCCATTCTCTTTTCAGAAGTGCCCTGTTATCTGATATTCTTTGCTTCATTATTTAGCACATACTCAGTGAACATTTATGATGTACCACGCACTGGGCCAGTTGCTAGAGATACAGTGGTGAACAGAGAGACCTACAGATGAAAGGTCATAGTTATAAAGCAAGGGTCTTCTATGTGCTGCGTGGTTCACACTCAGTGTGCTTGACAGAGTACATGGGGCTTCTCAGAAGAGTACAGATTAGGAGTTCCACGAGCTAAGTAGACCCCTGTTTATAGTTTCCTAAAATATCAATCATAAGAAGAAAAATCTTATTTCTTGGAGTTCTAGCATGGATTAGCAAAGGGATCATTTTACTCATTTAAACTTAAAATTTTTTTAAAAAAATTATTTAAACTATCATATTGATGAGCTTTCCTCATTTGTTAGAAAAACTGACCATGTTGACTGACAGGTTCTTGATACAACCTGGAAAGGCGCCTTGAGAACTACCCTCCACTGTGCAGAGGTCGGTGTGTTGGTGGGAATAGTTGTCTAACAGGCACTTTTAATAAATGATAAAAATAACCTTTTCGATATTTAAATCATTTTGCTGCCAAGGGCATTTAATCAGGCCCATTGCCAAATGCTAATTAATGATACAAGTGGAGGATTTTATTTAAATTTGTTATACTAATATGTTGAAATATAAATAGAAGCTGCCAATTGAGAGGAACTTGTCAAAGGGTGAAATGTAAAGATGACGGAACAGACATCGAACTTTAAAACAATAGACCCACTGTGATACAGATGGTATTGAAATAGAAACCTTGCCAGGAAGGTAATTTATTTGTAAGTCTTTTTACAAGATTTTAAAGAATTCAAACAACTGGAAACTGTATAAAAGAATGAGGATTATTTTAGGCTAACACATGAAACAGGATAAATTCAACTCAGTTATGAGGGAGGTTACTGCTAAATGCATGCTATGTGACATATCCCTTTGCTTAAGGCTTGGGCTGTGAATTGCTTAATGACTGGGATATGCTGTAATAAATACATCATTAGGTGATTCGTTGTTGCACGATCATCCTAGAGTGTACTTACACAAACTACAAGGTATGGCTCAATTACTCCACGTGGTCTCTTGACAGATGAGGCTGATATTGGTGTAACTCAGCCTACTTTATTTTAATAAGTAGAAGAAGAACACTCTAAAATAATGATAAAAGTTTGGTATAGTAAATATACAAACCGGTAACATAGTTATTTGTTATTCTCAAGTATTATAATCCATTAGAAGTTCATGGGACCACTGCATGTCATTGATTAAAATGCCATTATGTGGCCCATAGCTGCACGTGCTTGGTCCAGTGTTGGTCTCTTATCATTCAGGGCCCTGACTTTCTTTCCCAGCATCAGCTGCAGATAACATTGTGCTTTAGGTCCTGGCTGATTTGCAAAGAAAGTGAATCGTAGGGATGTGGTATTTCCTATGGTTAATGGCTAACAAGATTAATTACATGCTCGGTGGAGCGAAGATGTTCGGCCAGATCCGGAGATGTCTGGGATATATATGGAACTTGTTTTCCACCGGGAATCCCAATGATTTGGCTTCTTGCCACTCACGCTCCTGGCACGTTTGATGGCTTTCTGGTGATTGAAATCAGTGGGTTAGCTAAAGGCAGAAGATTCATCTAAAGGCAGGAGGGAGGTGTGGGTGGAAGGCACACACACTAATTCTTACCAGATGTGAAAAAATGGGAAGGTCATTTTTTCCCCCTGTGTTAGTGAAGAGATTGGACCCATAGACCTTTAAACTGTAGTCCAGCAACGAGACACTTAATTTAATGAAATGAGTAATGCTGGGGAAAGAAGCAAGCACTTTGGGTCAGGAGTCATTTATGGTGATTGGTTTGATGGGCTCCACTTCAAGAGGTGGAGTGAGTGGGAACAGGGACCTGTCAGTGGATGAGATTTAACCTGTTCCATCCTGGTTGCTTTGAGATGTCCCCATTCAGTGGGACATCTTGGTGTATGCTAATTTCCCTTCCTAAAGTGAGGCTCCTCCAGTTCATTCCTCCCTTTATATTCATCCATCATATTCTCCCTTCATTGGAAAAAACCTTAGAGCACTCCATCTAATTGATGATTCACATTGCTGAAGAACGACACTGAATAAATTTAAAATCCACTGGATAAATGGCACTCATTGCCTCAAATCATGTGATACTTGCGATATGTCTTGTTTGGTAATTGCTTGTATACCTATCTCTTCCAACTAGATTTCACATGCAGGGCAGGCAGGGACGATAGCTTTGCATTTTCTATTTTGCCTGGCACTTTGCTTGAGAAAGTTATACAGTGGATATTTGCTGATGGGTAAATAGAACTCAAAGGGGTAGCATCATCAATACGATGGTGACCACGGTGTGTATTCCATGAAGACAAGTTGCCTTGTTCTTACTCCTCACTGTGGCTCTACTGCTAGAGAGAGACCTTGCTGCATCTCATTAAGTGAAACATTAGCTTTTTACCACATCCAAATGGTATAAACATCTGGGTGTGCTCAAGATAGATACACTTAAATCTGCATTACCCAACCACTACAAAATGCCTGACAGGGCCTTTTAGTGTCTCTCTCTCTCTTTTTTGCTTGCAGGAGATCTCAGTCAATATTTGGATTCTTGTAAATGCTAGGAGGTGTAACTCTCTTGGGAATGGTATTTTTAATTGCTTTTCTCAAGACCCGACACCTTCCTCTTGGAAATGTAAGGAAGAAATAGACCTCACCGACCTCTTTCCTTTACAGAGGAGGAAAGTGAGGGTTGGAGAGTCCAAAGGACTTGCTCAAGGTCACTCAGCCTGTTGGGAGAGGAAGCCAGGTTTCTGCACTCTTGCTACCAGCCATCTGAATATGACATAATTCACAGGTGGCTGCACTATTTGGCCATTAGTTAGAGACCACACTCTAAATTTTTCTACTTTTTAAATATACTCTCTATATATCATTTTGAGCTATTTTGATCTTCATATATCAAGGCTTGTGAGCCTCTGTCAACTAGCCTATTTCACAGATGAGGAGACTGTATGATATATAAGTTCAAGTAGTTTGCTTGAGGTTGCGAAGCCCATATAGAAATGATAGTTACCACCATTTGAACTTATGTTTTGACATTTAGTTCTGGCAAAGAAAAAGCATTTATTTTTCTCTGCTCTTGCTTGGCTGGTTTCCCTTGGGACCAGGAACAGGCATTTCTAATGAAAATTGTTGCTGTGAACACTCACCCATCTGTGGATGCAAAGCAAGGCAGGGTGACATTGATAACCCAAAGTTCCTGTTCATGACCCGGCTGTTCCTGCAAGGCATTGAGCTTTCCTGCAGAGGCTGCTTCAGGTTTCTAAGTGACACCCAGCATGTGCTGACAACTGAATTCTCATCTTTAGAAATTAAGCAGCATTGAACTCTGTTCCTTGCTTTCTAGGGTGACCTCCTGATTCCCAGCCCTCAAATCCATTTGAGAGGACCTTTTTGTTGACATTTATAGTAGTGGCAGCTATGAGGCCACTGACACTTATACCAAATTCCAACTCTTGATTCTTTCAATGATGCCCATCTTTAGGTTTCCAAGCGGCAATAGATTCCACACAGAAATAGAGAATGACTCTTTCCTCATGTCTTGTTTTTTTTTTTTTGGGGGGAGGGATGTACTGAGGATTGAACTCAGGGGGCACTCAACCACTGGGCCACACCCCCAGCCCTATTTTGTATTTTATTTAGAGACAGGGTCTCACTGAGTTGCTTAGCACCTTACTTTTGCTGAGGCTGGCTTTGAACTTGCAATCCTGCTGTCTCAGCCTCCCGACCTTCTGGGATTACAGGCGTGCGCCACCACGCCTGGTTTCTCTCCTCATTTCTTTGCCTCACTTTGTTAGTTGGTCTCCAAAACATTATGAGTTGGGAATACAGTCTCAGAAATTCTCCTTAGAAAATAGCCTCTTTTATTTTGGTCCTCATTCCTCCCTGTCTTGGGATGCAATATGAATTTGAGTGGCAGGGAAGGGTGCCACATGCACCCCTGTGCTTGAGTCGATTTGGCTGCTATAAAAAAGTGTCATAGACTGGGTGACTTAAACAACAATTTATTTATCCTAGTTCTGGAGGCAGGAAGTGCAAGTTCAATCTAGCAGCAGGGCTGGGTTCTGGTGAGGGCTCTAAGTAGCAGACTGTTGTTTCCTTGTGTCTTTAAATGACTGAGAGTGCACACCTCTCTGGCCTCTTCTTATAAAGGAACTAACTGCTCATGAGGTGTCCATTCTCATTCATCCTTACTTCCTAGTGGCCTCCCTTTTAATACCATCACATTGGGGGCTAGTATTTCGACAGAGGAATTTGAAGTAGACAAAAACTTGCACTCCATAACATCTATGTCTCTCTTTCTTTCCTCATTTCCTCTCATGTTCTTCTAAGATGAAGAATTGATGTCCCTCACTCTCCTTCAGCAAAACACCAATAGAACTTGATCAACTCCTGCGAACAGCTGGCAGATGAGTCGCAGGCCCTGTCCCTCAGCTGAGTGGACTACATAGGAAGGTGAAATACCTCGCTTCGGCTGTTTTCACATCCTGACACTGAGCTATACATTTTGACATACTGTATCATATTTAATTCTTGACATTTTGAAAGCTAATACTATTACTCCAAATTTAGAGATGAGGGGACTAAATCTCACAGACATTAAGACACTTGCCCAAGGTTAAGAAACTTGCTCAAATCACATAGTCCTTGGTGGAAAACTCTGGATTTGACCCAGGCCTGGCTGGCTTTTCAGCTGAAGCTCTTGCACTGGAGACACCTGCCTCATGTTGCATAGCAGCCTGTGACCTGCTGCTCCAATATCAATGTACTTGCCAGGTGCTGGGCCTACTGTTCAGGCCGGTATGACAGAGAGAATGGCAATAGAATGCTATGAGAAACACACAAAACCAGAGCACGTGAGATTAGTCCTTTTGTCCCCTTAGGTCAGTGCATAAGACTCATATAAAGTGCTTGTCAAGAAAAAGCAAATTCCTGGGCCTTGTCCCACTGACTGTCATCGTTCCAGGCCCCAGGTGATTCAAACCACTGATGGCCATGGGACACCCTGCAGTAGAGGATGACCATGTGACCGGGAAGCAGAGCAGATCTGTCCATGTAAATGGGATGGACTGGCACACAAGGCTTGCTGGTAGGGCCAGTTTTGCTTGATCTCTGTCCCCTCGGGCAAAGATCACACAGATTATTAGCATCTGTGTTCAGGAGTATGCTTACATTTCCTGAGGCTCTTTGCTCATCTCAGAATAGACATTTAGGAAATAACCACAGAGACCCTGGTACCTTCACAGATCTACTGATCTGGGGGCTTGAGGCCCTGGAACCTGCATTTCTAATACATTCCTAGCAAAACCAAGCACACACACTAACAAAAAAGAATCAGAAATTGATTTAGAAATAGTTGTTTCTGGGCTGGGATTGTGGCTCAGCGGTAGAGCGCTTGCCTCGCATGCGTGAGGCCCTGGGTTCGGTCCTCACTACCACATACAAAGCAATAAAATAAAGACATTGTGTCCATCTACAACTAAAAAATATTAAAAAAAAAAAAAAAGAAATAGTTGTTTCTATCTTGCTTTTAAAATTTTTGAACGGCAAATAAAATTTAAAAAGTGACCAAAAGTCGGGCTGGGATTGTGGCTCCGTGGTAGCGCGCTTGCCTCGCATGCGTGAGACACTGGGTTCGATCCTCAGCACCACATAAAAATAAATAAAATAGAAAGATATTGTGTCCATCTACAACTAAAAAAAAATTTAAAAAAAAAGTGACCAAGAGTCATCTCTTGGCATTTTTCAATTATATTTGTCAGCTAGGATGTGCCTACCTGCTCAAATCAATACAGCAAAAAGGATGGCAATCATTATGTGAGCAATACACAAAATCAGAACATACTGGTTTAATCCTCCCCACCCAGGTCTGTGAAATATACATTTCCTAGTTGTTTTTCCCTATAGATTTTCAAAAGAGAAAGTGGTGACTGAGGTCCTGGGAGACTGGAATTGATTGAAACCGTAAGAACATTGGAGCATAAGGGCTAGAATTAATTAGCATCTTTAAAACAGCAGCACTAGGCCCTTGAATTTTTGGAACATATGAATGGTAACTGTTGATTTCTCAACCCAAAGCAGAACATCTGTTCTTTTGCAGAGAGTCTAGCAAAGATCGAAACGCAGAGTCAGGCGGGGGTAGAGTTGTTTGGAAGTGCAGTTCGTATCATAGCTGTCCTTTTGGATTCATTTTAGATAGCACTCCATGTCATTGCTTTCTTGAGAACTTTTAAATATGTGACACAGACACTGTACATTGTGTGGGATTTTATTGGACCCCAGTGCTCTGTAAAGTTATTCCAATCAGAAATGCATGTGAGAAGTCGCCATAGAATGTAACAAAGTGTATTCAGAATTAATTTTAAATTAAACACAGTGTACTAAGTCATTGCATCCGTTGTCTTGCTTGCCTGAATCTTTGGGAGATGAAAACACATGAATGAAGAAAGGAAAAGCTGAAGATGAAGGATGGGAAAGGCAAGGGAGGAATATAGGTTGAGTTACTTTTCAGGAAGTCACTGACTATATATCTAAGGAATAGTAAGACATGGGCAAAATTAAAGTGGAAAAAAAAAAAAACTCTTAAAACTGCCAGGAATAGATCTTTATCTGATGCATAATCAAACATCAAGAGTCGTAATTTTTATTATCTCTTCATTTTCATTTTAACTCAAGGAGACAGAGAGACATTGGATACTATCCAATGATCTTTGGGAAGTTATTTACATTTTCTATGCAAAGAGAGTTTATGGAAAACAGAGAGAATAATTCCTCCCTTGTGGGATTCTTGTAAGGATGAAGATGAAGTAATTCATGCCTGGGCCTAGCAAAGTGCCTGACATAGAAGGTATCTGAAACACTGATTGCATCTCTTCCTCCTCCTGCTAAGTTTGCTGAATTTTGTACAGCTGATATGTTCATGTTCAGTCTTGATAGAACTGGATGACTTACTTACTGCTTCACTAAATTAATTGGAAAGTGAATGGCTGACTACATTAATTTTCCGACTGATGTTCTACAAACAAACATGGGTTCTCTTTATAAGCCTAGGTGGGTGAGGATTGGTCCAGTTGAGAGCAAGAAAAAAAGGATGCTTGAAGAGCCCCTTCAAAATTTCCCTTTTACAAAATTGGTTGGGTAGTTATGTCTTTTCTCCCATTGTAATAAAAATAAAAAGCCAAAATATTGCAGCCTTTGCTTTTGCTTAATTTTCTGCCATACATTTGGATACCTGAAATGCCTTTTATGGGTTGCTCAGTAGGAGCAGGTTCAGGAACAGGTAGGACAGCCATGGGAAGCAGGAGCTCAGACAGGCCTAGGCTTCTGCTCCTCCTGTCATGGGATGCCTCGGTTTTCCCTTCAAGCCCTGATAGCTTGGTGGGCTTTGAAAACATCAAAAATGCTTTCCCATTAGTATTTCCAAATTTTATAAACTATAGAGTTTATTATAAGCTATAAAGGGACTATTGAAGGAGAAATGCAAGGAGATCAACAAACAGATTTAGATCATTAGAGTCATTAGGAGCTTGGCTCTTTCCAATTTATACTTTAATGGTTCGATTTCTAGAGTTACATTTAGGTGTCTTGATAGTGAGTGATTAACGCTGTCATGGGTACATAGCTAGCATCTCTGACTCTCTAATGGGCTTCCAAATTATGCCTTTTATTAATTAAATTAATTCAGCCAGATGATTTGATATCTAGAGCCTCTTTTAGAGGCGGGCACCATTTCTGTAGCAGGGAGAGCTTGCAGGAGTCC
This sequence comes from Xerus rutilus, assembly GCA_028644305.1. NCBI lineage: Eukaryota > Metazoa > Chordata > Mammalia > Rodentia > Sciuridae > Xerus > Xerus rutilus. The sequence continues at coordinate 13,166,373 of CM053408.1, read as the reverse complement.
AGCTTTTACACAGCGATTGTTAGCTACATTTCCTGTGTTTAGGTACTTTGTCCAGATGGCTAGAAATGGGAATTCCTATCTACCAGCAAGAGAGAAGATGAAATCTAAAAGTAAAAATTAAATAACATTTTATATTTTCAGCTTTCACAGTGGATTCTCAAAACATTTCCCAAGCATTCCCTCATTCCTTTTCAAATCTCAGGTAAAAAAGGGCTCTCTCTTTATGAAACAAATCTATACTGTAAGTTAGTTGGAGATTTTGGTCACTTTCTGCCTTATTTCCTTTTGATAAGGGTGAAATAGAGGCATAAGGACACTATAAGCAACGGTAACTTGAGATTAAATGATAGAAGTGAAATTAACGCAGGATGAGGAATTGACGCTCTTGGTTCTCATTGAAAATAGACTAAACTGACCTCCTCAGGGCTATGGAAATGATCAAATCTGGGGTTTTCTATAGTGATTTTAGTTTATTTAATCTTCAGAGAGTCAAGATTTTCGTTATGCCTATACTGGTTGCTAGTGATGCTATAATGAATATAGCACTAATATTGTGTTCAAAATAAAAAAATCAAAATATTTTTTAAAAATGACAAGAGGTACACTGCCTGTACAAGCTCAGATGACTTGGCAATACCAAAGATCCCTTCTCTTGGTTCCTTTTCCTGTGCCACCTTGCATGAGGTATATTTTTCTCTCTGGGTCAATCTTTTCTTTCTTTCTTTCTTTCTTTTTTTTTTGAGTCAGTGCTAGAGGATGACACACAGGTGTCACAGTGTATATATATGTTTTTTTTTTTTTTCCTAGAGCCTCAAAAGGAAATTTCAGGCAGACTTCGTTAGGAAATGGTATTCATTGCTGAACTGCAAATTAGATTGTGAGTGCTTTGGGCATTCTTAGTAAATTATATAGCTAAAACCTGGAGCTATACTAAACCCTTTGAATTTAATTTGACTGCTGGCAGCCATCAATGGTTAAAAGATTTTAGAAAATTTCAACGCTAATGCTTGAATGTGCTGGTAGGGGATATTGTAGAAAAGACAGGTGGCTCAGGAAGCCAAATAAAACACTGGCCTTTTATAGACTGTTCAAAAACTAATACAATAAAAATGAATATACTGCATAATATCACAAGTAGCACTAATGTAATCAAGGCACACACAGACTTCCTGGGTGCAAGTTCATTTTGCACCTTCTGAGTTATTACCGGTACAATTTACCTGCAGTCTGCATCCGCGGGAGCCTTATCTCTCCCTGTATTGCAGGCCCGCGTCCTTTTGCATGCTAATGCAATATTCTGTTCTAACCTGACGATTACAGATTGCCAAGTGTCTCCCGCTCTCTTTCTTGCCTAATGCAATTCCAGCGTTCAGGAAACCCAACGTTTGTCTTAAACAGTCCTAAGCATTTTTCATAGGGAATTCAATTAAACTATTTCCTACTCTAAGTGTCTGTTCAGTTTTTTACCTTTCAGCAGGAATGAAGTTTTCCTTCCTGTGAAAATACTTAAAAGCAAGCAATTGAGGAGGCAGGGGGAGAGGGAGCGGGTGGGGGCGGAAGGGGGTGAACCATGCTGTTTGGCAGAGGCAGCTAATTGTTTCAGCCTTTGTTTTTCTGTTCCCCTTGAAGATGAGCTGTATTTTAATTACCGCATGAAAGATTTGTCTTGATTAGATGGCTAGGAGGTGTCAGTGCTTCTGAAAAAGATGAAAATGCACAGAGAAGGGGAAGGAGGCAGGGAAAGCGAATGCGTTCTGGAAACTTCTAGGCTTCTGCCAGCCTCCCTGTTCTCCAGCCACCACACGCCCCACTTTTGTTCAGGCTTTGTTCTGGGCACAAAAGGAGACTTGGGATGTTGGATGACACCGTGATCTGAAATAGAATCCTCTTTGCTTGGGATGATGAATGTCTGGGCGAAAACTTTGCTGAATTGTGCCTTGAAAGAAATCAGGTGAAAGCTCTCTGTCTTAATGCCACGAGGAATAACTACTACGCACTGCTGCTCAGGCTTTCTGCCCTACTTCCTGAGATTAAAAAAAAAATGGCAGAGTTTGCAAGCCAAGTGTAGATACTGGGAAGGTGATGTGGGTATAAATATACATAAGGCTAAAACTCTGCCCTCACAATCCACATAGTTGGTAGACGGACAAAGAAATGGGTGGGATGTGGTGGCGCGCGTCTGTAATCCCAGTGGCTCGGGAGGCTGAGGCGGGAGGATCACGAGTTCAAAGCCAGCCTCAGCAAAAGCGAGGCACTCAGCAACTCAGTGAGACCCTGTCTCTAAATAAAATACAAATTAGGGTTGCGGATGTGGCTCAGTGGTCGAGTGGCCCTGAGTTCAATCCCCAATAGCACCCCTTCTCCCAAAAAAGAAATGGGTACTTCACTGAATATGTGAAGGTGTTCCTACAGCACAGGGTTTGATGTGTTAGTCAGCTTTGCCTCTCTGTGGCCAAAATACCTGACAAGAACACTTTAGAGGAGAAAAGTTTATTTTGGTTCATGGTTTTAGAGGTTCAGTTCACAGTGGGCGGACTCCATTGCTCTGGGTCCTGGGTGAGGCAGAATATCATGGCAGAAAGGTGTGGTGGAGGAAAACCACTCAGCTTATGGCAGCCAGGAAGACAAGAGAGAGAGGGGAAGCTGCTGCAAGAAGACGAACGCTTCTAGGACCCATCCCCAGTGACCCACCTCCTCCAGCCATGCCCTACCTGCCTATAGATACCACTCAGTCAGTCCATTCAAACTAGGATGGACTGATAAGGTGACAGCTCTCAGAATCCAGTCATTTCGACTCTGAACATCCCCACATCTACCAAGGAATTTTGGGGACACACCTAATATTCTAAGTCATAAGAGATGGGATGCCCAAGGTGGCCAGCTGGGGCATGACTTGGTAAGGTTTCATGGAGAAATTCATCCTTGTGCAGTCTTGAGAGATGAGTGATGGGGGAAAGTGTCACTATGTAATTAGGATAAGTACTGAAAGCTATTCACAAAATCTGTCAATTTGGTGGTCACTGGTAACAATTATGGGAGCAGCGGGGGTAGAAGGCAGATTTTCAGCATGCAGGAGTGAAAGGGCAGCAAAGGAAATACTCCATATTTTTCTTTTGAGATGTTTACTTGGGGTAGAAGGGAGAAAGATAGATTTCCTAATTGGAGTGTTTCAGTCTAGGCTTGCATGTAAATGAAAAGTTGGTATCCAGATAGCTCAAGCCCCAAAGTATTGTTATTAAAGAAAAACTAGACTCTGTTTGGTGTGCATTTTTCAAAGAGCTAACACAATTAAATGAAACCAAAAGACCATTGCTCAGTTCTTACTTTCTCTTTGCCTCTGTGTTACCACCTTTAAAAGGGAACTATTCCTCACCAGGAATCTAGGAAATTATCTTCCCTTTACTCTGGATACTTTTTGAGTTTTTTAAAATAGCAGAGATAAAGGTCTACTTTAGTTTAGTACATTAATTTAAAATAAGTGTATGCAATATAAGTGAGTTTAGTTTCAGGTCATAGTTAGAGAAGCAGTGGACATTGAACCTAAGGTAATATGTAGTTTACATATAGCTCTTTTTTTTTTTTAAGCTCACAAAATAGGTTTGAGTCATTCGTTTTTTTCTAAAGATAATAATCTCCAACTTCTTTATAAATCAGAGATCCATAAATACCATATTTTCAGTTTGTTTTCATTTCAATAAACTGCATAATATTTTCAATGAAATGATTTTACAAACATTGGTTGTGTTAGGGGTATAAACCTAGCTCTCCATCTGTCCTTCTCACGTGACTGAGAAAAAACAACCAGAAGTTGATTTTTGGAACAAGGCAGAAGAGGTACGTACACATGAGGGCTTGGATGTCTCTACATGTGAGAGACAGTTGGCTGACTCTCTTTGATGGACACTGAGTTCCGGTTTGTTATGGGGTAAGTTGATGTAGACCCTTTGGAGTTAAGACTTTTGATGTGTGGAACTACTGCCTACAGGTTGAAATGAGGTAAGACAGTAAGGAAAATGTTAAAAATCAAAGTAAAAACAGGAAGTTGCAAATTTTGGAAAAAATTTACATCATAAAACAGCATCTTTTTTTTTTTTAATTATAGAAAGCCTAATTTTCCTTCTCATTACCACTAATTTGTGATTACAGTGAGCGATTATTGAGCGCCTGGTGAATACATAGTCTATATATGGCAGCTTCATTCCCATTTAAGTGAATGATCTTTTTTTCTTTTTTTTTCAATCTGACTTCTTGAATGTTTTATTTTGAGAAAAAAAAAGAGGGACATTTTGAAGTCTTAAAAGATCAATAAAAGATGAACTTTAATTTGATGATATGTGCAAATACTGTAAGTCTGGTTGGATTGTTTCCAGTGAGGAACTATACATTTATCTTTTACAAAATAAATTTGGGGAAAACTTACCCTCAAATGTGGAAACATATGTCAGAAATCCTAGAACACTGTAGTGGTGTGTAGGTCTTTCCTGGTGCCTCATGTGGAAAGGTACCTGGAAGCCAATCTCAGGCTTGACCGAAATTACCACACACTGCAGGAGAAGGCCACATTCCTCCAGACTGCAGGGGGCGGTGTCCAGTTATTTAAAGCAAGGAAGCCCTAGTCAGATAGCAAATATTTGGGCCAGGAAAGATTGGCTCTGGCCGTTTCCCCCTACTATGAAATTTCTAGAACTTAACCAAGTCACTGAGGATGTGTGCTCAGGTTTGCCTTTTAACTTGGTGACTTGCAGTATTCATAATATAGGGAGTATTAAATTGGTGAAAACCAGCAAAGCATAAATCAGATTCTCTCAGGGTCCCTAGTATTTTCTTAGTTTTGGGGGAAAATAGGGAGTTTTCCTGGGAGGGAAACATGAATGGTCTAGAAACTAGGTGAAGAAAGTCTTATCACTTCTCAAAAGGGCACACCACAAGTTTTTGTTGAAAAGTCTGGAAGAGGCAATGTGAGTCTCCTATTCAAGCAACAGATTTTGATCTGTTATCCAGTGTAGTAGAAGATATTTAATATGCATCTGATATTAGAATCTGCTCTCTGAGCCTTCCTTATTACTGGTTGTTATTCAATAAAGCATAAAAGACTTTTTGTATAATTTATCTTACTTGTATTTATTGTGGGGGCAAAAAACCTTATAAACCATGGACTTAAATTTACAGTGATTTCACTGAAGATAGTGGCTTGAAAGAAATTTAAAAAGTTAATGCAGTTAACATCCCTGTCAATTTATGATACTCCCTCAAAGAAAAGCAGTTTTAGAGAAATGATATTTTTCAAAAGGTCTGAAAAGACTTGTCTTAACTTTCTTAATTTCAATTTTAAAATGAGATATGTGGACACATGGAGCATTAGAGGCATCTCTTAAATCAAGTCACAGGCAATGCTGGGGTTTGTGCGTGTGTGTAAATATGCAGGGTTGCAGAACTTCCGTAGCTTATGCTGACTAAAGAAAGATCACAGAAGGATACTCGTGCCTCCCAAGTTTCAGAAACCTAATAATTTTTGGCTAATTGGATTTTAGATTACATATTGACAAAATAGGTTGATCTTAGGTATTCAGGATTGTAATTATTTTAAATACACATTCATAGACATTTTAATTTGTTAAGTAGAATAGTCTGATAGAATGAGTGATCTATTTCGTGTATATAACAGGGTTTTGGTAGAGGCTGCTTGGGTTAACATTAGAAGTGAAATCAACTCCAGTAAACATGTTGCTAAGTAAATGAATTTATTTAGGCTATGAATATATTTAGGATTTTTCTTGGGAGACAGTTGAATGTCCGTGTTCCAATTCGACCAAATCTTGATTAATCAGAAACCAATTCTTGACTAGGAATCACCCAGGGCTGCCTGGGTAGCTGGTCATTTCACGCATCAGCATAATCCTTAGGCAGGCAGAAGGGACCTGGGAGATAAAACTGAAATCAGCTTTGTTCCTTGCTAACTACTCTGGCAAACTGTTGGCACTTCTGGCTAAAATGAAGTTTGGGTATTCTCTCTGGATTTTTATTATTTCTGCTGCCCTTGTCTCCACAGATAATCAACAGTTCACTGCATAATATGTAGCAGATGCAACCTGGCTCATTCTTCTGAATGAGTAATCAGAGGTAATGCAGATTAACACCTTCACCTCAAAAAAAAAATAACTTTAGAATTCACTCAGTTTAGCAAACAGAAGCAGCAGTCTTAATCAGAGGGTTCTAATGATAAAGGATTCAGAGGAAGAGCAAGGCTTCTCCCTCCTGCTTTTTCAGTAAAAAATATGCATTCTAATTATCTCCCATATACACCAAAGGAGACATTTTAAGTTGGTTTGAATTGAATGAGTCTTACATTTAAAGGAAAAAAAAAATAAGAAACAACATATGAAAAAAATAACTTACAATAATTCTTTTTTCTTCATTTATTTTCCCCTAAGAGCTGTGCTGATAATTAATATTGAGGAGAATTTAATGGTGGACAATTTAAAAGTGGTAATCAAAAAACTTTCTTATTTCTAACAGAACATCCTCATTGCACAGACTTGAGAAGCTACTCCAGAATATTTACAGGGACATTTTACTTACTTCTATTTTTTAATGATACCATCCCCAAATGGAATTGGAGTGTTCATATTGTTTTATAAACTTTCCTTTAAGTTAACATATAATGTCATTAAGTATTCTTTAATACCAGTTTTAAATGGTGCATAGCTTTTTATACCAATATACTAGAATTTACTTATTAGTCCTCTAATGTGGGGTAAATGTTTCACTACTATAAACAAATGTAGGTTGAACATCCTAATAGCTAAAATCTTTGCATAAATTTTGATTTTTCTTTTAGGGTCCTAGAATATATGCAAATGTATTGCCAAACCATCCTTCAGAAAGGTGATACCTTTGTGAATTTAAAGACAGGTCTAAGTACTGGGCATAGTTTCTAGAATATACTATAGGAGCCATTTGAACTCAATGAGACAAACAAAAACCTCTCTGTGTGTGGACACAACCCTGGTGTCTGTGGCACTTAGGTGACATTAGCCTCTTTCCTTGGAATCTTGCTGAGCTTGTGACACCTTGAGAACATGCTTTGTTTTCTTCTGAGCTTGATGGAATTTGGTTGGCTGAAGAGATTGGTCTCCCTTTTGGAAATACAGACCCTTTAGGTCTGGAACCTTTCTTCCCACTCCCATTCCCCCAATATGAGTCTTGAACTCGTAAGATCATTATATATGGGGAGGTACACAAGACTCTGCATCTGCTGTGGTTTAAATGAATGTGTTCCCTAACCCCTGACAAATGCATATGTCCGAGTCTTAAGATCCCATGGTAGAGTGTTAAGAAGGGGAGCCTTTCAGGAGGTGATTAAGTCTTGAGGGTTCCACTTCATGAAGGGATCTGTGCCTTTATAAAGCACAGGGAACTTGAGGGAACTAGCTAGGGTCTTTTGCCTTTCCATCTCTTCTGTCATGTGATGTTGCAGCAAGAAGGAGCATCTTGGAAGAAGAGGGCAGCCCTTGCTGAATATGCTGTACCTTCCAGCCTTTAGAACTATGAGAAATAAATTTCTGTTATAAATGATCCAGCCTCCATGTTTTGATATAGCAGTCAGAATGGACTGAGACAGTGGCCAAGCAAGGATTATGAATTTCCAGAAGTCTGTTGGGGCTGTGGGTGTGGGAGCCTGCTGTGGGTGATTCAGAGAAGAAAAAGTACTAGAGGTCGTGCAGGTATGGTGTTTAATGACAAAAGCCTGCCCTAGAGGTTCTGGAATCCCTAACTGGCTGCCCAGAAGGGAGCCCTTTCTATATCCTAGTTGCCTTTTGAGCAGAGAAAAATTTTCACGACATAGGGGGGAGTTGGAAGTTACAGAAAATCTTTACTTAAAAGAAAAATTTTGAACATAAACTATATTCTGGAGACATAAAAGCATTTGGCTTGATCAATAACATTAATAGATTCCAGAAACTTCATCTCAAATGCAGTGACACCAGCTGAGAAGTCCTGTTCAGAGATCTGTTATCTCCATAACCCCCATGGACAGTTCTGGCTCCAAGGCATGCATTTTAAGGGCAAAGCAGACCACTGTCAAGGCCACAGACTCTGAGACTGCTATTTTAGGGTGTTTTGTTCTTAGCGTCTTCTATGCTCACCCATCCCTATTCCTCCTTGTTGCAAGGTCAGGAAAAAAAAGTATGCTCTATACATTTCCCACACTCCCCAAAGAGTTTGCTCTCAGTACCTGTTACAGGCTGCATGCTAAAGTATATGAGAACTCTGTTATGGACCCTAAAATTTCTCTTCTAGACCACACATCATATTTACAAAAGAGAATGATGCTTTGCCGACTTAATTAGGAAGATAAAATATATGCATTCTAATATTCTTTTGCCTTTACTCCTTCTCAATTTAATAACAGGATTTAAAAATCTATCAGGTTTTTTTTTTTTTAAATTTGTTTAAAGGGACTGTTTTCTATATGACTCTGTAGCTATAGGGACCAATGTCTTGGATTTTTCAGGCTTAGTTTCAATAGTTTTCTACTGGCTTCCATCATATTGAATACAAAGTATATTTTAGATCACACATCACCCTTTTTGTCTTAGAAAATGTAATTGCCTTATTGATGGTTAAATACTGTTCAGATCCCTTTTTCACAACCCTTCTGTCTTTACCCTGAGAGTGTACTGAGTATTCCCTGTCTCTCCAGAGCAGATGGCCTCCCCCAAAAGAATAATATTTGGATTCATTGAGATGATCACTTTAATATGAAACTTTTTTTCAGATTTCAAGTATATTTTTCTGAGTTTTGGCCGTGCATTATAAACCCAGGTGTACAAGCAAAGACAACACACCTGTGCCCTAAGTGGGAGCCATCCTTGGTAATGCAGTGAGCTGGTTCTCAGCTTGTGCCCTCCGGCCTCTGGACTCAGTGGGAAGTCATGTGTGAAGGATGCTCTCTAGCCCCATAGCCGCCCCTGGGAATCCTCGTAAAGCAGTCTGCCAGAAGGAATGTGTGAGCAAATGACAAACGGTACCTGACTCCAGGGGAAAATAGACTTTGGGAAGCTTTTAATGCCAAGCTTTATAATGTTTAGGATGAAATACTGCATCAGATTTCTCATGAGGATGGAAACGACCTCAGATCAGTTTAACAAAGCATTTTCCAGCAGAAGAGAACATGCCTGAATAGAAAAAGAAAATAACCTGGTACTTAAAGCTTAAAGAGGGCTTCCTTTTCTACCTATCGCCTGGCTCTCCCACTCTTTCATCCTGACTCCATTCATGCCATAACTCCCAGTCATGCTCACTTACAAAAAAGAATCCTTCTATGGATTTTTTCTGAGTTGGTCCTGAGAGCAAATATTCTGCTCCATTGAACTCGGAAGTACCGTCATGATTGTCAGTCCGAGTTTGTTCAGAAAACAGGGGCATCAGATTGATATCTAATCAGTCATCAATTCCAGCCTTTCTCTTCTTTTAAAGTATGTGTCATCTCCACCCTATCCTCTTTGTTCTCGTGGTCACTTAGCCCAGATCATTTCCTACCTGGATTGATGCCATTATTAGTATTATTTTTTTAAAAATCTAGATTGATGGAAAGAGAAAGAATGAGATATTTGAATGAGGTATTTTCAAAGTAAAGGTCATATGATGCAGAATATAACACAAGTATGGATGAAGGCATCAGTGACATTTCTT
>CM053408.1:13137727-13156177 GCA_028644305.1 Xerus rutilus | reverse complement strand
TCAGTGACATTTCTTAAAGGAGCGGTGATCGCATCAGGGTGGCCATCTGTCCGGATGCAGAGAAGGATCCTGTGTCGGATGGCTGCAGGCACTATGCTGCATCTCAGTTGCTTAATTTAATTTAATCCCTTAATTTAACCTCCGACTGAGATTCTAAGGCTCTCCCCATTAGTGTGACCTGCCTTGATACCTGTCTGCAATGACCTTCTGGGGCATTCTTTTTATTTTAACACCAGAGCTTATACGAAATGAAATAGGATACGGTGCATTTAAAGTAATATCCAATTCCTAATTGTATGAATTTTTTACTTGCATTAAATACTGTCTATTTAATCTGTCTTTACTTGGTAATTATATTATCTATTTCAGAATTGAAATTTTTTTATTCTTTTGTTTTTTTCCCTAATGTTTGATAAATTGGTATGATAAAGAGAATAGAATAACAAAAATACCATTGATGAGGCCTTCAATAATGATGATACATAGAGTGTTCATTATTAATTCTTTTTTTCTATTTTTGAAGTAAGTTCTCCATTTGAGATGACTTGGTACCATTTTTCTGTTTGGGATTTTTTTTTTTGACATATGGTGAAGAACTTGTTTGATATATTCAGTGATAAAAATGTGGCAAGGAAAGAAAGAAAAATCATGTCTTAAGGCTTCTTTAAGGATATTCCAGAATCCATTTTCCCCTGGTTGTTTATGTGGCTGAGTTTGATGACCCTGAAATTAGACCAGATTAGGTTTTCCTTGGCTTCAATCAACTTTTATATGATGAGAATGTTTTCAAAATAGCTCAATTTGAAGAAAACATGACTGAGAAGCCAGCTTATTTTAATGCCTCACTATTCAGGGCTGTGCTTTTAGAAAAGTTAATCATTTTTTATGGAGTTTACTTTTTCCATTGTGAAAGTAATACATGCTCATTATAAATAATTTGAAAATATAAAGTAGAAGGAGGGAAAAAATTTTGCCAGTATTCTAGCCACTCCAGGGTATCTAAGGTCAGTCTTTCAGTTGATATTTGTCTAGGCTCTTAAATATGTGTGTGTGTGTGTGTGTGTGTGTGTGTGTACGTGTGTGCGTGCGCACACACGTGTCTATGATTGTCATAATACTTTTAGTATGATTTTTGTATTTGTTCTTTTTTAGCAACTCTTCAGTGGCTTCCTGATACTATATTTAATTGATATCATGTAGCTTTTGCAACATACCTTACTTATTGGACATTTAGGTAATATTCAGTCTTTCATTATCTTAGATAATGCTGTAATGAGCATCTCTGAGCTCTTCCAGTAATTAGGATTAGATTTTTAGGATAGATTATGCAAAATGAATGTCTTTAAGACTCATAATTTTGCCAAATTAGTTTTTAAAACTTCTTCAGTATTTGAGTATTTTTTCATTTCATCTTTATCTATTGCAGAATCTTTTCATTAAAAAGATACCAATTTTTATTAGGCAAAAGCAGCATTTAATTTAGTTTTTAAAAAATTTCTAGTAAGGCTGAAAAATTTCCAGTGCTCATTCTTATTCTCTTGTTGAATGTCCTCTTTTGTGAATTATCTGTGTGATCTTTGACTACTTATCTATTGTGATCTCAATGTTTTACTATTTTAAGGCATCAATTAGACTCTTCACACCTTAAACATTAAGTTTTGCTACAAGTATTCTAAATTTACCTATGTTGTTTCCAATTTTATTAACATGCTACATTTTAAACTTTAAAAAATATTCAATTTTTTAAAAAAATTATTGGTGCATTATAATTATACATATTATTGGAATTCGTTGTTACCGACTCATAATTCTCACAACATAATTTGGTCAATTTAATTCCTTAGTACTTTCCTTTTTTCTCCCCTTCTATATTTCAACTTTTACAAACCATAATTCTTCAAATTTTTGGTGATAAAAAAAATTTAGGTTTAGCTTAGGAATTTTTGTGCCTAAACACTGCACTCTACAAATTTGGTGTCAGATTTGGTGTCTACTACCCACTCTCCAACCCCAAACTGAAAATTTAATAAAAGAGTATACAGGTTAATTAACATTTAAAATATTCACATTGGAAAACGTTAAGTAAGTTTTCTGTAGGAAATAAGAATGTTGGGTAATTTCTTGGGGACATTTTTATCCTTATTTTGTTATATAGTTATATAAATAATCCAGCAAAAAGGATTTGTGGTTTAACTTTTGTTTTCTTAAACCAAGGATTGAACTCAGGGGCATTTAACCACTGAGCCACATCCATAGCCCTCTTTTTAAAAAATTTTTTAGTTTGAGACGAGATCTTGCTAAATTGCTTAGGGCCTCAAGAAGTTGCTGAGGCTGGCTTTGAATCTGGCAATCCTCCTGCCTCAGCCTCCTGAATTGCAAGGATCGCAAGTGTGCACCACCACACCAGCTGTGGTTTAACTTTTCATTCTTCCTACGGATCCCGGGTTCCTATTACAAAGGAATTTGCTCTAGAGCAGTGGTTCCTAACCTGGGGACCATTTAGCAATGTCTTGAGACAGTTCTCATTGCCACAACTGGGTATTCAGTGGGGGTGCATGCTGGTGGTATCCAGCAGATAGAAGCTAGGGATGCTGCTAAACATCCAACAGGGCATGGGAGACCACAACAAACAATTATCCAGTTCAAATGTCAGTGGTGCTGTTGTGAAGTCCTGATGTAGAGTTAGTGCCTGTCAGAATGATGATTTCTATTATATGAGTTGAGAGAAATTTGGTGTCAAATAATTCAGAATTCCTTTCATCTCTTTGAGAGTCCATTACTTTCCACTTTGCTTTTCTCAAGTATTTTAATGGTTGATTTTTGCTCTGCTTCAGAAAATGGACAGCTCAGGGAAGTGTGTGCATGTGTGTGGATTATAGGAGTGGAGCCTCCTTCCTGTGCTAATTTTCCAGCAATGGAGATCCAACCATGGGCCAGCTCTAGCGCACACAATCTCTATTTTCTGTTTTCTATTCTTTTCTTGCTTAGAGTTGGTAAGCTGGAAATTATGATGTTTACAACTGTGCATATGGTATGGATAAAACTTAGAGATACATCACTGCATTTGGGCAGGGCTGGTTTTCCTGGACTGCACTAAGTCAGGTTGAATGAAAAGAGGTTAGAGAGATTTGTCTCAGCCAAGTTCCTCAAGGGACAATCTACATTCAAGTTTGAAGAGTCAGTGTCAATACAAAAATCAAGAGATAAAAAAATGAAATGCAAAGCAAATAGTAAATAGGAACAGTAATGAGGAGCTAAATAAATGGAAGCAGAATTCTATTTTAGGAGTTGCCATGAACTGCATTGAAACATGTAGGCTGATTCTTCACTCTGAGACTTGGGCAACAGACTTCATTGGAGTATATGCTGGCTGAACAGGATACTCATTCATGTTGTATAAAATTCAACCAGCTAGCCACCAAACGAGCACACTAATAAAACAAGATCTCTCTGTAGGTGATTAAATTTGGAGCACAAATTTAAATAAATGCAAACAAATTTCAATAAAATTAAATTGGATTCTTTGTTGTAGGACTTCCAGTCTTTGGTATGACAATTGGTACTGGGAATCTGGAAGAAGGCTTATAGACAAGCACCTTCTGCACTTATCCTACTAGAGAACCCATGGTTCTTTATGGAATATCTGGCAGAGCTGGTGTTACACCAGTGATTCCCATCCACACCTGCAGATCTGAATAAAAATGGTGCTGGAGATGGTACTTAAAGTTTCCCAGGCTGTCCACCCTCCAGTTTCCTGACTGCCTTGGTCTAGGCTGGAGCATTGGTGTGTGCACAAAGCTTTCTAGGTAACTGACTCCACCAAGCAGCTGGAGTGAGGACCTCTATACTAATAGAACTTCCTCTGGGAAGAGCCAACTGGAATTGTGTAGGAGTGTTTCCAAACTTGTCAGTCACTGAGGAGTACCTGAGTTCTCATTAACAATCAATTTTTGATTTAATCAGTGGGGTAAGCTCCAGGAATATGTATGTCCAGCAAGTCCTGGAGTGATGCTATGCCAGGCGGGTTGAGGAATGACCCCTGGTTCTGTAGTCTTCATGAGTAGTGCCATGAAAGTATGGCAGGTGGATGGGAGCTGTCCAACATGGGAGAATGGCGGCATCTCCTATTGAGTGCCTTTAAAGACTATTTCTGGTCTCTTACAAGCCTTCAAATGTCTAAGTAATTTTTTTTTTACACAAATGAGTATTTTAAACAAAAAAAATTTTTTTGAGTGTTCAACAGTCTCATTCTTATCCTTTCCTTCTTTTATGTAACCCCAGGAGATCATTGGTTGCAAGAAGTTTTAGAAATGAAATACATGGCTGTAGGGAAAGAAAAATAATGTGGGAAGGGTGGGGTGGGGGGGAGAGAGAAGCATTGTCCCTCTTATAATCCAGTTTAATGAAGGGTGAAAGCCTGGATTGTTCCACAAAGATGTGACTTCAGATAGAGCCTTTCATATCTGCCCTAAGTCAGGAGCCATGCTCCGTGCCCTGTGGACTCTGTGGCTTGTAAATCTGCTGAGTCTAGAGGTGAACTTCAAATTGGGCAGGATCTCGAGGCAGTTATTATTACACCAATGCTAAAATGTTGCATTAATCCTGTTGATGCTTTTTATCTGATTTCCTTCTAGACTTTTAAAGCCCAGCTTGGCAATTATTTTAAGGAGAGGTCACACAAGCGGGCTGAAGCTACAAAAGATTATTGCTGCTTTGGTTAAAGCTACTAGAAGCTGTTATTAGCTAAGTGGTAGGCTTGACTCTAAGTGAAGTGAAGAGTCAGAAAACATTTATTATCTGGGCAACTCCCTTTAAGGAACAACAGCTCTCTTATTGTGTGAGGATTGGGAACTTGCTTACCCTGCCTGGTCAGACTGAAGGAGGATCTCCAACACCCAGATAGGGTATTCTGATCCATGTTCATCCAGCCATTACTGAGCATGTTTCCGTGTGCCTGAACCTCTTCAGGTGATGAACAGGTAACAATGAAAGGCTTATTAATCTGCTAGGAGATATAACAGAAATCTTTCAGAGGTGCCTATTATTTGTGGCTGTACCCCAAATACCTGTTCCATGAGAGCAGCCATGTTCTGTACCATGACCCTGCCCCTCCAACCTTATGTAAAGCTGACTGGCCCTGAATCAGGGGTAGTCATCCACAGGCTGGCTAGAAAACCAGTGGCACAGCCCCACCAGACAATAGGGACTGTTTGTCAGCTTTCCACCACTATAACAAAATACTCCAGATAATTTACTTACAAAGAGAAAAGTTTCATTTCAGCTCACTGTTTGGGAGTTTCTAGTCCTTGATTGATTGGCTCCATTGCTTTGGGCCTGTGGCGAGGCTGTGCATCATGGCAGGAGTGTGCAGATCCTTCTACCTCACAAGCCAGGGAGCAAAGAGAAAGAGGAAGGGGCTGGGATCCCACAGTTAGGCACACCCTAATGACCTAAAGACCTCCCACTAGGCCCCACCTCTTAAAGGTTCCACCACTTCCCAGTAGCATGACCTTGGGGACCAAGACTTTAACACAGAGTTCTCTGGGGGAAGCTTCACCATCCAGACTAGAGCAAGGACCACATCTTTCTTGGGACTTTGGAATTGGGAAGTTGAGGCATTAAATCCATTAGCACCTGAGGCAGAAGATGGAAGGTGGCATTGAGAGTGAGGTAATGCAGCACAGGCTGGGATGGCCTTGTAGACTGAGCTGCATGGGGGGAGCTGACTGAGGGGTGATCTAGGAGGGGAGCAGTGATGTCACACCCTTAGGGTCCCTGGGGAGGGGTGTGGAAGGAGGGCATCACTTTCTGATGGCTTTTACATTTCTGTTCCTGGGAAACTCACTTGCTCAGGTGCCTGTGAGGCCCTCCAGCTCCTTACAGTGAGTCCCACTCAGCTTGGTCTGGCTCAATGGCATCCCTGCTCTGCAGAGAACATGGAGCACAAAGCAGAAAGCGGGCAGTTCCCAGGGGTGCTCAGTTCCATGGTGGGGGGGTAGCGCATGTGAAAACAGCCAGTGTGCTGCAGAATGACCTTAAAAGGGCTTGCAGTAATGCCAGCTTTTATGAATAAGAGCGGTTTTCCTTAATATTTGATCTATTCTAGATCTTGAGAGAGGTCATGTGCATGTCCAGTGCATTTTCCACCCTCTCTTCTGCCTAGTCCTTCCTCCATGCCTCAGCCTGTGAGTGGAAACCCAGCATGCCCAAGTTGTACAGATCTTGGGCTAGATGCTACACTGATTTATTATTTAGGTTAGGTACCTAATGCTTTGCATAGAACCTTGCCCTCTTACCGGTGTTGGCGAGTGGATTTTTTGGAGGCTGCAGCCAATTTACAGTAATTAATGTGCTAAGGACAGCAGCTGTAGCAGTCATTAATTCCTTAATCTAGGAGTAGAGGGAGAAATGGATTAGTTAGAGATAAATATAGCTTATGGCATTTTCTCCTGAGAACAAACCCTTTAAAAGCAGAGCGTTCCTGCTGCAGTGTGGGGGTGGGAGGAAGATGAGCCCCCTTTCCCTTTTGGGGAATTATTTTTGCAAGGGAAGAGTGGGGGCTGGGATGAAATGGAGAGTCATTTAAAACGAGAGAGAAAGGATGACCCTGCACCCCTGAGGGAGGCCTCTTCCTCCCAGGACCCCAGACCTCTGGGTGAAGAGTCCCCATTTGAGCTTCCACCCATGTTTCATGCTCACATCAAATCTCTGCCAAGCTGAGGGAGGAGGAAAAAAACCCACAACAAACAAGCCAGATTTTGTTCTGTTGAGTGAGCCATTTGTTTTAAAATGAGAGAGGTTGCTCAAAGATGTTAATGGAAATCTTTGCAAACACAGGCTTAAAGTTTCTTCAATCCAGAGAGTCACTCAGCCATAAATATGTGTGGGTTATTTAGATGCTTCCAAAGGTTACTCGAAAATTGCCTATTTTTCCACAAAGGAGTGAGCTGTTTATTGCTTCAAAAGCGTGCCTCGGAGTGAATGCTTTTCTTCATCTGAGAAGGGAAAAGTACTGAAATAGATGAAATGCTGGGAAAAGGTTTGATTGGTGAGCCGGGAGGTGTCTGGAGTAGGATTTTAGGATGGCTGCAGAAGAAATGCTTCCAGAAGACTTCAAATGGAAAAAGCCAGGGATATTGTCCTCCTGTGGCATAAGCAATGTTAATCTTCTGGTGTGTCAGGCAAAAGCTCTCTCCTCCCCCAGGAAGGATGTGGGGCAGAGAAGGGGCCTTTGAGGGGAAGCTAGGTTTCTATAAGAGACCCCCTGGTGGTGGTGGGGGAGTCTGCAGAATAATGCTCCTTGGAGCACTTGCTCAAAGCTACCAGATAGAAAAGGACAGCTTTGTAAAGCTTTTTTTTTTTTTTTCTTTTGGTAGTGCTAGGGATTGAACCCAGGGCCTTGTGCATGCAAGGCAAGCACTTTACCAACTGAGCTATACCCCCAGCCCTTTGTACAGCTTTTGATGGAAACTCATTAATTCATGGCTGGCCCAATTGCACGGTCATAAAGTAATAGCGTTCAGTTTTATTCTCTGGGGTGACCCCGCATATTTTCTGGCTATTTGGGTATATTCACACTGGATCCCAGTAATATAGTGGCCAATGTTTTTTAGCTCAGATACTTTTTGTGGACTGGGATGGGCAGCCATAATTGGGACTGAGTTTATGCCAAAACAGGGCTGGGCCCAGGGTCTGTTCAGTGTGATGGTCGTTCCTATGCCTGTACTGCAGGGGACGGGGCGTGGAGGAGCACCTTTTCCACAGGATCTTTTTCATGGGTCATTGAAGGAGGCTGGAGGTGATGTTTCCTGAGAACCTATAACCTGTGTGCTGCAGTAAGCATTTTCCTGTAATATTTTAATGAAATCTTAAAATAATTCAGAAAGGCATTTTCTCACTTTTACATCGAGTGAACATTTGCCAAAGTTGGAAGAGAGAGAGGAGAGAGTCAGATGCATAGGACTATTGTATGTTGCGTCTCTTCTCCCCACACCACTGTGCCCTCAGAGGTGGGGTGAGCATCGCTGCCCCTTGCACGGCGGAATCATCTGGCTAACTGCTACCTGCTGTTTTGGTGATGGATCTAAGGATTGGTGGCTGCGCACATCACTCTTCTTTACTCTCTTCCAGCAGAAATCATGGTCCCTACTGTAGAGGTTGATCAAGATAGCCACGTTTTCCTTCTCCTCTCCCAAAGCCCTGAGGACACAGACCAAATGGAAATCACATCGTGTTATTATTTGTACACTAACTGAAAACTTTATGACTGTTTGTAAAAATATAGGCAAATATGTTGTCTGCTGGGAATAGAAGATAAGAAATAAACCAAGTTATTGGCAACATTTCCCACAGGTTCCCTGTGAGCAAGAATGAATCATTCATTGGATGTTCATGGCAACAACCACCACTAATCCTGCTTCTTTTAGAGATGGAAGAGTTAAAAAAGAAATCAGCTGTTTGGGGGACTACAGCAAGAGGAGATAATAAAACAAATTAATTTGGAATTCATGCAATGCCCAAGCCCTCCTCTGATGTGGCTTGAGTTTGGGAGTCTGTTTGTGGAGACATCTTTCTACCTGTTCACTCCAATATTTCAAATATTTTGGAGTATCCTCCTGCCTAGATGGGCTGGTTTCAGGTCCTGTGTTTTTATCATTTATTTGCCCCTAAAACCTCACTCAATTTCTAGAGCTTTCTGCATAGTATTCCATTTGCAACCTTGTTTAATACGGTTGGCCGTTAAAAATTGGGCCTATTTTTACCAGGTCAACCAGCAGCATAGAATAGTACAATATTAACACCATAAAGGTTTCATTGGAATTCTGTTTTGATCGTTAAAAGCAATAGAAGATAAACTGCTTAGCAGCTCTTCACAACCACATAAATTGGATGTCCAACAGTGCAAAACTCCAAAATGCATCTTTTAAACCCGTGAAAAGAAGCACTGGAGACAGAATTTAGAATTTGTTTCAATTGAGTTGACAGTAATCCCAGATACAAGGAAGGGAGTGTCCTAGGTATTATTCATTTCTTTGAAATTTGATGTTATGCCTGAAACTAGTCAATAGCTTTGGAAAGAAAAGCTAACATATTCATGAATTGCCCTTGAGTTTCTGTGCTTTAATTTAAAATCATTTGTTAAAATCATGCTAACTCCACCATGAGACTGACTTTGGCTACATGGCAAAATTTAACAAAATTAAATGTAAGTTACGCTCAGTTTTATGTATGAATAGAAATTAATGATATTGATGTGTGTAGTTACAAAAAGAAGCAATTGGTTTCTTATTGATTTGTACATATATTTTATTAATTTGCAATTGTTGTTACTTCTTTGCTAGAGGTTTCCTCTGTGATAAGAGGAAATTTCCAAGTTATTTCCTGCTCAAACATCTATAGTAGTTTACTATACTCAGATTAAAGGAAGATACTCAAATTCCTGAGCTGATACCCAAGGACCTGATTTGCCAATGCGTTAACAGGATTCCTTGAAGACAATAGTTCCTGTTCCTAATACTTGTACAGACCCAAATTCTCCCAGCCAAGAATGTTATTGCCTTTCAGCTCTTATACCCATCTCTCTGATTCTCTGTGACATTAAATATTAAATATTAAATAAATATTCCAACACCAAGTAATACTCCAGTTCTCTGACACCAGTGGGTATCCAAAAATTCAATTCACTTCTAACACTAACTCTTGGAGGTAGCTCAGACCCCACAGATTTGGGGCTCAGAGATGCTTCTCATTTCGGAGGCCAGCTGAAAGTGCCGGGGCTGCATATATTTCTGACTGACTAGCTATAAATTCAGGGATTCCCACACCCTGCCCCTCTCAGGTTGGATAATTTGCTAAAATGACTCACATGTCTCAGGAAAGCACTTTTTTAATCTAGTATTTCTAGTTTATTATTGTGGATTCAATGCAAGAAGAAATAAATGGCAGAAATGGACACCGAGGTCTGGCGGTGGGGTGTGAAGAGCTTCCCTGCACCCCCAGGACCTCAGTGTGGACACCAGCCTGGAACTTCTTCCAATCTCATTGTTCAAGGGTTGTTACAATTCAGTCTCCAACCTCCGTCTCCTCTCTGGAGGTCAAGGGATAGGGTAGGATGGAGGGGGGAAGGGCGGGGCGGGCATGAATTCTCGCACTCACTAGTCACAGGGGTGTTTCTGATGACCAGGTCCCATCCTGGAGCTGTCTAGGTGCTTCACTCAGAGACAGCTCATTAGTATAAAACTGTGGGGCTGAACAGGCTCTAAATCAACAAAAGGACCCTCATATTACTCAAGAAATCACAAAGGTTTTGAGATACCTGTGCCAAGAACTGGGGACAGGGAGCAAATATTTTCATGATACCACACCATCCTTCAAACTTCAAGCCCCATTTGATCTCTCCCATGAGTTCATTTCATCTCTCTTATCTAGAAGAATTCCTGTAGTAAATGTTCATATGTCATAAAGAAGATGCCTTTATAGACCAAAGTAGGAAAGATCATAAATATTAAGCAAGACTCCTGAAGTTTCCCTATGGTTAATTCCCAATTAAACCTAAGGGCCCACGTGGTAAGCCTTTCCAAAAGGCAGGTGGGTGGGCTCATGGGCTAACGTGGAGTTCCTTCCCCTAAATTCACCCTTTCCTGGCTGATAAATGGGATTGTTTCTGGGAAGGGAGGCAGGTTTGCGAGCTCTGAAAATCCTCCTGATTAACTCCTTTCAGGGGTGTGGGCTCCCAGGAGAAAGACTGGAAGGAGTTCTGAGATATTCTGAGTTTCTTCCACTATAGACCAGAGAACTGCTTTGTCTCCTCTCTCCCCCCACTGTCTGCTTTCTGATGAAAAGATACGACTCAGTGGAGTTGGGTCAACTTCTGCTGAGGTCGTGGGCTGGCTGGAGTCCTTTGATCTCACTGACTCAGCCTTAGAGCTGTTTTTGTCTTCTACCTCCCATGCTACGCTCAGTCGAGTTTCTGGAGATTTCGTAAGTCCCCTGAAAATTCTCCAGTGGCTGTTACTACCACCCCATTTTACTCTCATCACATGGTCTTCCCATCCAGAGTTACTTATTGACCTGATGGGACTTCTGACTCTTCTTGACCTTGTTTGCAGGAGTGAGGGAGATGACTACCCTCCAGGTCCAATGGTTTTACTAAGCAGGTGGAATCTAGCAAACTCTCTGCTTTGTACCCGTTACTTCTCTGGGGCAGGGATACTAAGGATCTGTGTCATATCTTAGCTTCTCTTTTTGCCTATTGGGGTTTGCATTCCATGCTATAGTCATTAAAGAAGGTTCTGGCCAGCTTTATGCATGCCCATACCTTTGCAAGTCCTTCTGTTCCTCGGTCATCATCCACATATTGAGGGTCAGACATTTGAACTCAACCATGATTGTAGAACTTTATTTGATTTCCTTGCCTTGGTTTGTGGGTCTTCTGTGAATGTTCTTCCCATTGCTCCTATGATGGACAGAGAGATCAGGAGGTGTGTTTGTGTGTGCATGCGTGTGGGCTCTTGGGTTTGTGGGGGGTGATCTCCTTACTCATGCTTTAGCTGGGTTTCCTCCATTGCTCCAGTTGCCCAGGTGCTCACAGGTAGATAAGCCAAAGGTATAAGTGTGCTCTGTGGAAGCAAACACAATTCCACTGCCTATTAGATAAGTCTTCTTAGCAAGTTCTTTAACCTTTCTTCTCTTCAATTCCTAATCTATAAGATGGGGATTGTGATACTAGCCACCTCAGAAGTTTGTTATGAGGATCAGATGAGGTAAGGCAGAGTTTGTCTCATTGCAAATTCTAGTATTACTTTTTTCAGCCAGGTGTGTGTGGGGGTGGGGGTGGCGGGAGTGGTCAGTTTTTGCTGTTGTCCATGATAGCTGAGTGTCATTACCTACTGGCCTGATCTAGTCGTTCAGCAAATATTCATAAAATGCCTACTATATGCTTTCTGCTTGAGGCCCTGGAATGAAATTGAGCAAAATCAGAAATGTTTTCTATCCTTTTCTTTTTCTTTTTGGTACTGGAGATTGAACTTAGAGGCACTTGACCAATGAGCCACATCCCCAGCCCTATTATGTGTTTTATGTAGAGACAGGGTCTCACTGAGTTGCTTAGTGCCTCGCTGTTGCTGAGGCTGGCTTTGAACTCGTGATCCTCCTGTCTCAGCCTCCCTAAGTGCTGAGATTACAGGCGTGCGCCACTGTGCCCGGCTAATGTTCTCTATCCTTATGGAACGTGTAGTCTAGTTGAGGAACTGGACATTAATCAAGCAATCACAAAAATAAGTGTACAATTGAAAATTATGAAGTGATAGGAAAGAAAAGTATATGATGCTCTGAGGGTGTGTGACAGGAGCACTTGCTACTGCTTGAAAGATGGTTAAGACTAAGTTAAGTGAAGGCAGAGGGAGGTGTATGTGCAAAGTTCCTGTGGCACAGGTAACCAGAGTTTGCTCGAGGATGCATAAGAACATCATTGGGGCTGATACCCACAGAAGAGCGGGGGATAATTTTCTGAAATAAGATTGGTAAGGAAAGTGTAGTAGACAAAATCATGTCTCTTCCCAAGGATTTCAAAGTCCTAATCCATGGAACCTGTGAATATTTTACCTTATATGACAAAAGAGATCTTGCAGAAATGATTAAGAATCTTGAGATAGATTATCCTAGATTATCTGGGTGGGCCTAAGGTAAGGGGGTGGGAGGAAAGACAGAGAGAGATGGAGAGTTGGAAAATGCCACACTGTTGTCTTTGAGGATGGAGAAAGAGGGAGCCACAACCCAAAGAAAGCAGGTGGCCTGTGAAAGCTGAAGCTGGGAGCAAGGAAACAGGTCCCACTCCGGATTCTCTGGAAGGAACAGTTCTCCATCACCTTGATTTTTTCCACTTCTGGCCTCCCTAACTATAGGATAAAAATTTGTGTTGCTTGAATCTCAATTTGTGACCATTTTTTCTATAGCAATAGGAACCTAATAGGGTAGATGAGTCCGAGTCTTGGAGACCCCAACTGGTACCACTTAGGGTGCCTGTGGGGCCAGAAAGCAGTGAAGGAAGGCTGGAGGAGAGCGTGCGACCCTGACATGAGATGAAGGATGGGGCAAATCTGGGAGCTGAGAAGAAGCGATGGGTCTGGAAAGCTGGGGGACATGGCAGCCTTCTGGTGACCGCTGGTTGTGGGGAGGGAAGCAGGTCCGCCAGCCGTGATCTGAGGGTTCTGTGATGGAGGGAGTGGCTCAACTCAATAATGCAGGAAGATGAAAAGGGGAGGCAGAGAGGGCCATGGGCCGCAGGACCGCAGGGCGGGGTCGTGGGGCAGACAGAGTGAACAGTGAGCTTGGTTTTATTGATATTGACTGTGGGGCATTGATAGAGGAGTCAAGTCCTGGGATTTGAGAAAAAGCTAGCCTAATAATAGATTGACAGATGATAATTGGGTTAATGGAATGAATAATAGATGAGGAGTTGGTGCGGCAGAGATGCCACTGGAAGATTAGACAAGGTGGAAGCTAAAGCAGTGAACATGCACGATTTCCCTGAGATGCTCTAAAGATAGCAGAGAAGACGGGAGGGACACTCCGCCCCGAACACCTCCTCTGACCAGGCATGGGGCACATTTTGTTTTTTAACATATGTTAGTGATTTTTAATCCTTACAGCAAAGTCCATATTTTCTCTTTATTATGACAGTGTTAGTAAAAATCGTAAAGATGATACATAACAGAATCAGAAGAGCTAAGTGACATTCACACCGTCAGCCAGTAAGAGGCCCTGTGTATCATGGCGCACATTTAAGGGAATGGTTGCTGTTCCTGTAGGTGGGGAGGGTGGACAGAGAGGTGGGGGTGTTTGCATGGCAAGATATCCTTGAAGCTCAGAAGGACGGAGCTCCTGAAAGATGGGCCAATCAGAGTGCAGAATCCTACATGACCCTTTGACCCCTTGTTGGAACCCAGGTGTTGGGTTGCTGGATATTAGGTGATTTTCTTTAGACATACGTTTCATTGTCAAATGTCCCTAGTTATATAATGGCTTCTAATGAAATGTGTGTGTGTGTGTGTGTGTGTGTGTGTGTGTGTGTGTGTATGTGACAGAGAGACAGAGAGAGAGAGAGAGAGAGAAAACAGAAACAGACGCCGAGACATAGAGAGATCACTATTCTCACAGACACAATTAGTTTTCACAACTAGAAAGGAAGGTTATAGAAGATGCTTTTTGATTTTTAAGATGGTAGGCCTTCCCAGAAGTATTGGATATAATTTTAGTGACAGCCATTATAGGAAGTATTTGACTTTTGGCTTGGAAGTTTCATGGTCCAGATGAATCAATAATAGATGACACATCTTTTAAATTTCCCCCAGTCATGTCTAAAAAAGGCCTTCTTTAAAATGGCCCACCCACATTCAGGCAGAATCAGATGGGCTATTAATTCAGATTTGCATGAAAAATTCACCTCTCTTGCTTTAGCTGCTCAGGATGCAGTGTGTCTAGTTATTAAAATGAACCCTCCCAGTGACCACAGCCCTGGATCTGATACTCCATATGGCACCAGAGTGAAGACCCTCGACATGTGCACTTTTGTCTTTGGTCATTTCAGACTGAAAATACAATTAGACTTGGCTGTCAGACAGATGAAATCTGTCATATTTCCCCTATAGGACTTGCACTCGGTCCAGATCAATAAATACAAAACCACTTGCACATAAATTGCAAACTAAGCTTGCAGCTTCGGTACATGTGGGCTGAAATTCACTTGTATCTGGCAGACACTGCTTCCTGGCCAAACAGTCTGCTTCTGTGATTAGTGCAATTTCATAGCTGGACCAGAAAAACAAGGCTGGAAACCATCACTATAAAGCAGCAGATGGCTTTGCCACACCTTTGCTGTAAGGGCAGTTCCCCTAGAAAATGGGGTTTTAGCTGTGTGCTGTGCGGAATGGAACTTTCAAATTGGGATGAGTTCAAGTCATTTCCTGAGTAGAGCTCCATAAAGCTGTTGTTATTTTATTTTATTTTTTCCTAGTCCTTCTCGAGATTTCAAACTGAATTTGTAATAAGCTTTGCCTGGACACGACTTGTCACAGGAAAGAGACGTGATTTATATACAGAGATACAAGTTTCTTGTGTCTATGCGTCACAGAGCCAGCTTTTGCTTGGTGAGACATACATGTTGGATTGGCTTCATGAAGAGGAGAGTGAGACATGCTTGCTTTTTCTCTGGAGATCGTTAACCAAGATGACATTTATTTGGGAACGAGGTGAATGCTAACACCTATCCCCGCCCCATCCCCAGTCTAACTTAGAAGCCCGATTTCACACAAAGAGATTTTCTTTTCCAGTGTGACATCGAATTAGGCTGTAGAATTTGCTGCTGTAGGATATTAAGCGAGGCAATTAACCTAGACTATTTAGAGGTAGGAATTAGACATTTGCTGTGTCTGAATAAGAAGAACATCTCTATTTTCGGGAGCTGCTGTGGAATAGAAACCCCCAGATTTCCAAATATGGTGCTTGCTAAGCAAAGTGATTACAAAATCAGGTCAAGGGAAAAAAAATCCCCTGTTACACATACACCATATAAAGAGACATGTCAAGAAGCTGGTGTAACTTCCTTGAAAGCCACTTCTCTTGGAGTCAGGGTATGTTACAAGCATTGCTAAATCCACCTGGCCGAGAGCTCTTTCCTGGCTTGGTCCACCCATTCCTTGCTTGGACATTGAAGGAGGCCCGGTGACATTGTCTGATGCTGTTTACTTTGGAGTGATTGCATTATAAAAGAAGCTTCTTAGGATGGTCTTCTTAGGTGTCTGTCCTTTGAGGGTTAGTCTGTTCAAAATAGGTGGAGCAAACAATACATGTTGTGTTCACATGCCATGTACTTTGGAGAGAATCATTATTTGGGTATATCAGTCATGAATTCATGCTTGACAGATGTGTTTTTAATTGTAATAAAAAAATTCCAAACAAGGTTTGGATTGGTCTAGATCAAGGATAATAATCTTTCAGAATTTGGGATAGTGTGAAGGGTGCAGCGCTGGTCCATGAATAGGCCAAGCACCAAGAGGGAATCTCAGCCTCAAAAACAAAACAAAACTGTAGGCCTCTGTTACCAACCAGAGATTAACTTTCATGAACAAGCTAGTTTTCAAACTCCATCCTTCTAAAAGCCCAGCAATGCTTCTCTATAGTATCAGGGTCTTAACAGGAAATAAATGAAGCACTCAAACTGGTCTAATTCAAGGAAAATCTAAGCAGGTTTATCTGTGAGGGTGTGGGTGTATGGAAATCAGGGGCAGGCAGTTCAGGAAACTGGAGTTGCAACAGTTGAGCCTTTATCACCACCACCTGGGTCTGAAAGGGTATAGGAGACCAGGGAGGTTAACCATCTGGCTACCAAACCTGTAGGAAGAAAGAGTTTTGGAGAGCATACCCACTGAGAGGAGCAGTGACCTCTCATCAAGGTGTCCTTATCTCCAGGAGGCAGCCAGGTAAAGCCATACACTGACCTTTCTCTCCTTTCTTCCTTCCCTGATTTCCTATTAGGGTATCCATTGGCAGAGGTCACAGAAGCTTGTTGATGTGGTCCCTCCAGGTTGAGGTTGATGTTGTCCCTCCAGGTGGACAGGGTACTCTGAGGGTGACAGGAAGACATGTCCCTCTCTAACCAGTTCACTGGATGAGAACAGAGTTAGTCAAGTCAATCAAATAACCTCTTATGGCCTTATAACACTCCATGGAGACCAGCTGCACCACAGAATGACAATTTAAAACAAATGGGCATTTCTAGAAGGACAGGCTTCTGTGCAAGGATTAGGTGCAGCCAGAGCACAGAAAAAGGGATCAGGAGGGCCCGATACCCAGGGAAAGATCCTTGTTTGGATGGGTAAAGGGTAAGGTTTAGTGTGGACGAATAATAAATGTGCTACACACAACGTTTTGTGATAGGAAAAACAAAAACAAAAACAAAAACAAAACAGCACTCTGTTTACTGAGGTGGAGGCTCAGAGGGGTGATGCATTACTACAGGGCCCCTGCAGAACTGAACCTCAGATCTTATGCCCTTAACTTGCTGACCACTTTACTTTTCTCTCCTCCCCACTACCTCCTGAACAAATGTCACACTCTACTAAGCTTCTATTGACAGCTGCCACTCAACGTGTATGACAGTTTTTGAATGCTATTTCCTATACTTTAGATAGAAAAATTTTAAAAAGTATACTTGGTGTGTTAATCAGCTTTGCATCACTGTGACCAAAGTACCCAACAAGAACACCTTCTCTCGTGGTTTCAGAGGTTCAGTACATGGTGGGCTTCTGAATATTCTTGCATTAACATAGGAACTTTTGGGGGACACCTCATGTCCAAACCATAACACTTGGAAACTCCTTAATGTTTTGCTTATTATATATTCTATCCAGCTGTCTATCTAACTATCCACTCATCTATCTAACTAGTGCTGTGCTCAATGTTAGGATAATTGTAAGGGAAGTAATAGTGATAGTGTCTGTCCTCAAGTGGTTTACCAGCTAAACTGTCCAATGCATGGCCATTGATCATTATCCTCTCTGTTTTCTGTGGAGTCTACCATGTTTTTGATAAAAAGTCTACCTATTTTCTTCCAGTCTCCCTCCTTGTCTCTTTGTTCTTTGGCTTCTGTGATATTTTCTTTTGTCTTTTTGCAGTACTGGGGGGTTAAATTAGGGCCTCACACAAGCTAAGCAAGAGCTGATGTCATTTTCTTTATCACCAAGCTGTTTCTTAACATTTTTTGCCTTTTGCTCAGTGCTCCTTCCTATTCTCTTTGTAGATTTGAATGTTGTTTCCTGAGTTCTTTACTGTGGCCCCTGGGCTATGGGTTCACTGCCTCAGAGGAAGTAATTTTCCAAAAAGGAATGCGACATGAAACTTCCGGTGTGCTCAGCATACCCTGATTGATCTAGAAGAACCTAGAATGCAGGAGAGTGCAACATCTGCATGCGATATGCATGCTTCTGTGGTGGAAGCAGGAACCATGATAACACCAGAAATTAAGCACCATGTTGAGAGTTCTCTGATCTGATAATTACTGCGTTGAATGCTTTGCCATTGAAATATCCCTTTGTAGCCGAAAAGCCCTCCTAAAAATTGTTATGGCCACAAAAGCTTGGAACTCATAAACATTTATAAACAAAAAATAGAGATGTTGATGAAATGGCACATGATAGAGAAAACAGAACCTTGGACAGAACAATAAATGATTCATTAAACCTGTAAGTTAAATATGAATTGGGAGTTCCATCATTATGGGCATGGAGTTATGGATAGAGCAATAAGGTCAGTCATAAATGGGATCGTCTCTGGCATGCAGGAGACAGGCTCTCCTTATAATTTGGTTACTAAATGAGTAAGTTAAGGCAGGGATTAGGTTTTAATTGGCTTATTTGTTTTACTAGTTTGCTTCTTATTTTGTTGAAAAAATTT
>CM053408.1:13093130-13137227 GCA_028644305.1 Xerus rutilus | reverse complement strand
TTTTATTTTATTTTATTTTATTTTGGTGGTGCTGAGGATTGAACCCAGGGACTTGTGCATGCAAGGCAAGTGCTCTACCAGCTGAGCTCTATCCCCAGTCTGCAAATATTTTATTTGTATTCACCCATTTGGTTCCTTTCTTAAAATGAATTCCTAAAAAAAAAAAAGAAAGGCTGGGTCAAAGGCATGCCTGTTTAAATTTTTTTTTTTTTGGTACCGGGGATTGAACTCAGGGGTACTTGACCACTGAGCCACATCCCCATCCCTATTTTGTGTTTTATGTAGAGACAGGGTCTCACTGAGTTGCTTAGCGCCTCGCCATTGCTGAGGCTGGCTTTGAACTCGCGATTCTCCTGTCTGAGTCTCCCAAAGTGCTGGGATTATTTTGATACTTGTTGCTTTCCGAAAGGGCCATCCTGATTGAGATAGAGGGCATGGGAGGATGAGCTTTCGTTGTGCCCATCAATACCTGGCATTGCCATGGTCCTCAACCCCCGCCAGTCTCTAGGTGAGCTCACTCAGTCACATGGTCTTAAATTCTAGTGTGGCCTCATTCCCAGCTGTCCAGAGATGGAAGAGAGCTGTGACCTTTGCCTCGTAGCTCCAGCTGACTACTGACCACTCAATTTGCATCCCTAGCAGGTATCTTAAAGCCAACACATACAAAAGGAAACCCCTCCACCTGCCCGCATCCCAAGTCGGCTCCACTTGCAGCTCTCTTTTCACAGTCAATGGTTACTTTGTCTCCTGAGTGGCTCAGGCCAGAGTCCTTGAGGCTCTTTGACTCTTCTTACCTTTCTCTTAGGTGTCACCCTGAATCCTCTGCTACTTCAAGGCTTAAGTCACCATCATCTCTCACCTGGATTATTGGAGGGTTCCCTAACAGGTTTTCCTATTTCTCCAAGTCTATTCTTAACAAGGAAACCAGTGTTTCTAATAATTTGTAAGATAATATCACTCTCTAGTCAAAATCCTCCAAAGGCATCTATGTTAGTCAGCTTTCTGCCACTATAACAAATACCTGAAATAATCAGCTTATAAAGAGAAAAGGTTTCCTTTAGTGTACAGGTTCGGACGCCTAGCCCTATTGCTTTGGGCCTGTGGCAAGGCAACACATCACGGTGGGAGAGTGTGGTGGAACAACATTGTTTACCTCGTTGCCAAGAAGAAAAAGTGAGAATAAAAAAGAGAGTGGGGTGCCATCACCCACTTCAGGTGTGCAACTTCAGTAAACTAAAAACCTCCCACTAGGCCCTGCCTCCAAGTAGTGTCACCCTGAGGATTAAGCCTTTAACACTTCAGCCTTGGGGGGACATTTAAGTGCCAAATGAGAGCACCAGCCCATCTCACTGAGGGAAAGCCTGAATCCTGGCAGTGGCCCACAAGGCCCTAGATGATCAGCCTGAGCCTGTCCACTTGCTACTCTAGGCCATTTCCACTCTCCTCCTGTCCCTAGGCTCCCCCCAAGCTCTTGCTCCTGGGCTTGCTGCTGTTCCTGGGGCACCCCCAGGAGCTCTGCCTCTGCCACTCTTGCCCCAGATCACTCAGGGCTCCCTTTGCAGAACTTCCCTGACCATGCAGTTTAAACTGCAGCCTGTCGCAGCCTCCAGCATGCCCAGCCTTTCCAGCTTTATTTTATTCTCTAGCATTTATTCCCTAACGTATTATGCAGTTTACTTATTCATCTTGTTTATTGCATGTCTCGACCTAATACAACATATATGCCACGAGGGCAGAGTTTTATTTTTTCCTGTTTTCTTTATTCCCAATCCCCAGGGCTCCGTACAGTACTTGTCTCATAATGGACACTTGACAAATGTTTGCTGAAGAAATGAATAAGTGAACCTGATAGGCTAAAAATTAAAACTCATTTTTATTGGTATTTTAAAATTACTGGTGGGTATAATTTTAATAAGCTTGGTATATACAAGGCCTTAGTGAATTTAGCAATAAATTCACAAGGCATAAAGAAGAAATTATAGATATGACGGAATACAAATATGAAACTTCTGCATAGGAAAAAAAATATCTACTACAAACAAGATTGACAATAGGAAATCTACTTACAATATGTATGTATTCCAGAAAAATAAAGGTTAATAGCCCTAAAACACAAAGAGTGCTTACAAATCAATAAAAAAGATGAATGCTATAATAGAAAAACAAATAAAGGAGAAGAACGGGCCATTCACAAAACAAGAAATACTTAAAGGTAGCTGAGAAATGTTTACCATCCCTTAACTTTTTCTTAAATGTGCCGTCTTTAAATCAGAGAGAATTTTCATTTCCTCTTGACTTCAATTTCATCTTCCTTGAATTTAATTTCCAAGAAACTTTCTTATTTTCTCTAACAACCACAGTGTATCTCCAGCTGTTTTTCCCTTAGCAAGTAAAGCTCCATATCCTGTCTCCCTCAGTTTTACAATTGCTCCCCGCCCCCCTTGCCTTCTCCCTCTTTACTCTCTGAAATATTCTATTATCGTGGGCAAAACTCCCCAGAGCTATACTGCTGGGTATGATACTTTCCTTCACTATCGAGAGAGAATTGTGTGTGAGGACCAAAGCCATGCTTATATATTTAGTAGCAGTTCTATTACAAATATTTTGAATCACACAAAATGTGCAGATTTGCTATTTCAACAACGATAAAGACCTGCTTGAGTTGCACAGTATTTAATGAGTAAACGTGCCAGGAATGCTGATTGACAATATTTGGCTGTCAAGTTGCCCAAGTTGGTTGTGTGCAACGTTTGTAAACTTAGGCTCTGAAATTATTTTTCTTTGGTGCACATCAAATGCAGCTCAGTGTCTTATTTAGAAATGAGCATTGTGCCTTATCTAAAACTATGTATCTCCAAAGAACAGGAGAGAAGAAATAGGAGAGAACCATGAATCAGGAAATACAGGAGTGGACGTAAGTAACAAGCAGAATAAGCCGTGGACTAAAGCCAAGGATGTTTTTGAGACTTTGATAATGAGAGCATCCCCTGGTAGGTACCTGCTCTCTAATAGGCAGCCTAATGCCCCCAGACTCCCAAACATGTCCACATCTAACCCCCAGAACCAGGGGGTATGTTATTTTGCAGGACAAAAGGAATTTTGCAGATGCTATTAAGTTCAGGATCTTCAAATAGGAGAGGTTGTCCTGGATTATCTTGGTGGGCTCAGTGTAATGTAATCATAAGGGTCCTAACAAGTGGAAGAGGGAGGTGGGAGTCAGAATCAGACAGGCAGGGGGCAAGTGATGTAGGTGGGGCCATGGACCATGGTATGCAGGTGGCCTCTAGAAGCTGATGCTGGAAAGGGCCAGGGAACAGATTCTGCTGGAGAGCCACTTGAACCGTCTAGAGGGAACACAGCTCTGCAGACACTTAGGTAGAGCTCCCTAGGACCAACCGTAGATTTCTCACCTCCAGAACAATAAGGAAACGAATGCGTGTTGCTTTCTGATACTCAATCTGAGGTAATTCACCACAGCAGGGAGAGGAAATGACTGCTAGGAGGATGGGTCTTGTTGTCACCACTGCTGTGCTTCTCTGACATCTGGAATGTCTGGCAGCTAGGAACATGGGAAGCAGGGTCCCTCACAGGCATGCCTGATGGTCTTCACCACACCCCAGATCTGTGCGGCTCCCGTCTGGCTGCACAGCAGAAGCACCTTGGCATTTTCTATGACACGCTTGCTCAGCTCTGCCCCACTCTTCCTCTGCTTCACTCTCTGGCACTGGGGATCCAGTTTTGAATATTTCATCCTTAGGTTCCAGAGGTGACAGTGAGCCTAGGAAACAGGGTCCCTGGTAGACGGCTGGAGCTGCAGAGATGGGGGCCCAGATTGTCTAATCTATGGAGGGGCCTTGCCGAAAGTGTGTGCATCCTCTAGCGGAGCTGGAAATCTGTTGTTCTTCCTGCTCCCCATCATTGAAAGGCCTGGTGAACAGGTGGAGGGACTTCAAACCAAGAGGTCTCCAAGGAACACGCTCAGAGCAAGTCCATGTTGGGAGAAGAGTCTCTCCCGCCTCAGAGGGTTTTAGGATGAGTTTATTTTTGTCTTGGGCGTCTGTCTATGAGTTATGTGGCTTGTTCCCCCTTTCTCTTTATTTCCCTCTTTTTAAATTAGAAAGAACAGATGAAATGCATAAATGAAATCTTTTATTTATAAAAGTATAAATAAAGTTATACTTTGATGGCAAAATCTTGCTGCTGACATAGGTAGGAATTCTCTTCAGAGTTGTCCCTAGGTAGGCATAGTTCAGGGCACAGGATAACAGATGGAAAGAGTGGCCAAGGACGTGGCTATCTGTGTAGTCATATGCACTGATTGTGCTGAGAAAAAGTCAGTTATAGGGCAGAAAAACAGAGTTAAATGATTGTATTAGGTCCTTAATAAATGGACCCCTCACTGTTTCAAAGATGCAGGGGTCGGATCTGGGAGAGGAGCGCTCTGGGGGTTGGTAGCTGCTCTGTGGCATCAGAAGCACTGGGGAGATGGGAGCCCCATTTCCAGAAGTGAATGGATCCAGGAAGGCAGAGCTGGAGTTGTGTTTGGTGCTGGCCAGGGTGACAGCAGGAAGAAAGGACCTCTGATGAGGTCAGGGTCATGGTTATTTATAGTACCTGGCCAGAACCCAAACCATATATATGCTTAAGAATGCCTCAGAAACTCGTCACTAGGAAATTTAGAGTGAAGAAAAAAAAATAATAGGATTTTCTTCAGTTTAGGAAAAAGGCCACCTGAAATCCTTCTCCTAATACTTGTAACCCATTTCTGGTTACACTGAAAGCTTTTATAGACTTTTCCTTATCTAGAACTTCAATTCTTGGATAAATCTTTGAAGAATGAGAGAAATAAGAAAAAGAAAAAAAAAAGGTATGGATTTTATTGGAAGCTTCCAAGATACATTACTTATCAAAGCAGATAAATGCATCATTGACATTTTCTTCTTTGAGGAAAACGTTTTTTTTTTTAATTTGCAGGAGGGAAGGATATGTTTGTTGGTTGATGGTTCTGTTACCATGGAAACATAGAAATTAAAAAAATAAGGCAAATGTTCTAATAGATTAATTTTTAAACATCTCCTAGCCCAACCTGTCTTTTCCCTTCAGGTGAGGCAAGGCAGAATAAAAAAATGAGCCCTGACCTAGGTCATCATTCTAAGCAGTGCTGTCACGAGAGAGGCAAGCCCAAACATCCTTTCTCTCTCTTCTGCCTTGCAGATTGGCCAGATATGCATGGTAATGCATGCTTTCAGTGTGAATAGATTGCCCTGGGTGCATATAGGAGAATCTGTAGGCTCTGCATAAGCTTTGCAAAGCATAGCACATTGCTTATAGGACTTGGCTAAATAGATGTGGAAAGAGAAGTCATTTGGGATGGCTTTGGCAACCCAGCTGCAGTCAATGCCTTACCTGTCCTGGATGCTATAACAAAATACCTGAGACTGGATAATTTATAAACAACAGAAGTTTATTTCTCACAGTTCTAGAGCCCAGAAGTCCAAGATCAAGGTGCCAGAAGTTTTAGTGTCTGGCGAGAGTCTGTTGCTCACAGATGGTGCCTTCAAAGTGATCTCTCATGGCAGCAGGGGCGAAGAAGCCCCGCCAGGTCTCTTTCATAAGGACAGGGGGGTGGAGCCCTTGAGACCTCAATGCTGTCACGTTGGGGATTGTGTTGCAATCTCTGAATCTTGTGGGGACGAACATTCAGACCATCTCAGTGGAGATTTACCCATGGATGTTTTATTCAACTGTCTAGATTTTGTAATTAACCCCACTCTGCCTTTCATATGGGTGTGATATGTGGAAAGTGGAATGGTTGGAAGATTGTATATATATTGGTTGTAAGATATTTTAAAAGTTTAAAATAATGTCTTCAGTGTTACCTTTGTGTGCAAATATCCCACTTAATGCACTTGTTTGGACAGAAAGTCACAGAAAGAGGGAGCTTAGCATGATGGATAAGATGGGCACAGGCTTTGAAGCCAGGCATGCCTGGGTTTTAATTCTTGCTCAACGCCTAACTTGTTTGGTAATCTGAGCAGGCAATTGGATCTCTGTAAGCCTTGATTTCATCATCTGACATGTTGGGTTAATAATATCTATACTGCAGGGAATCCACAATGATTTAGTGAGATGATACTGTGTACGTAACAGGCTTAGCATCCTGCTGGACCCAGTGGGCCCCAGTGTAGTGTAGCTGTGATTATAGTCATTGATGTGACATACCAACGCATGTCAATTACCTCCTAATGCTTTGAATGGACCTGCAGCAGGGTCCCCCAGGGCTTCTATATTCCCAACAGTGCCCCCAAGATCCCTGTTGTTTCGTTTATAGCTCTATCTGACTAGTTAAACACCACCACATTTCACTTTAATGCCAGTGTAAATTTGAAAATATTTCACTGAACTCTCCTAAATAAATGCACTTCTCTCTTTTATTTATTCAACAAATATTTATTGAGTACCTACTATATGCCAGGCCCTGTGCTAGGTGCTGGGAATAAAACAATGAATCAGAGAGAAATGGCTTTTTCTCTCCTGGATGCTACAGATGTTACATTGTAGCGAGGAGAGGAAGGGAGAGAAGAAGAAACAGTTAACAGGTAATTAATTACAAGGCTGTGTCATCCAACACTGTGGCAGGAGTAAGTGCTAGGTGATCTTAGTGGATCACCTGATCCAGGTATGGGAGGGTCATCTCTGGAGTGGGGTCAGTTTTAGGTCTTCTCAGAGCCACAGGTCTGAGAGCTACCCTAGAGGGCTAGACTTCTGCCTTTCCCCCTTCCCTTCCCTTCTTTTCCCTTCCCTTCCCTTCCCTTCCCTTCCCTTCCCTTCCCTTCCCTTCCCTTCCCTTCACTCTGTCCTTCCTATGAGCTAAGCACCAGGAAAATGATGACCAGTCAGACCCAGTCCCTTCCTTTCCAGGGCTTCTGGGAGTGAAAGGGACAGTGGTTCAGAACCAACAGAGAAGTTACATGAGATGGACATGCAAAGGGAGCTGGGGATTGTTCAGCAGGAGGACATTCTCCACCTGGGGAAGGGGTTCGAGTCTAGGAAGCGTCTCTGGGACAGCAAGCCCTGAGCTGAGATTGAAGGAGGGTAGGAGTCAGGAAGGAAAAGCTGATGGAGGAGACTTTGGTGGAGGGAGCAGCACAGCTGTGAACGGCCCGCAGTGTGGGAGAGCCCGGCTCCTTGAGGAAGGCAGAACGGCCATAGGTTAGAGAGGTGGGTCTCGATTTGGAATTGGCTCCAGCATCAGGGCAGCTCTGGCTAGAGAGGACTTGAAACCAGATTAGTTCCTCTCACCCGCTCTTGGTTTTTCTCCCACTTTCAATATGGTAGGGATTAAGTAAGGCTAAGGGTTTAGGCTCAGTCTTTGCACTGGATGCTGTGTGGACGCCTTCCCGTCCCCGCTGCAGAGCGCTGCTGGTGGACCCCTCTCAGCTGTCAGCTCCCTTTGGGCATTTCCTCAGTTGAAGAGAGCCACCGTGTCCACTTTGCAGGGTGACTGACATTCAGTGATTGATAAGAGGAGGATAAAGGCCCGGCCACCTGCACTGGCCTCCAGAAAGCTCTGGAAAGCCACCCAACTCCAGAGCCCCCTGGGGTTTAGTGGAAGCTCTGGATTTTGCATTTCTGTGCCAGGCATGCTTCTTTCCTTTCCCATCTATGGTGGTGACCCCGGCGTCTTCCATAACAGATACCCATCTCCAGGTTTGCTTCTCTGGGAACCTAGCCTGGGAGATCCTTAAAATTTAGCTTTGATGAAATCAGAGCACAGGAAACTGAAAATCACTTCATAAAGACTAGATGGTGGGGCTGCAGTTGTGGCTCAGTGGTCGAGCGCTTGCCTAGCACGTGTGAGGCACTGGGTTTGGTCCTCAGCACCAAATACAAATAAAAAAAATAAAATAAAGGTCTAAAAAATACAACAAAATTATAAAAAACAAAACAAAACAAAACTAGATGATTTTTAGGAAAGCAAGATTTGACGGTGACCTGACAGAATTTGTGAAAGAGAAAGTTGATTCCGTCAAAGGCAGAGGGAACTAAGAAAGGTCACCGAAATCTCCCCAAAGTATTGTCTAAAGGAGAGGAGGTCTAAGCCAGGGGAATTCAGGTCTGATTCATGAGACCATCTCAATTGCGGAAATAGATGCATTGATAAGCTATCACTGTGAAGAGCAATTAGCCTGCCTCTAACTAAGAGGACGTGTTTTGATTTTCATGTCCAAAAACCACCCTTCCGTTTGTGGGTTGTGCTCCCTGCAGATCAGGCTAAAGAGAGAATGAGGTGGACAGCATTGTGTGCTGGTTCATGGAAGACCTTGTTTTCATTGGATATTAATACTCTGGGACTCTGGGGTTCTCATTGTGATTTGTATCCTACCTCTGGGATGGACTCGTGTCCACTGTAATGTGATGAGAGATTAGGTCTCTGGCCAGAAGGGCCTGTCTTGTTTAGAGATAGCCTGCCGACTTGTCCCTGGAAGCAGCACACTCATCCCCATGCTCTGGGGCAGTAGCTTTCTTCCCTTTAGACATTGGCATCTATATTTCTTAGATGTGTGTGGGCAGATCTACCCTTTGCAGCGGAGGGTGCAATTCACCCAGCTGGCTTTCATTCAACTCATAAGTTAAGGTATTTAAAGTATTATCAGTATTCAGGGGGTGTGGCTGTCACAGTCTCATGGAACCTTTATATAATTTTGAATATTTTTGGTGGCACAAGAATCATTCTAGAGCAAGCAGTATGTCAAAGTGGTGACAGGTGAGGGGTCCAGGCCAGTGATCTGCTAGTGAGTAGCTGTGTGGCTTGGGAATGTTACTTTCTCTCTCTGTGCTTTAACCTGCTCATCAACTTACTGTGGGGTAGTGTAAGTAAAGCGCTCACCATAGTGCCTGGCTCACAGAAAGCACTCAGTAAGTGATCACGTGCAATTATAGAAGAAAAGGCCTGATAATCACTGAGGACGTGGCCATTTCCACCATGTTCCAGAATCTTTGCATCGGGAGTCTCAGATGCTTTGCAAGTGGTAAAATAAATAAAACCTTCATGCTCCCACCCTGGATGGATTTTCAATTTCTCTTATTTCAGCAAACAGAGGGATAGATTTCTTAATCTGCCTCCTCGTCTGAGAGGCAGGCCTCACTGAGGGGCTGGGGCATTGTGTCTGTGAGATTCGCCAGTCACGGCAGCTGGGAGAACTCTCTGGGAAATGTGCAAACGTCGTAACTTTGTGGGATGTCACATCTTTTTCCCTCTCCATCTCTTCCCAACTGCATTTTTAAAAGTAATGCAGTTAATCTCCACAAGTATTTTTAAGCCCCAATTAGATCTCTTATTGTAAACACTGCAGAAGCTGAGAAGCTTGTTAACAAAAGCAAATTATGAAAACTCCTACAAATCTGAATCAGACCCACAGAATTCAAAGTCAGGTGAAACACATGCTCACCAAAGTCATCCTGGTTTCATTTCTGCAGGATTAAAGTACATGCAGGCGCTCTAAGCTGCCGGTATATCTGTGACCCTGGCATCTAATTGCAGTTTGCTTTAAACCTTGAGCAGGTCAGTGGAGGTATGATGATCTCAGGATAATTTGTCTTTTATGTATTTCTATGGCATGATATATAATCCCTCACTGAAAAGGGTCCTTGTGGGTGTCAGCCTCTGCTCCTGC
This sequence comes from Xerus rutilus, assembly GCA_028644305.1. NCBI lineage: Eukaryota > Metazoa > Chordata > Mammalia > Rodentia > Sciuridae > Xerus > Xerus rutilus. The sequence goes on along the minus strand of CM053408.1, from coordinate 13,127,550 downwards.
CCGTAATAGAATAAAGACCCGGCGAATAGGTGATTCTTTATATATTTATCTCTTTTGTCCCCTGTAATGTGGGCCAGGGGATGGATCTGTCTCTGTTAAGGCAGTGATGGGGGCTTTCAACCCATAAATGATTCTGGATTTGCTTCATCCTGTGATTAGATTCAATAGCATGTGCACGTGCTTCTGAAATCTCGCTTCACTATAATGACAGTCTCAAATAGCCCGAGCTGTGTCCTTCTATGCATCTTAAGTCCCACTTTTTCTGTTCCCTGTTGAGAGAGCTGAGCACCTCCAATAGGGTGGAGGAAAGCGATCTGAAGAAGCAATTATGCTGCCTTGAGATGCAAGAGCCGGGGAGAGTGGAAAACTGATTTCATCTGCATCCAGACACAAGCGAAGCCGGTGGTCAGGGAGTCAACGGGGGTTTATAGAAAACACACAGCAGGTTGTAGAGCAACACCTTGCTCTAAACATTTCAGGTGTGCATTGAAGAATGCACGGGGTTTCCATCCTCTTGACAGTCTATGGCCTTTGCTGCTCTGTTCCTTGACCCAGTCACTTCTTCCATCTCCCTGGTCAGTATTCAGGTTTGAGCCCTAGAAGGATCACCTGCAGCTGCTCCAGGCCACATGCCCCAGAATGCAGCAGAATGAGTGCTCTCCGTGCATCCTGGCTCCCTCTGTGCAAAGGCCTGACGAGCTCTCTGGATCTTTCTTTTGGGCTCAATTGGTTTTCTTTCTCTCTCTAAAGGCTGCTTTGCAAAAATTTCTCCTCCTACTCTGAAATCCATTTATGTCCATTTTCTCTTCCCGATCTCTCTCTCTCTCTCTCTCTCTCTCTCTCGGGTTCCCTTTCTTTTCTAATCATTATATAACTAAGGTAGACAAATAGCCCGCATGCACGTAAGCTATTATGTAAGTAAACATGAGAGGCGACTGAAAAGTTCAGCAATTGTAGGGAAATAATAGGCACTGCTTCAGGAGAAGTGGACTTTGAGCTGCTTTTAATAAAGCGATGCAGTTGGCCAGTGGAAGGAAAGACACTCTTGGTCCCTGGACAAGGGTTAAAATCCAAGATGTGTAAGGTTGTATCCTGGCTTCCCCAGTTATTTAGCTCTGTGACCTTTGGAAAATTATTATAACTCTCTGAGACTCAGGCTTCTCATCTGTAAAATGGGGGTCACCACACCTGGCTTGCACCCTCATTATGTTATAGGCATTATAGTTAATTAGCAAATTAGCTTGATATAACTTGATTATGAGGCGTGAGAACTATGGGAAGCACAGGAATAAAACAGATCTGGTCCCTGCCTTCTAGGAGCTTACAGGAGAGAGAGATACCAAGAAATCTGTAAGCATGTATTTTAAACTAACATGTGCCATGAAGGATGCCAACAGAATATGGGGTCTATGGTTTTCCCTGGGGGAGTCCGAGAAGGTTCCCTGAGGACGTCATCATTTGCCACAGCTCCTGGTACAGGCTAAAATGAGCTATTCCTAGTTTTATTTTTATCCAAGGGACACTTGCCCAAGGACAGGCTGTGAGGAAGGTGAATGTTGTCCTCTGGACCTGAGCATCAGTGCACGCGCAGGCTCCCTCATCAGAACCTTTTCCTTTTAAAGCTCTGGGCTCACATACGGGCCTCAGGAGGAGGAATCTATTTGCTGGTGTGCTGTGCATGCTTGGCTGGAATACCCTCCCTGTCCCCTTCACTGGCTATCCACTATTGCATGAGGGAGAGAGGGCTTGCAAATCATCTCAAGCCTTAGAAAAAATGCAGCCATTGCCGTGGAAATATTAATAACATGGTTACTGGGTGCTGGATTTTCTCTGAAGTGCTCTGAGGAGAGGCAGAAATAGGCCGTGCCATTATTTTCTCTCTCTCTCTCTCTTAGCACCAAGGCAGTGATAACATTTGCTAGGAATGGCAAGGATATAGTGAGCCAGGCCCTCCATGTGGGTCTTTGTTGCCAATTTAGCGTGTTAGCCATCAGGAGGTTGTGTTCGGGGTGTTTGGATGCTACCCTCCTCCTCCAGCCCCCTCGTCCTCCCTCGTTCTCTGCTCAGAGCCTGGAGATTGCACAACTCCCCCTGAAGGGAGACGGAGCTGTGCTTGGTGCTTGGTACAGCCAAGTGACAACTGGGAAGCAACGTGGAGATACTTTCTTGCCACACAGTTCCTTTGTTATTTAATTTCACATGAGGAAGTCAGGGTGCAAATATTTTAAAAGCCCAATCTCTGATTTAGCCTAGGCTATATCCAAGGGACAAAGGATAAGACCTTCCTTGGAAGGTTAAGGGGGACCAGGATAGAAAAGGTGAATGACCCAAATTTTTCTGAGATCTTGTATGAGGTGGATTAATTATGGGGTCAAAAGTGGGCGTGGTGAATGTGCACAGGCCATTTGGGGGTGGCTTGGGTCTTAGGTGAAAGCTAAAAGGGCAGATCAAAGGCTGCTCAGGGGATTATCATTATTTTTGCATTTGGTTAAAAATTGACAAACTAATTGCCCAGCCCATTGTTAGAAAACTGATGGCGCATTAGAGATGATTGGGGTCAATTTCTCCCTATTGCTTCTAAGGAGACTGACACAGCCTCATCTTTGGTTCTCATTGCTCTGGGAGACAAGAGTATCTTATCAATTGCTGTAACTCTGAGCTAGAAAATATTGCTGCACCAGACCCGCTTTGAGCTGCTGGGTGGATGCAGGGCTGCTCACTCCTCCACCTGAGCCAGGAAGACAGACGATTTGTTTGTCTGATTGCCTGAGTGAGTCTCAGGCTGCCTCTTCATTTTCCACCTTCTCTCCCTCCCCAATACTCTTCTTCCTCCTGGCCAGCTCTCAAGGTCCAGTTAATCTAAGAAGCAAGGAAACAATTGAATAGAAAAACAAAACCAGAACTCCTTTGGAAGTGAAACTTCAAATTCTGACAGCAAAAAGCATCTCAGATTTTGGTATTTGAATGAGAACGGGAAAAAAACCAGAATATTCTTTAAAAAAAAACACTTAGAATATTTCCCACTTTCAAATATCAGAATAGGTACTTGTGCACCGGTACGGTGTCCAGTGTCCAGGGTCTTGATGATAAAAGAGAAAGGTCTTCCATATTCCTTCAAACTGGGGTCTTATATTCTAGCCTCTTTGTTCCTGAGCCAGCCTGGAAAGGCAATGCTTGGAGGGCAACTAGTTCAAAGACAGGATTTCCTTCGGAAAACTGTTTCCTCTCTTGGTGAGGCTGGGCATTGTCTCCTTCCCTCTGGGGAAGAAGTTTGTGTTCTGTGCTGGCTTTCCTCCCCACCCCCATATTTTCCATGGTCTTCTATAACTGGGATGCTCTTGTCTCTTCTGGTAATTTTTTTTTTTTTTTGCAACAAAATGAATCCTAGTTTGTTTGGTACATATGCAGGTCCGGAAATCCATTTCAGTGGAGCATTCTCTCATTTTAAAACCTGTCTCTGTGTCAATTGCCCACCACTTGTTAAGTCATGAGGATCAGAAGAGATGATAAACAATCAAAATGGTTGCTAAGTCATTTCACAAGAGTGTAGTTGATCATTCCATATACTTTGTGCTGACTCCTTAATAATTTTTCCTTTAAAAGAGAAAATATTTAATCTTAACAGTTGGCACCGAGTGCTATAAAATATGTGTCAGATTCTAATTACACCCAAGAATACCACTGACTTTGAGTGTTTGGCTTCTGCCATATTGTTAGTTTTCAGAAAATAAAAAAAAATGGTGATCATACTTTTTTCCAACAGGTCTTGGAGATGGTATTAGTTTCCTATTGCCGCTATAACAAATTAGCCCAAATGTAGTGGCTTAAACCAACACAGATTGATTATCTTATAGTTCTGGAGGTCTGCAGTCCACAATGGGTTTTAGAAGTTAAAATCAAGGTGTCATCAGGGCTTTACTCCTCCTGGAGATTCTCAGAGCCCCCATTTCTTTGTCTTCCCAGCTTCTAGAAGATACCTACATTTCTTGGAAGGAGGTTCTCTTCTCTCTTGAAAGCTGGCCATTGCATCACTTCTGTGCTGGCTTCCACCACAGCATCTCCTTCTGATTGATTCTCCTGTCTCGTCTTGGAACAACACTTCTGGTCACAGGAACCACCTAGGTTACTCCAGGATAGATTTTCTATCTCAAGATCTTTAATTGAACCACACCTGCAAGGTTTCCTTTGCCAGGCAAGGGAACAGTCACAGGGTCCAGGGATCAGGATGTAGAGGTATTTCAGGGTACTATAGAAACAAACGTCAAAAGCAGACTAGAAAATCAGTTTCTATAAATAAGCAATTCCAGCATAGTTTTGAGTACCTTTTCCTCCCTCCTTGAAATAGTTGTTTTCAGTTGCATGCAGGCTTGAAAATGGCAAAAACATTAATTGAATTCCTGTTCAACTCTACTCTTTGTGATTTATTTCATGTGTATGAAAGTATGGTAGTTGTGTGGGATTAAAAAAAAAATCTACTTTCTAATCTTTTTTAAAGGTCAAGTGGCAAAGAACTGGTTTTAAATGCAAGTTACCCACATGGAGCAATTAGGAGAGATATAAAGTGGTATGGATTTTAAGATGACATGGGCCAGATACAAATGGGGGAGAATTGACTAAGATATTAGCTGAGTCAGGAAAATTCAAATCCTACTTTCAGGAGAACACTCGGATTAATATATATCTATTGTAATTCATTCAAAAGAATCCTCTTCTCTTCTAAGCGATTTTGTCATGAAATTTGCAAGTGGCTTCTCTTTGCAGTCAGACTAACACCAAGAACTAATCTCTGAGGTAAGTTCTTGTCCAGCTCTTTTTCTGTCAGTGGGTGGTGGTGACTTAGAGTCCACTTTCAGAGATGTACTGAAATTCTATATTCAGTTAAAGGATTCTCTCTACCATTCGATCTCTTTCCCAGAACAAACAGAGCTGACATGGTCCAAGTACCCCTCCTCAGAATAAACCCCAGGGCCCTTTCCCTAAAGTCACTTGCACTTTTCGACCTTTCTCTGCAGAAGTTACTCCTGTTCATGGGCTCGCCTGCCGCACAGGCCTCTGGATTTCTACCTCCTTGTGGTCCTTCTGTGGTGTAGGTGGGAGGGAGATTTCTTCTCAAGATGGGTTTCTCTGAAGAGCCCAGCCTGGCAAAGCTGAGTCCCCACCCTACAGGTTGTGAATCCTTTTGGATTTGCTTTTTTTTTTTTTTAAGTGCTTTCTGCTGGTGTCTGTCTGAGTGATGCTGAGCAGGATGGGTAGATCCTTTTTAAACCTCGTGCAGATTCCTTTAGGTAGAACACGACCCTGTCTCCATCCCTTGCCGGCTCCTCCTGGGGCTCAGTCAGGCGGTGCAGGGGAGTAGTGAAATGCAGCCTGTAGGTCCTGGCACTGGACAGCCACTCCAGCCTGTGTGGGGACAGCAGCTGTGCTGGACCTCAGCCTGGGCTTGGTCAGACCAGAGCACTCTCCCTTCTCACCATGGCCTGGAACAGGACCTGGTGACAAGTGGCTATGAAATGATGACAGTGAGGCAGGACCCAAAGGCCAGGAGAGGGAGGGAGCAGCAGGCAAGGCCAAGAACTGCATGAGGTCCAGAAAGATGCTAATGAGAGGGTGCTCCTTCCTGTGCGTTTCTGTCTCTCTCCCCTTACCCCCTCTTTCCTTTGCTCTGTTCCTTGCTTTTTTAATTTTTTAAGTTTTAAGAACCCAGGGGTTCTTAACCACAGAGCCATATTCTCAGCCCTTTTAAATTTTTTTTTTTTTTAAATTTTGAGAAAGGGTCTCCCTAGTTTGCTTACAGCCTCACTAAGTTGCTGATGCTGGCTTTGAACATGTGATCCTCCTGCCTTAGCCTCCTGAGCCACTGGGATTATAGGTGTACACTGCTGCACCTGGCTCGTGCTCATTCTGGTAGGTCCTGTTCTGTGAGGACAAAAAGCTGTGTGGTGATCTCAAGGTCTTCTGTCCTCTGCTCTAGTAACTGTCTGGGGAATGAATCATTTCATGCTTGAGCCTTTTTCAAGAGGTGGCTTTGGAGTAACACGTACCATTAGAAATGATGGTCGGCATGGGGATTGAGAGGGAAACAGGAGGTGAAGGCATGGGGAAGTACTGGGGAAGGAAATTTACCAAATTCTCCTATGCCCATGTATGAATATACCACAGTGAATCCCGCATATATAATTAGAATGCACTGATTAAAATAATAATAATAATAATAATAATAATAATAATAATAGAGTGATTGATAGAGTAAGTAGATCAGGAGAGGGAGAAGCGGAGAGAAAAAAAAGGTACTGGGGAATGAGATTGATCCAATTATGTTATGTGCATGTATGAATATGGTATAATGAATCTCACTGTTATGTGTCATTATAATGCAACAATTAAAAAAAGAGATCATCAGCAATTACCAAGTGGTATTCATGATTTTGATTGGCCATTATTTTTTATTGGTTTGGGGAGTACCTTACATTGTCAGATAATATCCTTTTACTTTTGTGGAAAGTCAAGGAAAAACATTAACTGATAGGTTTTTTTTTTGTTATTCTGTAGCTTTATAATATTTGAGAATTCCTGAATAAGAAACTCTTAATAGAAGTTAAAAACCTTATGAAATATCACTCAGTGGTTCTCAAAGTTTTGTGTGCACACATTTAACCAGGTAGCTTGGTAAAATGGAAACTTCTGGGTCTTTTATGTAGAGCTTCAAATTTGATAGATAGGAGCCCCACACCCCTGAACTAGTTTACATTTTTTTTCATCAACTCTCAGGTTCCTCTGCAGTGGGTGGTGGGGATAGTGGCTTCGTGAAATTGAGATCATGTACTTGCACTTCTTAGCTAACCGTGAACTCAAGTACTCTCTACCCACCCTACCCCCAATCTGTTTTCATATGATATAATTTTCTCTTAGCTGGCAGTTGTATTTTCATGCAATTCAGAAAGAAGCTTCTGATCGCAGTGTATCACCTGCATTGTTATTTTCAGAGCTTTTGGTCTCAGGTTTATTCCCGGTACAAAGATTGAAGGATGATCTGAAATCAAATACATTTGTCTGGGAGTGGAATGTCTGTCAGACCCAGGCATCGATCTCCTTGAGCTTGAGCTCTCAGCGAACGTCTCCCCAGTGAGAATTCCAATCAGGATTCTAAAGGTTATACGAAATAGGCCTGATTTCTGAGCTTTCTCTGGGGAGGCTGCTTAATTTATAAGCAAAAGGGGGAGAAATCCACATCCCACCACTGCTTGTTTGTAATCAGCACACCGTTCATATTTTTGGATAAAATGCTATGTTGATTAGTGTGATCTAAGCGAGCCAGAAAATATCTCTGTGCAGACAATTTTTAAGGATGAAATCGTTGCACTTTGGAGGATGGAAAGATAGCAAAATGAAGTCTAGGCAGAACAGTAGGGAAGTTGGCTGGCTTGCCTGGGAGAGATGCTGCGTTTCTGCACGTGTGCTTACATCACTCTGTCACCAGGGGGCAGCATTGCACTTTGGTTGGAAAACCACCTCTCTGGCACGCAGCCCTTTAAAGGAAAATAACATCTATGTGAGCAAAGCTAAAAACCAGAACATTAGCAAGAACCAGAAAACCAACAACACAGAACCCAAACTGCCTTTGTTATGATGTGCCATCTTTGCTTTCCTCACTGTAAAGAATTTAATATTGTAGTATTGAGACTCTCCAGGGCATTCTTTATCGGTCCATTAATACACGCTTGGGGAGGGGGGTTAGATAATGCAGTGAGATTATTTTTTCATTTTTCCTATTTTTTGTTTGCTTCTCTCTCATCTCATTGTTCTTGTCTTGCTGCTGAACAGCTCCTTTCCCATACTTACTTCTTTCAAGGCAGAGATGGAGCTGGTGGCTGGTTGCATGTTGGTATGTGGGCATTTTATACAGCCCCGTGGATAGGGTAGGAAGCGATTTCTCCTTTCCACCTTGTTGTGGAACTGGGATTACAGATTTTCATGATTCTGTCAAGTTCCTGGAAATTATAGTTCTGTTTATGCACTTGCACAAACACATGTTTATAGGCACCAGCCCATCAATTTATAGAGAGTGATACGGAATAAATGTTTGTTACAATTTGCATCCTTAAAATACACTCATATTTTTAAGAGGTAAAGTATGTATGGGCAAAATTAAAAATGAACCTGGGCTGAGGTTGTGGCTCAGTGGTAGAGCGCTTGCCTAGCACGTGTGAGGCACTGGGTTCGATCCTCAGCACCACATAACAAATAGACAAATAAAATAAAGATATTGTGTCCATTTATAACCAAAAATATTTTTAAAAAAAGAACCCAACTTTGACTTCAGGAATTGACTAAAGGAATTGACTTTTGGAATTCTTCCAGTACAAAGACTCTGTGTGTTTGTTTGCAGATGTATCTCGTGCTCCTGGACAGAGAATGCCTGGATTAGAAAGTCCTCAGTAAATATTTGTTGAGTGAATGCCTTAATTTAAACACGTATCATGATCAGTACCATGTTTTTCCACCTTGGCTTTACTTTTGAGTAATGATTGACCAGGGGTCCCAGGCAAGGCTGGATTTGTCCGCTTGGCTTTCTTTCTTGTATCAGTCATTGTTTGTTTTGTATCTTTGCTTGTGAAATCACAGTGACTGAGAGCTTCTTGAAGGAAAGTTCTCAAATCCAGCCTCCAAGAACAACTAGAAAAACTCAAGCAGTTTTGTTTCTCTGAAATTTACAGATACCTTTATATACAGTTACCTTCTTAATGCTGCCATTTTGGGGGAGTTTCAAAAAGACTAGGTTTACATGTTCCTTGCCATTAAGGTTCTTTTGCAAGGAAATTTTTCTGTTTTGCCTCCTCCTTCCTTTTCTTCTCTAGCAGAGAACAGAGAGGTTGGGAAACTTGACTTTGAACAGGAGCAGAAGTATGCACAGGGCAGGGAATAACAGGTACCAGGAAGATTAATTACCCTTGTTGGAATCTGGCTTGACTGGGTGAGTTGAGACAGTTCAATTCTTTAATCATGTCGGGCTCTGGGCTCCCAAGACCTGGAGTGCCCTCCCTGACTGTTGAATTTATATGAGGAATTGCTCTTCAACTTGCTGCTCCCAGGTGAAGCCTCAGGCAGAGGGAGAGCAGCCTTCGATTCTGGATGGAGATGCTCCCATCTTCCGGTCCTCCAAGGGCTGCGTGTGTGGAGGTCTCCGTGCTTATTTGGGAAGTTTGCTACCAGACTGTCTGCCCTCGCCTGTCCCTGTGAAGTGGCGTCCCTCTAGGCACAGTGAATGCTCTTTCCCTCGTGCCCAGCTTTTCTAGGCTTTCTTTTGGCTGGAGAATGGCAGCCCATTGGAGCTACAGGTCAGAGCATCATTCAACCAGAATGCACTAGAGCTGCACAGTCTAGTTGTTCTGTGATGATGGAGATGTTCCAGTAAGGTGGGCAGGGACCGAACGTGGCCATGAGCACATGAACTATGGCTGGTGCATGTAAGGAACTGAATTTTCAATTTAAATTAATTTAAAGTTCAATAGTTATTTGTGGCCAGCGGATACTGTATTGGGTAGTAAAAGACTAGACTTCACCCACAATGTCCGGGGGAGATGCTGAGTTCTTTCCTTCTTTCTTTTCTGTTTTTCTTTTTTCTTTTGATGATGCTTGACTCTTGTGCTCTCATATGGAAGGGCTATTTAAAAAATTAATTTAATTCTTTAAACTTTTTTATTAGTCTACTTAATCATGCAGAATATGTTTTTCACTGTGGCCTATTTGTACATGCAAATAATGCACTCTGATCATATCCATCCCTCATTACCTTCCCTGACCTCCTTCTCCACTTCTCTAAAAGTCTCCCTGTTACTTTCATGTCATTTGACCCCTTAATTACCACATATAGGGAAAACATGCTACACTTGTCTTTCTGAGTCTGACTTATTTTCCTTTACATTATGTGCTCCAGTTCCATTTATTTTTCTGCACATTACATCATTTTATTCTTTTTTATGGCTGAATCATACTCCATGGTGTGTATACACCACAATTTCTTTATCCATTCACGTGTTGATGGGCTCCTCCTCTGAGTCCTGAACTTGACTAATGTGCGTCGTGCCTCAGTAAACAGGGGCATGCAGGTATCTCTGACCTGTGCTGACCGTCATTCTCAGGGGCTCTTTTGTGCTACTCCTTCTGCTACGAGTGTAGTTTTCCTCGACACATCTCACCATGCCCTCTTGCTTCTCCACAGACCCTTCGGCTCCTGCATCTTGGCCATGTCACTCCTCGTTAGCATCCAAGGGACAGGAGAATGGAATTGTACATATGTGGCTATGATTTCTTGTTTCCTGACGTGGCAAAGATCTTAATCCTTAGCAACTGCTTCTATCACGATGGAACGACCTAGGCACACCCTTCCGGGCACTGGAGAACTGCACTGTATCACCATGGACTTCCGCTGTGGTGGTGCCACCAATCTGGTGTCAGGCAGCCAGCCTGGTGGCCAGGTGCTCTGTTCAGCATAGGTTTTCACAGTTGTTCAGAGACCTAGTGCCCATAGAAGACCTGCTGATAGTTTGTCAGAATGAGCCTTTTAAAAAAAATGTCCTCATGAAGCAAATGCTATGGCGTGAACTAGACACACTAAAGAAAGGGGTAGGACATGAACTATCACTGTAACTAAAAAGGAAAGACAACCACAGAGCCGTCACGATTGTCCCTGTCACTCAGGTTGAGTTATGGAGCCATAATTAATGACTTCCAATCCCCCTCGTCTTCCAACATCCAACCTGCCCCGAAGCTGAGGAACTCGTATTTCTCCAGCTGTCGCCACCACACCTACACTTGGCCCCGGATGCTTCATGCCCTAGCTGCTAAAATTACACAAATAGAAGAAAAAAAAAGTGCCTGTGAAGTCCTTCTCTTAGGTTCTGTGGTTTACACTTGCTAGTTAATTTGAGCCTTACCGTTGTGGTCGCAGAGTGACAGAAACAGCAGCCAATTGCTGTTGTACAAGCAAGTGCACATAGCCTGGATGCTAACGCCCTTGAAAAACGTCCCCAGAGAGGCAGCTTATGGAGAGAGGAGTTCTTTAAATTAAGCTAGATTTGTAAGGAACCATGTACTGCCTGACTTCGAGCTAAATCCTGTGGCAGAACGGAATTCGAGGCTGGCTGCCAGGGAACAGAAACAGCTCGGGCACCAACGCATGAGTCCAGGAATGGCAGAGACAGGGGTGATGCGAGAACAGAAGTGAGCCTGAGGTCGGAGAGAAAGAAAACATCAAAACAGAGGGCGCATCCAGAGACAAAGCACAGAGATGTTGTCCCAGAAAGTTCAGATGCACAGAATAAAGAATGAGAGATCAGTAATAAGAAAGGGGATCTCATAAGAGAAAGGAAAAAGTCAAAGTAAGAAAAGAGAGCCTCTCAGCTGGGTGTGGTGGCGCACGCCTGTAATCTCAGCACTTAGGGAGGCTGAGACAGGAGAATGGCGAGTTCAAAGCCAGCCTCAGCAACGGCGAGGTGCTAAGCAACTCAGTGAGACCCTGTCTCTACATAAAACACAAAATAGGGCTGGGGATGTGGCTCAGTGGTCGAGTGCCCCTGAGTTCAATCTCCAGTACCAAAAAAAAAAAAAAAAAGAAAAAAAAAGAAAAGAGAGACTCTCTTTCTCTTCTTCATCTCATGAAAGAGACACGGCTGAAACCAAGTCATTTCAGCAGCTGACCTGACAGCTGCAGATCATAGGATAAAACTACTTCCCCACCTTGAGCCTCAATTTCATGAGCTAAGTAGGCTAACAGGCTTTGTCCTCGTTCTGCTGTCTAGGTTAGTCATTTACCTGTAGTAGGAGGAGCTTCTTCATATATCCCAATACAGTTGACTTCAAATCTCCTGGAGAAGAATCCAGCACAGTGAGGTGGGTCCTCCCCCAACTCTCATGACCTCCTAGCCAATGCAAACTCTTCCCGCCTTCTCTGCAGGGGAGAGAACACTGCAATTGTTTCCTATTTCGGGGACCCTCACTTTAATGGGCTCTAGAATCTCCTGGAGAAGCTTCATAAGAATATGGTTTCCTGAGTCCCAGCACCCAGAGATTTGGGTTCTCAAAGGAAGATAGCCTCTTTAAAACAAGTCCAGGTTGGGACATTTCAGGGAATGGGGAGTGTTATGATTTGGACCTAAGGTGTCCCCCAAAAGCTCACGTGTGAGACAATGCAAGAAGGTTCAGAGGAGAAATGATTGGATTGTAAGAGTCTTAATCCAATCAGGGGATTAATCCCCTGATAGGGATTAACTAAGTGGTAACCAAAGTGTCTAGGTTGTGGCTGGAGGAGGTGGGAATTGGGGCATGGCTTTGGGTATATATTTGTATCTGGTGAGTGGAGTCTCTCTGCCTTCTAATCACTGTGATGTGAGCTGCTTCCCTCTGCCACACTCTTCCACCATGATGTTCAGCCTCACTTTGAGCCCAGAATGGAGCCGGCCTTCTATGGACTGAGACCTCTGAAACCGTGAGCCCTCACATAAACTCTTTCTCCTCTATGATTGTGCTGGCTGAGTCCTTTAGTCACAGCAGCGAAAAAGCTGACTAAAATAGGCAGAGTGGCAACACATGAAAATTTTAGGACTTAGAGGATGCAGCCATCTAATTTGATACTAGTTACAAATTCTCCCAAAACACATTTTTATAAAATAACTTTTGTCTACTTGATTGAAAATGAAAGAAAACAGAATTTCTTTTCCTCCTAACATAAGTTATTGGGTAGGAAAGTACTTTTGTTTTTCTACGAAATTATTGAAGAAAAAGCAAAGTCCAAACTGTAAATGTATCCTAGGGGGGTCCAGGTGGGGAATGTATTTCTGCTTGGGGACCTCTTCACTTTGAAGTCTGGCATGGTGTCCATCCTTCCTCCAAGCCAGGGCCATGTCTGAGTGTCCCCAGCCCCACCTTCTCTGTATCTGCCATGCTCCCCCTTCTTAGGTCCACCATGAGAGTCAGGGCGAGGAGGAATAGAAGAGAATCCACCAGACAAAAGCTGTGGTTGTGCTTGCCTCTCACTATGTGAATGAAGGATCATCACTCTCTGAATTTTGTTTTCCTGCATCTATGAAAAGTGTCTAAGAGGTGTTCCTCACTGAGTTGTAATCATTGCATGAGATAAGGTATAAAAATTGCTTTGCAGAATAAGCATTTAAGGAACATGATCATCCCTTGGAGCCTTCTGTCTTCTTGTCTAGCAGAGAGTTACCTGCCCTCGTCAATACCCACATTTTTATATGCCTTTATCTGTGTTCTTAGAAAAAAGCCTTACCTTGGACCTTAACTCAGACAAAATTGCTGTTCATGTTGTAAGTCTTAGCAGCCTTTGGGTACTCTAGTTTGTCATTGTGGGTATGTCGTTTGTAGGAGGACCAGCAGCTGCTACTTTTAGTGCTGAGGTCGGGCGGCTGCAGGTCAACTTGCCTTTGGGGACTGGCTGAGTTGTGTATGGCCGTGAAACACAGAACAGGCAGAATCCTCCGTTTGCTTTAGTTTTGAAATGGCATTTGTACCATAATTTAAAGGATCGACATGACAAATTCTCAACTGAGTCTTCTCCTTGATCCCTTCTGGGCAATAAACAAGATGGAGAGTCTAATGCCCTTGTGGGAATTCAAACATGTCATACCCACTGACAGGCAATCATGATTCTAATGAGGGAAGAAGAATTTAATTCAATAAAAAACCTATTAGAATTGACAGTACAAATGTAAACAGGTCCCTGGTGGATAATTCTTGCTTGGCCTTCTCCATGGCTGTATTGGTTGACTTGTACCATAACCAGACCTGGACAGCAGAGATTCTACTCTGCTTTGACAAGCAGGGATGGATATGTTCCCTCTCTAACCTGAGGTATAATATAGCGCTGCTTTGAAACCGTGTACCAGGTGGTCAGGTGTAACCTGTAAAGTGACATTTTTTTTGCCTCATTTTTAGAGGAGGAGGGATTCTGTGATGCCTGGAGACAGATATTGCTGGGGATTATTCTTTTGTTGCTGTTTTTCAGAAGATTTGAACTGTGAAAATCAACTACTTTGGTTTCCCCCTGAGAATTTTGCCTTATCATGAAGAATAGTTTTACGAATGTCTGAAGTTTTTTCCTTCTGTTGTAACAACTGGATTTTAAAGACTTTTCATTGGACCGGTTTATGAATTGCCGCCCATTTTTGAAAATGTAAATCTCACCCAACAAATACACCGTTCCATCTTTGGTACATATTCTTAAGAATTAAATAGCATTATTTCTTGAGAGAACTTGAGACATAATTATGTCATAGCATCAACAGTTGCTTGTACAAACAGTGGTTCTTCTTCTTTGTTGTTTTCTTTTAATGCTTTGGAGAGACAGTAACATGTTTGTTTTTTTTTCTCTAAAAAAAGAATAAATCTAAACATTGGCTTTACTGAAAAACAACAAAACAAACTTTGGTTCATTAATAACATTAGAGAAATTTACTCTTAGTATTTTAACGTTCTCTCCATTTTCTTATTTTTAAGTCTCTGGTTCAAAATTGACTCCATCATTATTCATCTCTGCCTTTCTTAATGGAGATTTATAGACAAAAGCAATAGACTCACTGCCCCTGCCCAGTGGTTTTTCCTCTGTGATGGTTTGGCTGTCTGGGAGTCAGAGTATCCACAGCACTGTGGTACTGGGCCCAGGAAGCTGTTTGCACCGTGTGCTCTGTTGGGATAAATAATATCTGATACACAAATGGAATCATTACTTTTCAAATATGTTGATTCTATAGGATTAAGTATCATGCACGTTCATTGTCTTTTTTGTGACTATCGATTTTCTTGATTAGTGGATGCTATCAGGGCAGCTCATATCACATGAGGGCATTGTGACATTCTTGACACTACAGAAGAAATTGATCTGGTATTTCTTAATATTGGGAATATTAAGGATATTAGTATATCCTTAATATTGAGGGTCTGAGCCTTTCCTTGTATTTTGAACATATTTGTCATTATTAAGATGTCATCTGTGCCTCAATTTCCACATGGGAAGGGAGAGGGCCTTATTATAAGGTCAGCTGCTCCTGAGCTGAGAGGAGCTGGCACTGGTGCCTCCTGCCATAGTTCAACAGTGCTGCAGGGCTCTCAGCACACTTGGCTCTGCCCTCTGTGAAAGCCTGAATGAAATATTTATTACTTTTTTTTTTTTTTTTTGCGGTAACAATGAACAAATGTCCACTTCTTAGGGTTGCTTTCTTCTTGCCTCCTTTTTTTTACTCTCTAGTTCTTGCTCAAGACTGCTCTGTCTCCACAAATTAAGGTGCTGAACTTTACAAAAAGAATCCGATGTTGCTCGTCCAAAGCTATTCTGAAGGAAGAAAGGAGGAAACTCCTATTTCCTGAGTGGTTGCTGCATGCTGGGTTTGAACCTTTTATCCCTTGTAGACATCATGATTGCCATTATCACAGAGAGTCATCTGGGCCTTGGTGAGAAGAGTGGCAAGGTGCTAGGTGTTTGCAGCAAAGTAGGTGGGGAGCCCAGCAGCCAATCCTTGGTCTGGAAATTTCTAAAGTTAATCTTTTGTTACATCCTTCCCTCCCTCCCTCCTACTTTTCCTTCCTTCCTCTTCCTCCTCTCTCTTCCTCTTCTCTCTATAAGAGCTCAGTAGCTTTACTTTAGGTGCAAGATTTCACTTATGATATTAAATAGATGCCTGTTTATTGTTTGTGAGGTTTTATTTCCATGCCTAGGAGAATCTGAACCTAGTGTCTGACATTTTGGGGTTTATATCTTGGAAACCTATTGCTGAGCAGTTCTAAATATACTAGGAAGTCAAGTTTCTTCCTTTGTTTACCTAGACAAGAGAGGGCTCATTTGAACAACAGAAACAAGTTCTAATTATAAATTTTAAACCAACATTGAGTCTTTTGCTAATTGCATTCACCTGCATTTTAACGTTATTCTCCCAAGACTTATACATTTGGACGTCGTTACCGAAGGGCCTCTGTGGAGTCCCGATGCTCTCACTCTGCCTCCAGAGGCAATGAGTAGTATTTTAAATGCTTTGTCCCACCTTGCTCGTTGGCCATTTCTCTTTTGATCTATGTCCGGTTTCATCAGTAATTCTGTAATTTTGCTCTTTCTTGCCAAGTCTTGGAGCCGTGAGCGGTCATGGACAGCTCGCAGTCCTGACCTTTTCTGCCTTCTGTGTTCTCTTGCAGAAGCACTTGAAATAGTAAACAGCAGAGTGGAGAATTCCCCCGTGGAGCTCTGCTGCCTGCTTCCTTTCACACGCCCGCAGGCCTGTTCGCTGGCAATTCAGGCACGTGTAAGTGTGCGCGCCCCTCTCCCGGCCCCCTGGCACATAGCACTGAAATCGGTGGCCTTCTTTTTTGAGCGTGGAGCACACCTGGGCTTTTCTGTGTGTGAGGCAATCTCCTGCCACCTTACCTTCTCAGCCACGGTGGAGAAGGGCAAAACTTTGGTGCTTTGTAGGACAAAATCCACTGACTTCCAAAGAAAAGAGGTGTGCTGAAGAGCAAGGGAAAGATGCGGAGTCAAAGTTGGGAACTCACATGTCTTTGGATCTCTGTGAAAGTCAGCGAAGCCTCTGAGGGCTGAGAGCTTTGTGCTGAATAAACACTCAGAAATGGAGAGCTGCTGACCTCAGGCTCCTGCAGCCTTTGACCCGGAAGCTCTTGCAGGTCAACTTCCCTTCACACTCATCCTCCCAGAGTACAGAATGTTTTCCTGCCATGGAAGGGGTCTGCTGACCCTGAGTGCAGTGTTGTGGGTCCCACTGGCTAGATGAAGCTGGACCTTTAGCTTCTCGGGACATTCTAGTGCTCCAGGAAAGTGGAAAACAGGAGCAAACTGGATGGTATCCTTATAGGACAATGACCCTCCCATCTGCCACAGCTATAGAGAAAATGGCGGGAGGCTCAGGGCAAGAGCATTGAGCACTTGGAACTCAGACAAGCTCTTGGATGTCCTGTACTAATTAGCCAATTATTATCCCCATTTTTACCAAGGTCAGTACCCTAGAAAGAGTGCTCTTCTCTTTTTGTTTGGCTTCTACTTTGGCTCTATGAGGTCTTAGAAGAAAAAAGTAACAAGAGGAAAGAGAAACATGATGTGACTGTGAGGGAGAATGAAAGATTGCGTTGAAACAAAACTTTTAGTCTTTATTCATTACTCATTCATTCATTCATCAATTTTTTTTAGAGCATCTTCAATATGCACAGAACCAAGTGAATTGCTAGCATCACAAATGTAACCCAAGTTAATGAAAAGTTTTCATCCTTCCAGAAGAACTCTTTACATTGTTAGCCAATAAAGTGGTGCATGCCTTTCCCCGGGAAGTTGGGTCGCCCTTTCTAAGATGCCGTGAGAGGGCACCTGTGTCTGCTGGGGTCAGCTTGCTCTGCCCTTGCCCCTTGGCACTTCTTGTATCTACCCTTGCTGCTCTGGCTCTCTGTTTCTGCTTTGCCCCAAAGTATGAACGTATTTTCTTCCTTCATTGCCCGAACTGCTGCTGTGAGCTGGTGATAAATAGATCATAGTGGTATTTTCAAAGTCATTGTGGGAGAATTCTAATGCAGAAGAGGAAACACCTGCTATCACTGTGCCAAGGGCATCTCTTTCAGCCCTGGCCAGCGGCTATCTTGCTGGTGGAGTTCACACCCCACATCTATGTTGTCCCATCCACTAGTCTTGGGCTCTTTCCTGGGGAACAGCAGGGAGGACTTTCTTAGTGGCCAGATGATGTCTCCTTAGAGGTGCTCCAGGCCATCAAAGGGCTTGATTTTAATACTGGCTTGTTTTTGTTTTAGTCTTTCTTTTCATATCTGTCTATGGGCACTTTCTTTTCAGATTAAAAAGTACACCACAGTGTTTTCCCAAATTAAAAAAAAAACAAAAAACAAAAAACAATTTTACCCTGAAGATAAATTCTTTTGCACAACCTAGAGTCCTAGAATGCAGACATAGCCGTGGGCAGCTTTTAGAGGAGCATTCTGCTTCATAATTAAGATGACAAGGCCCCTGCTCGCAGCCTGAGCATACTGGAAGAGACAACGAGTGAATGCGCTTTATAGCAGAATATCATAGGTGACATGACCGGGCTGTGCGTGGGCTGCTATAGGACCACACAGGAGGGAGCATTTAATTCCACCCTCCGATCCTCCCAGAAGGCTTTATAGACTTACTTGAGTTAGGAATTTTCCAGGAAGATAATGGAGAGACAGCATTCCAAGCAGCTAGAACAGTATGTGAAAATCACAGAGGCATGAATGAGGCTGGCAGCCTGGAGGAACAACAAGTTTTTTTTTTTATGATGGGAGCGTAAGATGTGGGGTGGGCCCGGACTGCACAGCGTGTTTAGAGTTGGGAAGCAGCTTCTCTATCAGCCAAGCCATGGCCAGACACATGCATTAAAGGCTGCTGTGCAGTGCAGAGGATAGACTTGGGAAAAGGCAGAAAAAGGCACACATCTAAGGCTGCCCTTCCATCAGCTCTGCTGAGGAATCCCTGAACCCTGGCAGGACCCATGAGCACAGAAGAGGGATGAGGATGAGCTATCTGGCAAGCCAAGTGACCTCACCTACAAAGTGGAGAGGTGGGGCAGCCCAGCTTCCTCCCTGTGCTCACCAGGGTGCTTAGAACAGGGTCTGCATCCGGCATGTAGAAGTCAACCAATAAAATAAATATTGGTTGAAAGAATGAGTGGTAAGCTGGTCATTGGTTTCAAAGATATGTATAGTAACCAGCATTCCAGGCACGTGAATGCGGCTGAGGAGTCTGCATTGTGCTTACATAGGCACAATGTAAGTTTTTGAATGACATCTCTTTTCTGCCATTTTTAAATGGTAATTTGGGAGTGGCTTTAATAAAGAGGCAAATTACAATGATGTGGTCAGGCGCAGGAGGACTTCAAAGGACAGTGAAGTGCCTGAGTGCAGTTCCCATTCCTCAAGAGAAGCAGCAAGGAGTGTCACTGGAGCCCCAAAGGGGAAAGTTATGTAGAGTGGGCTGTCTTGGCAAGACCTGTGAATTTCCGTAGAAGTAGACAGACACCTGGAAGAGGTTAAGAGAAAAAAATATTCTGCTGTTATTCTCTTCTCTCTTTGAAATCTTCTAACAGGATTCCCTAGTGGCCAAAGGACAAGGAGCCTGTGTCGCTCCCTAGGCAGAGACCAAGGTTTGCAGCCACCTCTGTCTTTGCTCAAGGTCAGGATGCATGTGGAAGCAAACAGAAGTCTCCCTTCAAGGACTCCACCTGTTTTCACCTTCTGCTTTATCTGTGGCTTCTGAGTTATCCAGGCTTCAAATTAGTCTTGAGGCCCTCTTCCATAGATGCAGCTCATTTTTTGATCTCTAGAGGACGGTCTGGTGAGCACTTGATGGACAACCCAGCCAGCTTGCTGGAAGAGAGTGAATTCAGCTGGGTGCTGAAGTAGCAAGGTGGAAAGATCTTCTTGTGGATTTCAAATTTGGTCTGAAAATGTGAAGTCTCAAATATAACTAAGGACATCATTTGACGATTTGTGCCATGACTGAACATAGCCCTTGCATGTGGTCACCTCAAAGGGGAAGGCAAGTGACACGTGCTGGGTGTCTACCGTGTTCAGGTCCAAGTCAGGTGCTTTACAAGCCTGGAGCTTTTGAGTAATTGAACTTGGAGGTCCACATTGGTCACCAGCAGATTCACAGCTGTATTGAAGACAACCTTGATACAAAAGAAAACTTCCCATTTCTGTACTTTACTTTGGCTAAACTGGAGGATTTTTGCAAAGCTTTGAAAAATTAAACTAATGCAAAAACCTCAGCTGGGTGGAACACGTCAACTATTAAATAACGACACTTCAGGAGGCAGCTGAGCATAGAGCATGGTGGCCCACTAAAGCTGCAGAAAAATCTAAATAGACAGAATGCAGAAGCTCAGTAGGAATTTGACTAGGCTAATAATATTTCATGGGTATATAAACCTGTAATTTAGCCTCCGGATTTCTGCCCTCTGTTACCCTTCTCTACTTGGTTTTCTCATGTACTTTCCAACACGGAAAATAAGGTTGTCATAAACCTTCTACCTTGGTTGATGGATTCATTGCAAGCAGCTCAGGCTTTTTACTACAAACCACAATTAGGAGTCAATGGGGCTCAATGGAACTAGAGGATTTGATGCAGTCGAGCCTGGCAGCTCTTGGGTTTTTTGGCAGCCTCTTGGTGACCCTGGGCCCCCTCTTCTGAGAATTCTATTTTTTACAAATGAAGCCAACCATGGAGGTTCTAACTTTGACAGCCCCTTCCTCAGTGAAGTCCTAATAAGCCAGGTGGGTGAACTAACATTTCCCTTTGTAGGTTTTGCTAATACCCAATTCCATTGTCCAAATGAAGACGACAGCCTACAAGTCCTGAGAGAAATGGAAGTGTGGCTTCTCGAACTCAGCGTTACTGGAGGAAATATACTGACAAATGCTCACATGAAATCCTAACCTTTCTGACTTAGCTGAAGCCAAATTGAAATCATTGCTGCAATCAGTCAGGAACACTTCTTTCTAAAATCGCAGCCTTCTGGAAATCCTTTCTCTGTGACTGCAGTAGCCCCGGTTATCCCGATAGGCACAAAACCATTATTTTTTAAAGGCGAGATATATTTTGTTAATTCTTGCTTTTACTTGTTATAAAACACTCTAGGTCCTTGCAAAACTGCCCCGTTAATTCTGAGCCTCTCTGTGACGTGACGTAGGTATGCTCACAAACGAGGGCAGCCACTCACGCCTTGGCATCTACTGGTCACAGCACTACCTGCTCCTGGTTTTTCTGGGCATTTCTGCATCTACTTGATGCTGCCGCTTATGTCACATCTAGTGGCATCAGAGTCCTGGACTGTCAAAATCTCCTGGAGCTGTCAGTATACTCAGCTGTGCTATTTTAGGTAAGGACAGTTTTTCTCTGTTAGTCAAGTACCAATGAGGCATTGCTCTCTGCTACTAAACTCAAAACATTACAAATTTTATAATCTCTTCAGTTTTAGTTTGAAATCCATTTTCCCCCTAAGGAAGAAGAATTTACAGGGGTTGGAAGAACTATCCAGATGTCAGGTGCTATGTTCTTTCTCTCTGGCCACTGGCCACTACGCACTAACCCTCTTTGGGGTCAGTTTACTCCCTGAGGTTTCTTGGTCTTTCAGGTAAATATGAGTCCTTGCAGGTTTGCCTCACCAGACTGCGCGATGCTCAGATCTGAGGCCTGGCAGTGAAAACTGTTTAGAATTGAGTGGGATCTCCTTATTTTTTATTTTTTTACTTTTATTTTTGGTACTGGGGATTGAACTCAGGGGCACTCGACCACTGAGCCACATCCCCAGCCCTATTTTGTGTTTTATGTAGAGACAGGGTCTCACTGAGTTGCTTAGCACCTTGCTGTTGCTGAGGCTGGCTTTGAACTTGCCATTCTCCTGTCTCAGCCTCCCTAAGTGCTGGGATTATCGGCTTGAGCCACCGCGCCCGGTGGGATCTCCTTATTATATGTACAAGGTTGCATTGAAAATCACTGCTTTGAGACTCTCCCATTCAGACCCATGTAGGGGAGTGAGAGGAACCAAACCGGATGGATGGCATTTATCATGGGCTGGATTTGATGCTGAAATACCTCAGAATGTGAAGTACTCAGAATGGAGATGCATTCTTTATTGAGGTCATTAAATTAAAATGAGGTCCCTTGGGTGGGCTCTCATTCAGTGTGTTCCTATAAGAAGAGGAGCACAGAAGTGCTCAGAGAGGGAGATGGAGTGAAGAGGGGAGAGAACCTGGTGGTTTATAAGCCAAGGAGAGAGTCCTGGGACCTCAGGGCCCTTGAAGGAATCAACCCTGCTGACACCTTGATTTCAGACTTTGAGACTCTAGAACTATGAAACAAATAAATTCCTGTTCTTTAAGTCACCCAGTCTGTAGTACTTTGCTCCAGCAACTCCAATAAATAAATAAATAAAAATTAAAACACAATCCTAGGAAAAGTTCACAGCCACTGTGTTGGGGCAGGCATTGAGGGTCTGGCTTTGCCTGGAGGGGTAGAAGCAGTCCACCTTGCACTTATGTGTGACATCTGAAAAATGCGGGCAGGCTGGAGAAGTGCCAGTGTCAAGGCAGGCTGGCAGGCAGTGACAGGTGGTGCTTCTGCAGGGCGGTGGAGCATGGTGGTGGGGGGTCTGGAACCAGGCAAGATGTTCAGACTCAGGAAGGCATGCATCACTGTCAGGAGCCCATCAGACTGAAAGACCAGAAAGACAGGGCTCTGGTTCTGAAGAGACTGAGGACAAGGCTACGTTCCAAGGGAGGGAGCAGGGCTGGGGGTTGGTGGTTGTAAGTGGGGGAGGAACGTAGGCTCCTGGTCATGGGAGGAAGGTCATGCCCAGTCACTAGAATATGACCACAAAGAAGACTGGAACAACCAAGGTCATTTTCAATCTCAAACACTTGTATTTCTGACCTATATGTCCTTAAATCACCCTGACTAGGGATATATGGCATTCTAGTATCTAAAGCAAGCCTCAACCTATAAGAAATAATGTCAAATGGCTTCAGCAGTCAGTAGTAGTGGCCCGGGGGACAGGTAGGTCATTACACTGACAATACAATTCTGCTGAATGAACAAGAGGGTACAGCTTCCACAGGAACCATTTGCTTGGTATGCTTATTAATTTCCAATGTGCCATTCTGGGATCTTTCCCAGAAATGTCATCCATGACTCCTGGGAGGAATTTTTTCCAAGCAGGTGTCACCGCTTTGCTGCTTAGAGAGGGAGCTTTTGAAAGCAACAGGAGTTCCATTTCGTCTACCAGGTAGTCTAGGCAGAAGCAAAAATGCCCAGCGTAGGAGAGAGGGTAAAAACCGTAATGAGAGTTTCAGAGTAGTCATGTCTGTAAGTGGAATACCACTGAAGAAGTGGCTCCACTGGTTTGTGAACACACTGGAGCTACTAGCAGAGAACATAGCCTGAAATTTTCTGGGACTAATGCCTTAGGACACCACCTTCCAGACACTTCACAGTTGTAGAATCTTTTGTTCAAATGGACTTTCCATGTGGAATCAGACAGAAGATGAGCATCTTTTGCTGAAGCAGGGTGAAAGGCTCATATCCTGCCCAGCCTTATTCCCACCCAGATAGTTTTTGGTGAGTTGCCACTTGAACGACGTATGTAACTTTCAATTTGCTCAAAAAAGAGTCATGTGTTAGTCAGTGTTCTGTTGCTATGACAAACACCTGAAATAACTTAAAAAGAGGAAAGGTTTATTTTGGTTCACAGTTTCAGAGGATTCACTCAATGGTCCCCATT
This sequence comes from Xerus rutilus, assembly GCA_028644305.1. NCBI lineage: Eukaryota > Metazoa > Chordata > Mammalia > Rodentia > Sciuridae > Xerus > Xerus rutilus. The sequence continues at coordinate 13,104,238 of CM053408.1, read as the reverse complement.
GCCTTTGGGCCTGTGGTGGGGTAGTTCATCATGGTGGGAGTGAGTGGTGAAGGAAGCTGCTCACCTCATGGAAGCCAGGAGGCAAAGAGTGAGGAGGAGGAAGAAGAGAAGATGGGAGTCCCATAAGGACTCCTTCCCAATGAAGTAACTTCCTTCTAGTAGGCCTCATCACCTAAACTTTCCACCACCTCCCAATACTGCCAAATGAGAACCACACCTTTAACATGAGCTTTTGTGGTATTGTTTAAGATCCAACAAGCAGTTTGCTCATTAATTGGCCAAATTGAAGTGTTATACATATGGAAAAATCAAGGAAAGTTTTAGATATTTAAAATATGTGACTTGCAACCTTGAAGGATACAAAGAAGGTCAGTTTAATGGTTGTCCCAATTAATGCTTTTAAACAAAGCATCTCCATAGTTAATGGCTTGAAATACCAATATTTGTTTAATTTACTCATGAATTGCCCTGTGGTGAAGTTTGCTGGGGGTGGTTTATCTCTGTTCACGTGATGTGAGGCTGGGGCCCAGGTGGGCTTGGGGATCCACCCTGAGATGGTGATTAGTGACCTAATGCTGGCAGTCAGCCGGGGATCCTGGGGGACCATTGAGTTTAAGCCTTGATTCGTTTTCATGTAGCCTTCTCCTTGAGTCCCTTAAGCTTCCACAGTGTGGCAACTGGGTTCCAAGAACGAGTGTTCCAAGAGACAGGTGGTGGAGGCTGCCAGCTTGGTAAGATCTTGGCTTGGAAGCTGGCACAGTGTCATGGTTACCTGAATTCATCGGTAGAAGCAGTTACAGATCTCATTCATGGAAGGCGTGGGGACACAGAGATTATGTCTTCCTGGGAGGCTGTCAAAGACTCTGTGGCCATCTTCAAACCACCACAGTTGTGATGTGTGTGTGTGTCTCTCTCTCCCTTTCACTTTCTCATATCATATCCTCTTCCTCCTCCTCAACTATGACAGACAGGTATGGAACCATCGCTGTGTGGCAGACAAGCTGTTCAGTACTTCAGCAGCACACAAGAGCTTCCTGTCCCCTGTAATCCATCACTGAAGAAAAAGTCACTGTTCACCATCACTTACTCTAAACAAATACTTAATCCTGCCCTTGGCGTGTGCTGGACCCTGGAGGAAAAACCAGAAGCAGGAAGACCCAGGACCAACTTTTAATGTGTTTATAGTTGACAGCTGTTGCACAAGGTGGAACGCGGGCAGATGTGCAGAAGTGGGAAGTGCTAGGTTTGTTCAGGGAAGGATGCTTCCCGTGGTTTGGAAGGGGAGCTGGGTGCACATGAGAGAGAGCTATGGAGGACAAAGTAGGAAAGATGACCAGGTCTAACCCAGTTCCTCTGTCCTGGAATGCTCTTCATTCTCAGCCGTCAGTTGAACCTCTTGCAAACCCCTGCCTGTCCAGTGAATCCTTCTCGCTCCTGAACCAAAGTCAGTCACTCCTTCTCTGTGCTCTCCTCCTGCATCTCCTTATAAGTCTATAATAAAATTGCTCATATCCTGTCTCCTGCAATAGTTGATGACTATAAATTCACGGAAGATGAATTCTGGGTCTTCGCGGTCCTGGTTTTCCCTGCGGGATGCAGTGCATGAAGTAGGCAATGTTTAAATATTTGTCAAGTGTAAGTGATCATAAGTAGAGACTCTTTAGGGATAGATTGGGGAAGAAATGAAGTTCCTCTTGTGAACAGGTGATCGTGACATTTCCCTGGTGTGTCTCTGAACTGTTGCATCGTGTGTCCGGCGCATGTTTTTAAAGCTCTGGTGTGGAATGCTTAGCCTCTTATATTTTATTTGAGAATAAAGATTTGTCCTGTGCTCCCGCAGATGTGAAGCTCTGAAATGCCATCCACAGCTGCTGTGAAAGGGAGTCTCGCCTCACGCTGGAGGATGGCTGGAGGCATGGGGCGATTCTTCCTGTTGCCTTTGTCCGGTGACAGCGTGGCTGCACAGAGCTGGAGACATTCCATTTCCTGCTGTAGACGTTGAGTGAGGATTTTCGCCTTCTCCAGTGCTTTCCTTTCAGAGTCTCAAAGGCTTGCCTGCTGGGATGGAAAAGCATTCCAGAGCAGGCACAGCTCACTTTGGGTAAGAAACCTACAGGCAGCTGGAGGAAAATAAGGCTATGAACCAGGGTCTGCAGAACCAGCCCAGGTTCTGAGTCTGTTGCCAGCTGCCAGCAGGGTCCAGAAGAACAAAGAGAAGCAGATGGAACATGTGACAGGGGTCAGGACACCTGGGTCCTCTGTGGTTTAGGGCAAAGGAGGCTTTGGTGGTTAGTCCAAGTTAGAAGACAATGTCATGACTAGAGGGATTTTAAGAAGCAGCCTAGGAAATCACTTTAAAAGTAAACCAAATGGTCTGAGTGAGATTGTCAGAGGGTGATCTCAAGGCCACAAACACTTTGAAGAAAAAGATGAAATGCTCTGAAAGCTACAGAGCGGGAGGTGGGGGGATAACCCTACACGAGGTTTATTTTGATATCCCCTAAGTCTAATAAAAATTAGAAAAAGCCTTTAGGAACGAGGAGAGACTCAGGGAAGGAGGATAAATCATGCATTTTTAATCCTTATTAATTTCTTGGCTTATACACTTGAGGTTGAACAAAAATACAATCAAAATCCACTTTTTGGCATTTTGGATTTAAAGAAAGAGGTCATGCCATTTGCCAGGGACTGTCCACCACTGTGATGATGGGCAGGCATACCTCTGTCTATTACAGAGGCACTTTCTGAGTAGCGGAATAGCATGAGGTGACCAGGGCCTCTGTTGTGTGTGGGTTGATGTTGGACCTCCCCCTCAAATCATGGCCTGGTGGGGGCTGTGACAACTGTGCAGGAAAGGCTCACCACAACACGTTGTTAGCTCGTCTCTTCTTGATTCCTTTTCTACTCTGGATTTCTCTCCTGCCCTCCCCTCAAATGAGAATGTCACTTGTCCAAGATTGGGTACCTTGCCTGTGTTGGGCACTGCTGTATCTCAAGTGCATAAAGGCACAGTGGCGGCCTCCCAGGACCCACTCCATAATGGGTGGCTCACGAGTGGGTACTTGCTTCACTTGCAGCTGGTCTTTCCACAACTTTGTCTTGCTAATCATGCCATGTAACTTTCCAGAATTACATCTGTAACTAGAAACACAGTAAAGGCCACAGGATGAACAGCAGGGAGTATGGTTGTGGTAACAGAGCCTCAAGCATCCAGGGGGGAATGTGAGTTGGACCCCAGGGTGAGAGGCACCATCTTTGCAAGGGCGTCGAGTCCAAGTGGACAAATGATATGGACACCACCTGTCATGGGGCGCCTCGTGCTTTTCAAAGGAATGCCTCTCGTGTTTGCTCATCTAAAGCCTCCAAGAGGACAGTGGGAGGGCAGGGTAGTCTTCAGGCCCAGTATGCACAGAAGACACGGTCACAGAAGGATCAGGAGAGGCTGTGGGTGGAGCTCACACTAGAGCCCAGGCCTCTTCTTACTCTTTAGAACGGAGCTCTTGTCCCCGATTATGGGCGCTGGGAGAGGCTGATGTGCTTTCCTAGAATATAATGACCCTGTGTCCAAAGATGAGAATTTGAAAGAATAGCTTCAAGCAGAGTGGGAGGGCATTTTGGCTGTGTGACGGGATGGTTTACAGTCACCAAGGTGAATCACTGAAGCCTTAAAGGTGATGCCAACCTGAGCTCCATTCAGACAGGTGAGCAGAGAACTTGAAAAATAGGAAAGCAGTTTGTTTACTTTTTTCCTTTTCCTTTAACTTAAAACATGTGTCTAAGGAGCTGAGCACCTGGGAAGCAGGGGGTCGTTTGGTGTGTCATCATTGAAGGCCATTTCCTTTACAAATCTGAAATACCCAGGCAAGTTATACGTCCATCTTATTTCTCTTCTGAAGGCTAAGTTTCTCTGGGATTGAGACCCACAGTCTATTCTGCATCACTCTGATGTGATAGAAGAGTCACCTCCTCAGGCTCTACAGTGTGACAGTGTCTGGTACAAGCAGCAGCGTGGTTCTCTGTGACTCTGGTAGGCTGTGCAAAGGCCACACTTCTTAAAGCTCACTTGTAGAAGGCTGTAAATATAAACACAGTTGTGAGCTGTGTAATGATGTTCCTGTCCATGGCTGAGTGCACGTATGTCAGTGGCTCAACCACATAGTCTAGGTGTGGGGTGGACTGTACCATCTTGGCTTGTGTAAGCACACTTGGTGTTTGTACAATCAAATCACCTGGAGATGCATTTCTCAGAACAGGTTAAGCACTGTTTGGGGAGATGGGAGAAGGGTTTCTTTTGATTTAGCCAAATACATAATCAGAAAATATAGGGGGATAGGATTTCTCTTCCCCATCATCCCGAACCTTGATGGACAACTAGCAGGAGCACGGGAATATCTCACTTTTGTGAAGAAATTTCGTATAGTGATACCATACTAACAGGCTGGACTTCAATTTTAAGTTATGTGATATTTTTAACTTATTAACAAAAAAGATGGCAGTTGAGATGAAGTCTCTTGAATTAGTGTTGATTTGCATGGTTCCTTTTTTGCTGTATCCTCATAAGAAATATGGTAGGGCATTTTCTGCTCCACATTTTAATTAATCTTTCAACTCTGTTTATCTGTTAGAGAGCAGAGCTTCTCAGTTGCTTTAATGAGAAGGCGACATTAAAACCCAGAGTAGGTCACGAGAGTACAGGATTAAGTGACTGTTTCGCTTTGAACGGGGTTATTTAGAATTCTGAAGATCTCTAACTTCTCATCCTCAAACGTGTTTTAAAGATGAATCGTGGGCATGCCAGTGTGCTGGGGTCAGTCCGCAACTGTCTATGGACAACTGAAGTCGGGGACAGTCACAGCCTCCTCTCTCCATCCAGCAGTTGTGATCCCGTCACTCACTCACTCTTCTTCTTTTAATATTTGTTGGAAGTCTTAACAGGAAGCAAAACGACATTCTTCACATTTTCTAATTGGGTGTGTTTTCTGCTGTGAAGGGAAATGGACAAAAGGTTAAGTAATGGGAGGAGGGGGCGAAAGGCAGACTTGGAATGTAAAGTGGGTGGTTGGATGTCTACACTGCTCCAGGCAAGACAGTGTTCAATTCTGATTGGAGCTACAGGTTTTTCTCAAATGGCCAGGAGCTCTCCTCAGCCAAGAGGAGTTGCCTGCTCCTCACAGCAAGAGCAACCCTGGAGAGTAACCCTCCAGGGCACCAACTGGGCTGCTTTTTTGTAGGATGGATTCAAATGCAAATTCTACCTGCTCTTTGGTATTCGGGAGGCTCTCAGCTAGAGTCCTTGGAAGTCTGGACCCTTTGTGAAATCTGAGGAATCAATCTACCTTCTCCTAGGTGCCCGCTGCGCTAACCTCTCTGCTGCTCCTTTCTCTGGTAGAAAAGATAAACGAAAATCCCATTATTCAGCCCATGCTATTGTGGTGGCAGTTTCCTTTGAGCCTCTTGGCAAAACCCTGCTTGCTTTAGAACTGTACATCATATTGGATCCATTGAGAGCCATTATTTATCTGACAGGATATTTATAAAAGCCGGCATTAGCTGCAACTCCAAGTCAATATGTTTCTCTCTTGCTGACACACATCACACCAACAGGCTTGAAATATTTAAATACAATAGTCCCTTCAAGAAATCATTAATTTTTCTATCACTGCTAGAAGTGATAATTTGATGGAAATGGATTTAGTCGAAATAGCTGAGCCCGACTGGAATGGATACTTGAAAGCACCCGGACTTTGGAGAAGTCAGCATAGGACACAGTGAGGGTCCATTGAGGACCAGAACCCAGAGCCCCAGGGGCAGTGGTACAGCTGCAGCCGCCTTACCCCCCAGGGCCATCCCACACACTTCAGTTGGGAAGACTTTAAATATCAAGGAGAGGAGAAGAAGCAGGGGACCAACCACCTCATTACTGGCAGTGTCCCTGTCTCTCTGTCCCCGCCCGCCAGCCCGCCTGCCTCCTGCATGTCTTCTCCTGCACTCTCCTTTGCCCTCCTCTCTCTTTTATCCTTCTCTCCATTTTTCTCTGCCTCTTTCCTGGGCTTCAACTTTTTGCTCTTTGATCTTCCTCTTTTCTTATGCACTTTCCCTGCCGTGTGTGGCTTCACTGAAATTGAGGACAATCTTCAGTGTTCCCTTCAGGGTCTCTGCTCTTGAGAGGGGTGGGGTCGGGATGGTGCATCTGCACTTGGCTTTTGGCTCACTCCCTTCTGGGGTTCCTCATGCATAATGAATGCGAAGGTTTCTGTGCCCCTTCGCCAGCCACCCACCCAGGACAGGGAGTCAAACTGTGCGACTTTCTGGACAGATGAAGGACTTGGAACTGGTCCGGAATACAGTACCTTATGTTCCTGGGAGTGCTTCCTGACCAGAGGAGAGAGTCTGTACAATTGTGAGACTGCCAAGCCAGCATTAAGATCTTCATAAAGAGCAGAGGCAGAGCCTTTCTATACCGGAAATGGCTTCTCGGCTCTGATGATGAGGCAAACAGTCAGAGAGGACACACATTTTTCTATGTATTTCTGAATGAAAAAAGGTTGGTTGAGCCAGGAAAATAAGTACAAAAAATAAATAAATAATAAATAAATAAAGTTGCATATTTTATTTTTTTTGTAAAATAGAAAATAATTTGGTATAGAATTAAATTATTGTGTTGGGCTATACATTGGCATTTTTATCTCAAATTCGTGGTTCAGAAGGAAATCAGAAGGTCAGAGGAACATGAACAGGATGGTGTGGAGAATTCCTTCGATTGCCCCCTGTCCTGCTGTCCACCCATTTAGTCCACGCTGCCTGCTTGAACCCTACCCACAGCCCCGCCCCTGTCCTGTTACTTTGTTCTTGCTTCTGACCTACAGTCAGCCATAGTTGCACACATTTTTCTGTGTATTTCTGAATGAAAAAAGCAGCTCTGGGTCATTATGAGAAAGAATAATGCTTTCTGAATTCAAAGATCTTACATGTTTAGAATTCAGCCGTGGAGAAAGAAAAGAGTTATCAGGCACAAGCAATGTATGGTTGGCAGAATAAGGAGACGGCGAAGAATAAGAAGTCCCCTGGAGGCTGGAGTGGAAAAAGGTTCCCGTAGGAGGTGAAGATTCAAATGAGTTGAATTTGGAAGGGAGTGCTGGATTCTAAGTGGAGCAGATAGAGCAGAATGTTACCGGAGACGCGTAAAGAGAAATCGAGCGTGGGCTAATATTTAATGAAATATAACCTCTCCCCGGAGTATTTGCTCACAAGGAAGAACTAGAAAAAAATAATCAAATCATTAATGCTGTGAATCTCAGGCTCCAGGACAGGAGGGTGGGACGTGTGTGTAAGGGCAGCCCAGCCCCACATCAGTGATGCTTGTGTAAATTCTGCTGAGATGCTTGACTGGCTAGCCACTTCTCAGGTCCGCCTATGACCGAATTGTATAGAAGTAGAACTTTGCCCTTCTTCATTGCCTTGGTAAACTTCACTGCTGAACTCCACAGGGCTTATTTAATGCCAGTTGTGAACTATATCTCCAATTACTCCTGCTGAGAAGGCCGCTGAATCTCTGGGTTCAACCTCAGAGCCCATGAAGAAAAGAAGTGATTTAAGATTTAAGAGTGTCAAAGGTGGCGTTCAGGCATTGGGCCATCTTTCTGGATTGTCTCATCTCAATTTACGCAGGTGCCTAGGACATCTAGGCTAAGAAATGCCTTTGGGACTGTCTGACTCAGAGTCTCTTACACTGGTCATGCAATCTTGGAGATTTGTGCATTACCCACCTGGCTTTAAAATTTTTTTTATTTAGATAATCATCTAAGAGAGTTTTTTTTTTTGAGTGTAAGAAGAATGGGATTTATTGAAGAATAGAAAGAGGAACAGACCCCTTGTAGTGCAAGAGAGAAACCAATAGCAGGTCTTTGCCCCCAAATTGGATTTTATTCTGAATGAGCACTGTTTTACCACTGCCCACTCTTGCAGTGACCGAGGGTGTTGAACCATTTAATTGGTTTTAATTATGATTCTTGGTGAATAAAGAAGGCAGGTAGTCTCCACATGTGAAAGATGCATTTAGTTCACTCAGAGGCCAAAGGGTATCACTAAAGCATATGTGAACAAAGACTTAAGAAGTTTTCATATAAATGCTTCTCCCCCTCCAATATGCTAGGTCAACTCTGGAGATGCCTGGCTGGTATCACTCATCCTGCCTCTCATTACATGTGCAGATGGGGGAAGGCAGCTCAGGATGTGGAAGGAGATTCTGAAATAGAGGATGCGCACTTGCCAAGATTGGTCCAACAAAGGAAAAGAGAGAGAGGGCATGTTAGGTTTGCATCTGGAAACCAAACCTAAGGCTCGGGTGTTGAAGAGGTGGTCCTCAATGCAGCGTGTTCAGAGGCGGGCTTTTGAGAAGTGATTGGATTTTGAGCGCTCTGACCTCATCAGCAGATGAATCCATTGAGGGATTCTCATTTGAATGGGAGGTGGTAGGAAGGGAGGTGGGACCTAGTTGAATTGAAATGAATGTCTTGTCCTTGGCGGTGTGTCCTTGGGGAGTTTATCTTTTCTTTCCAACCCTTCCTCTCTCTCCCTCTCTCTCTCTCTCTCTCTCTCTTTTTCTGCTTCCCAGATGCCTGGAGGTGAGCAGCTATGCTCCACCATATATTCCCTGCCATTATTTTTTACTTCACTATGGACTAGAAACAACAGAGACAAGTTTCCATAGAATGAAACCTCTGAGAAGAAGAGACAAAATAAACCTTTTCTCCTTTAATTTGATTTTCTCAGGTATTTTGTCACAGCAATGAAAAGCTAACACAGGGCATAAGAAATAGGGAGAAAACAGTGACTGGAGGTCACAAAAAAATAATGCCTGAGGGCCTCTGGGAGAGTTTGGGTAGGAAATTGAGAATGAGGATGACAGAAATCTTAGGCCAGTTTTGGTATAAAAAAATCTGAAAAATAAAAAGAATGAAAGAAATGAGATTAAAAAAATGTTCATAGTTATAAACTGGATCTTCTTGTATATTCTGGGACCTCAGAAGAATCAAAATTCAGCTAGAAGCTCAGGTCCATCAGGTATTAAGTAGTAATGGAATAGCTCAACATTGTAAAAGCTACATATACTAAATCCAAGGCCAACATTATTCTAAATTGAGAAAAATTGAAAGCATTCTCTCTAAAACTCGATCAAGACAAGGATGCCCTCTTTCACCACTTCTATTCAACACAGTCCTGGAAACTCTAGCCAAAACAATTAGGCAGAAGAAACGAATTAAAGGGATATGAGTAGGAAAAGAAGAACTCAAATGATTCCTATTTGCAGACAATATGATTCTATATTTAGAAGCCCCCCCAAAACTCCAGTAGAAACTTCTAGAACTCCAATCAACACTCACAAATATGAGTGATGAATCAACTGAGAAAAATTAGGAAAACTATCCCATTCAAAATTACCTCAAAAATTATTTGGGAATCAATCTGACAAAAGAGATAAAAGACCTCTACAGTGAAAACTACAGAACACTAAAGAAAGAAATTAAAGAGAATTTTAGAAGATGGAAAGATCCCCCATGTTCTTGGATAGGCAGAATCAATATTGTCAAAGTGGCTATACTACCCAAAGCACTATACAGATTTAATGCAATTCCTATTAAAGTTCTGATGTTGTTCTTCACAGAAATAGAAAAAGCAGTTGTGAAATTTGTTTGGAAAAATAAGAGGCCTAGAATAGACAAAGCAATTCTCAGCAAGAAAAGAGAAGCAGAAGGCATCACAATACCAGACCTTAAATTATGCTACAGAGCTATAGTAACAAAAACAGCGTGGTATTGGTATCAGAAAGGACAAGAAGACCAATGGTACAGAATAGAAGATACAGAGACAAATCCGCATAAATACATACTAGACATTATCTCATACTAGACAAAGGCACCATAAACATACATTTGTGAAAAGATAGCCTCTTCCACAAATGGTGCTGGGAAAACTGGAAATAACTATATAACAAATGAAATTAGACCCCTATCTCTCACCCTGAACAAAACTCAACTCAAAGTGGATCAATTATATCAGGGTTCCTGCACCTATTAGAAGAAAAAGTAGGCCAAAGTCTCCATTAGTCTCATGCTTTAGAGTCTTCCTCAACAAGACTCCTAAAGTGCAACAGGCAAAATCAAGAATCAATAAGTGGGATGATGTCAAACTAAAAAGCTTCTTCTCAGCAAAGGAAACAATAAATAACATGAAGAGAGAGCCTACAGAATGGGAGAGAATCTTTACCACACACACCTCAGAATACTAATGTCCAGGATATATAAAAAACTCAAAAAACTTAACACCAAAAAACCCCAAATAACACAATCAATAAATGGGCTAAGGAACTGAATAGACATTTAACAGAAGAAGAAATACAATCAACCAACAAATATATTAAAAAATGTTCGTCATCTTCAGCAATTTGAGATCAAAACTACTCTGAGATTTCATCTCACTCTAGTCAGAATGGCAATTAACAAGAATACAAGCAAAAATAAATGTTAGCGAGGATGCAGGGGAAAAAGGTACACTCATACACTGCTGGTGGGACTGCAAATTGGCGCAACCACTATGGAAAGCAGTATGGAGATTCCCCAGAAAACCTGGAATGGAACCACATTTGACTTAGCTATCCCATTCCTTGGTTTATACTCAAAGGCCTTAAAATCAGCATACTATAGTGACACAGCCACGTCAATGTTTACAGCAACTCAATCCACAATAGTTAAGCTATGGAACAAACTCAGGTGCTCTTCAACACATGAATGGATAAAGAAAACGTGGTTACATATACACAGTGGAATAGTACTCAGCCATAAAGAAGAATGAAATTATGGCATTTGCCAGTAAGTGGATGGAACTGGAGACTATCATGCTAAGTGAAATAAGCCAGTCCCTGAAAACCAAAGGCTGAATGTTCTCTCTGATATGCTGATGCTGACTCACAATAGGTGTGTGTGTGGGGGGAGGTTCACTAGATTGGACAGGGAGGGGTGGAGGAAGGGAGGAGGGAAGGGAATAGGAAAGACAGTAGAATGAATCAGAAACAACTTTCCTAAGTTCCTAAGACCAGTGTAACTCCACAT
>CM053408.1:13079743-13092630 GCA_028644305.1 Xerus rutilus | reverse complement strand
GGTCTTGGTTCCTGATGAATCATTGAGCCACTTTATTAGCCCTGGGACTGTCGACTTCTGGGCTTTAGCTGGGGAGACTGCTATCTGTTTCAGCTGTCACAGCAGCGATTTCTGTTTTTTTGTTGTTTGAGAAGAATGGAATCCTAAGTAATATCCCCAGATTTTTCCCATCTATTTGCCTCTGTTCTTTCTTCGGTAAAGTAAAGAAATAGTTGATGGGCAGCTCCTGTATATGACCTTTCCACACAGCTATCTACCCTCAGTAGCTACCATCCGTTCTTTTTCTGTGTGTTTGTTAATGCCAGCATCCTTCTGATCTTTAGCCCTGTACTGTCTGAAGTTTTCCAACTACACAGTGAGAATTCAAGTTAGGGACTCTCTAAAGATGAATGTAATGCATGGCTGTGGTTTTCAACACATGAATGGTCTAATTGGACACTTGGAGTCATTGTTATTTCATTAAAAGAAGCATTTTGTGGCTAATTGTATGTAGTAAGCTGAGTTATTTTAGTGGCATGTCCATGTCAGTGTAGTTCATTATTTACACATTTAATATTTTATTAATATGACCTCAAAATAGCCTGAATGAGCATGAATCCTGATAGAACTTAAATAATTGAGATTTAATCATGGCAATTTAACCCAATGGTTGTTCCTCTTTGAATTCACTATTATCGTGTTCATTTGGTTGTGTTTATTATTAGAAGTATTATTAGAGTTTCCTTGTAGCTATTATTTGATAATTCTCTTATCTTTCTTGTTTGGGATTTTAAAAAATAATTGAGATAACCTTACTGGAAGTACCTGCCTTGAAAATATAAGACATATTTCATTTTAATATAAAATTTTGTTATTGAGTTAAAAAACTCATACAACTTTCAAGTCACACCAGGCTATCAACATTTCTCCTCTTTAAAGGGGGGTATATCAGATGTTGGGAATGTAAGAGAAAGTGGGATTCCACTAGAACATGTTAGTGGAGGACATTAATGAAGAGGACCTAGAATGGAGTCAGAAGGCAGGAACTAGAGAAAGCAGATTTTCTCTCCATAATAAAGGGAGGATAATTATTTTCCACTGCTAAGGGAGAAGAGAAGAGGAAAATCAAGACTGAGCAAATTAGGGTATATCTGGAGCCTAGCTTGTGGAAATGTCCAAGAATTTTTTAAAAACAGTTTTCTTGAAATGTAACTCATGTACCAGAAGATTCACCCCTTTAAAGCATTCAATCCAGTGTTTTTAGTGTATTTGTAGGGTTGTGCAACTATCACCACCATCTAATTCTAGAACATTTTCATTAGTCTCAAAGGAAACCATAGACCCATCACCAGCCAATTCCTGTGATCTCCCCTGCGTGCCTCTGGCAACCATTAATTTAGATTTCATCTCTGTGGACTTGAGTACTCAGTACATCTCCTATAAATGGAATCATGCAATATGTGGTCTTTTCTGACTGGCTTCTTTCACTTGGCATAATGTTTTCAAGGTTTACCTGTGTGGTAGCAAGTATGAGTACTTCATTCCTTTTTATTGTGGAGTAATAGTCCATTGTATGGCTAAATCATATTTTACCCACTTATCAGTGGATGGACATGAACATTTTGGGTGCCTTCACTTTTTAACTGTTACGAGTAATGCTGGTATGAGCTGGCATATACAAGTTTTTGTGTTGACAAAGACTTTTTCCTTGACCAAACTTTAACAGGGTTTCTCTGAGCTTTTTCTCAATTATGTCTCAGCCATGCCTGACCTAGATGGACTAGCTTTAGAAAAAAAATCCTGCTAAATAAATTTAGTAAGAGTGTCTCCACCCTTGATACCCGATCAGGTTCCCCATCTCCCACTTAAAAGACCTTAACTGACCTTCAGCAAGAATCCTGTAAAGTTGGTATAGCAAGACTCTCCCTACCTCTGAGGACTGTCCTGAGTCACTGTCCACCCCTCACTCCACTCATTGGCTATAAATCCCCAACTGTCTTTGCTATATTAGGAGTTGAGCCCAATCTCCTCTATTGTGATACTTTTGACATGTATTATAATAATCCTGAATAAAATCTTCTTTATTAGCTTAACAAATGTCAAAATTTTTTTCTTCAACAGAACATGTATTTTCATTTTTCTTGGGTGTATTCCTGGGAGTGGAACTGCCAGTTATATGGTAACTCTGTGTTTAGCATTTTGAGGGGGCTGCTAAGATGTTTGTCAAAGGGCTTCTCCATTGTAAATTCTCACCATCAATGAACAAAACTCTCAGCTTCTCTAGAACCTTGCCAACACTTGTCGTTGTTGGCTAAGAAACATTTTAATAAGCAAAAGGCCAAATATTAATTTTTGAGTTTTGTTGTTGTTCTGTGATATTTTCCTTTGATCTCTCCAACTACCAGTAGAGTCTTCTGCATCATGGATGAAATGTGCAGCGAGCTTAAGAAAAGGAATGGGTGACAGACTGCATTTCTGCAGTGAGCTGGCCTTGAGGGAAGAAAGGATGGTCACAAGTGAGACTCAGAAAAGGCTGTGGTCAGGGTCAGGTACTTTGAAAACATAACCTCAGAAGACTGCTCAGATACCAAGGGAGAATTTGGGATGAGCTCTGTAAGTGAATACTTGGGTGACAGATTCAAGACATGTAGAGGGGACACTGACCCATCCCAGTGGTATTGATTTCTTTCTTTTGGTTTTGTTCTATAAAATATCTTACTATAATAATTCCATTTGTAAAGAATGACCACATTTGCAACTCTCCTTGAATCAAAGACCCGCTTCCTGACAAAGGTAAATGATATCGCACGTATTTAAAATGAAATGACTTTAGTTTTGTTGTGATAAATCTCGACATATTTTGTTCTACTGTTTAAATCATTAAATTCATTCTAGGAGGAAGCGAAACCAAGATTAATTAAGGACCGTCTTGCACAATGTTCAGGTACAGGCTGCCTTCAACCCTGTTCACCTCTTATGTCTGGTTGCCAGTTTTGTTCTCAAGGGGCAAAGAAGGAAAAAAGAGAGAGGAGCAAGGTCCTATGAGAGTGGGGGTTGGTGGCTCCCTCCTTGTATCTAGTGCTTTCCAAGAAATGCTCACACGTGAGCACATAAGTAGATCCTTGAGCTATTTCTCTAAGCACGCATGCACAAGATTATGAAAACTCTTCTCCCCTATTTATACCCCCCACTATGTGCATGAGCATTGTGAGGCTGGGCGCACAGCAAACACGGTTGATTGATTCTCCCAACTTCTGCTCACTTTGTAGTTTAAAAGTCATTAACAACTAACCAGCTTTCTTTCTGTAATATATTTTTTTTTCCCTAAGTCAGATATGGCACACTTATTTTCTTTTGAAATAGGTTCTTTCATGGGCAAAATGTTGTAGATCAATTACTTCATTTAAAAATGTTTGTCTTTCCAGGAGCTGAAGAACAACAACAAAGAACGCGTGATCTTATTGACTGGAATGTTCTGAAAATTTTAACTGAAGTAAATTTTTCATAGCACTGAAGCTCAATGTCTTTGAAGTAGGAAGTAGATGGTTTTCCATGAAGACACAAAGCTTTTAATTAATATTCATAACAATCAATATGTATAATTTTGGTCACTGGAGGACTACTATAGTTTCCCATTGATGCAATAGAATATATTGAGGACAACAAAAAAGTAATTAACAACTGAATATGAGGGTCATAAAGTTAAATTATTCCCTAGTTCATAGTAAGCTCTACATGCATGCGGAATTATTTTCTCAAAGTAAGACAATACTGAATGTCATGTTTTCCTCCTTCTCTAAATTGTATATTTAATGTTTTTCTTGAAACAGACTTCTTTGGGTATAATACGAATAATTAAATGCTGAACAGACAAGCTAGAGTGTTGAGAGGAATTTGGAGATAATAGTAAGAAATGTGATAACAGATAAAAGAAAAATTATGCTCTATTTAAACTTCCTATTTCTGAAATGTATGAGAGCTTATTTAAACTTAGACATTTTTGGGATCATGGTGGTTGAAATAGTGACATGGAAATCTATGCTCTGATCCTCTTTCTACCAGTTGGTTAATTGGTAAAAATCAACAAGCTGTTTTCAACTTTATAGGCCAGAAAATAAATATGTATTCAATTCAATTCAAGGTAGTTATGAGGTACCTTGTTTCTGTAAAGTGAAAGTTGGTGCAGGAAGACTTGGTTCCTGCCTGCAAGAAGCCTAAGAAACCCGTGACTACAATAGCAGAAAGCTTTGGTCTCAGTGCCACAAGCACATGACCTTGATTCTGCCCTTGTTTTCCATTATTTCAAAATGCTTTTTAGACTATTCTCTGAGTACCAATACTACTGACAGGTAAAATACACCTCATGGCACAGGGACAATGCCCATGTGGGAATACATGCTTTTCAGATGCAGTCTTTCTGTCCTTATGATTTGCTAATTACATAGCAACATGCATGATTCCAATGTGTTTACTGTGAAACCGGACCACTGAAGCACAATACCTAGGAAAACTTAAACATGCGAAAACTTGTGTTTTGCAGTGTGTGTGTGTGTGTGTGTGTGTGTGTGTGTTGGTGTGTTTTATAGTCCTCATCTTGTTAGTCAGTTTTTCGTTGCTATGACCAAAGTATCTGACAATAACAAAAGAGGAAAGGTTTATTTTAGCTTGATGCCTTAGAAGTTCCAGTCCTTAGTCTGCTAGCTCCACTGCTCTGGGCCTGAGGTGAGGCTGAACATCATGGAGGAAGAGTGTGGCAGAGGAAAGCTGCACAGCTTATGGTTGCCAAGAAGGGAGGCGAGGGAGAGGGAGATGGAGAAGAAGAGAAGGGAGAGAGAAAGAGAGAAGGAGAGAGAAGGAGGGAGAGAGAGAGAGAGAAGGAAGATACATACTCCTCAAGGGCATGCCATCAGTGAACTACTTCTTGCAACCATGCTCCCCCGCTTATATTTTTCTCCCTCCTTCCAGTTGTCCATTCAATTTTTCAATGGATCAATTAATTAATGAGGCCAAAGCCCTGACCCAATCACTTTCTAACAGCTCCTCTTCTAAAAACCTTGCTGCATCAGGGACCAAGTTCTCAAAAGATGAGTCTTTGGCGGGAATACTTGATATCCAAACCATAGCATGTATTTACTGAGATCCATGCCTACTGCTAGGGTGTGTAGAAATGTGGACTTTGATTGGGAAGGATAAGAAGGAATGTGGTATTGAAAAAAATCTCTGTTCTAATCCTGAAAACTGTCTCTGCTTTTTGGAGGAGGGCATAGACAGCCCAGCAAGAAGGGTGGAGATGAGATGAGGGAGAAAAGGAAGAAACACCAAAAAGTCTAACACACGTCACCTCCACCCCTACCAACTGTGTGTTCTGCTGCTTAGAGTGTCATCCCAATTATCCAACTTCTTAAGAATACCATTTGTTCTGGGAGGGCATAAGCCAATTATCCCAATAATTATTTAATCAAGGAAGGAGGATAAGAAACACGTAGAACATAACTTTGGGAAGTAGCAGGGAGGAGAAGGGGGCTATCTAGTTGTGGAAAGTGGTTGATAAGCTTTGTGCCTGAAGGGAAGAAGATGCTGTGTTGAGAGATTTAGGGTCAGAGAGTAGGTGTTTTGGGCTGAATTGTGACTTTCCAAAATTCACATGCAAAAGTCCACACTCTAGTACCTCAGAATGCGACTGTGTTTGGAAAGAAGGTCTTTAAAGAGGTTATTAAGGTAAAATATGGTCCAATGAGTGGGCACAAATCCAATATAACTGGTGTCCTTTTAGAAGGGTGATTAGGATGTAGACAGCACACACTGAGGGACAACTTCGTGAAGACAGAAGGAGATGAGTGTCCTCAAATCCAGGAGAGAAGCCATAGAAGGCATATCCCTGCTGACATTTTGACCTTAGACTTCCAGCCTCCAGAAATGAGAGGAAAATAAATTTCTAACATTTAAGCCACTGAGTCTATGGGACTTAACTATGGCAGTTCCAGTAGACAAATACAGCAGGAGTTCAAGGAAGGAAGACAGGTTCACAGAGCTGTGGGAGGGTGGTAGAGCTGGCCTTCACAGTTTTGTCCAAGGCCCTCTCAGCAGGTGCCATTGTGACTGGCCAGTCCTGGTAGGTGGCCAAAGTCTGAGAACTGGAGGCAAGAACTGGTTTCTGATCTCCCAGGCCAGAGACTCTGCTGCCCTGGACAGCCTGGATTCTCCAGGTCCTCTTCCTGCTCTTTGCTTTTGGAGAGAAGCCAGGCAAGGCCATACAGTAGACTGGAGGCAGGGTGGGATAGTTTCTGTAGTCTCTCTGGGCAGTCAGTAAAGAAATGCATGGCTTATAGAGAATTTAAAACCAATCATAAAACTGGCCTTGAGTTGGTTGCTTCTTATTGTCACCATGCTCTCGCAATTTTAAACAATGCCAGAGGTAAAATAAAATACTCCAAATAAAATATTTTGTTGATGTAAGTGCTAAACATTTTCTGTGATTACTGTTGAGTTTTATGAATGTGTATCTATGCTTTCAATTGAACATGTTTTTATTACCTTTTACTTAATAAAAATTTCATGGAAGTTAATTTGGAGGCATCTCTGTCACACAGTAGACTCTGATGCAGGACAGTGCAACTATAGGCATTTTTTTGAGGGTAAGTTCATTAGGATAGGGACTCTTGTGTGCTTGCAAGAAGTCTTCTTTGTCTGCTGGTCCTGTGGTACTTCATACTGCTGCTTTACAACAGGAGTTTAGAAATTAGTAATGATAACACATAAAGATAGAGAAAGATGATGGAAGTTACTTTAATTCTGTCTTTCTTTGAGATCACTTGAAGCTTTTGTTTTTGTTTAATATTTTAAAAAATGAAATTGAGTATGAACTGCCAGGTGTAAAATACTTTCGTTTGGTAAGTGCACATTTTTGTTCACACATGAAATACTTTGCTGAATTTGAATGCTGCCATGAAAATTAAAATTAAGATGTATTCAGAATAATGATTACTACAGAAAATAATTTTGTATTCTCTGAATGTTAAATGCATCAGCTTCCCCAGTGGGTCTCCCTTGCTTCTCCTCCTCCTTATTATCTCTTAAAACAAGCAGAGCACTGATGTTTGTTTTAGTCATTTTTTCATGGCTGTGGCAAATACCTGAGAAAAAAAACTTAGAGGAGGAAAGATCTACTTGGGCTCATGGTTTCAGACCATGATCAGCTGGTTCCATTTGCTTTGGGCCTGAGGTGAGGGAGAGCATTATGGCAGATGGGCATGGTGGAGGAAAGATGTCAGCTCATGGTAGCCAGGAAGCAGAGAGAGAAAGAGTGAGGGTAAGGAGCCAGGAATGAGAAATAGTCTCCAAGGGTATGGCTGCAAGGACTCACTCCCTTTACTTTCCACCAACTGCCAATAATCCATTCAAATTTTGAACCCTTCAGTGCATTAATTCATTGATGATGCCAGAGCCCTCATGAGTCAATCATTTGTCAAGGGTCCCATTTCTGAACACTGCTGCATTAGGGACCAAGCCTTCAACACAAGAGCCTCTGGGGAGGATCCAGATCCAACTACAACAACGTGGTTACTGTATTTGGGATGATATTTATATCTTATGCCCTGGAAGGTTGGAGTAATATGAATTATATTTTCTGACATTAGCATTATGTAGACATTCAACTAAATTAATGTTAGATTATTTCACTCCTTGCCAACATTCTGCTAGGCACTGAGGATACAGTGATGATAAAACTCAATTCTTCCTCTGAAAGACTCAGTTTAGTCGGAGAGACAGGTATTCAAGGAAATAATTGGAATATAGGGTAGGAATGTATGGAGTATAAAATAAGGAACAAGGACTTTGCCCTATTGGGCTGGGAATGGATGATAATTTTGAGGTTAGTTAGCATTCCTTAAAGGAATGCTCCTTTGCCAGGAAAAGTCAGTCAGGACACCCCAGAGAGAGGGAAGAGCATGAGTTTGGGACAATGGTCAGGAATTCTCTGCTGGGTGGGCACAGGGAATGGGGAGGCTCTGGAGACCAAGCTGGATGGATGAAGTGTAGGGCTAATGAAGGATTTACAGATGAGAGATGACTCAATCAGACCAAATTGTGACAATAGTGCTCAGCTGGGGAGGGCAAAGGAAGGGAGAAAGGTCTGTAGGCAGGTTCTCTGTTGTGCTTGGTCATAAACGAGGCAGGTTGAGCAGCTGGTCCCAGAACCATTTGAGGAAAGTCTTTGTCAGGGAATGTGCCTCTGAATACCTGTGGCCCTGCCCCTCACCCTTCCACAAGTGATGAATGATCACACGGACACTGTCACATGCATCTGACTCTGCCCTAAGTTGCATGTGACATTGTATGTTGATTAAATTGTTGAATTTAGTCTGGTTTAGCTCATAAAATCAGAAGTAGGGACTAAATTAACTTTTTCTATTAGTCTATACTCTGGTTTCTTTGAAAACTAAATTTTTCAAAGTAATACACATCAGTAGTTTATTAATATTTCATAGGTTTCACTGTAAGTAAAATGGGAATTCTCAGTCCTGCTGGGTATTTACTTTTAATGGTTTTTAGCTGTTCTCCTGGTATTTCCTTCCATATTCCTGAATCATTGATGAGTGTGTAGGCAGGCCTTGTCTCTTGTTTGTCCTCATGGCAACTGTCAAAAGAAGGTATCTTACAGTATTTAGACCTTCACTTAACACTCTTCTTCCCTCCCTTTCTCCCTTCTTTCCTTCTTTCCTTCCTCCCTTCCTTCCAATGCTGGAGATCAAACCCAGGGCCTTGTGTATGCTAGGCATGCATTCTACTACTGAACTACATTTTCAACCGCGGCGACTGATTTCTGTTCAGTCTCTTTTCCTTTCTTTTACACTATGCCTGTTCCTGTGAAATGTGAGCATCTCTGTACACTCAGGAAGGGTAACAGGAGGTCTAACTTGTCTTGCTTTTGTGATTCCTAGCCAAGGCCCTCACTGAGTCCCTGCCTCACTTATCCCTTCTGATATAACTGCTGCCTATAGTTCTCTAGACTTTCTTGGTGTATTAGTGAGCTTTCTCTTCCTGTAACAAAATACCTGAGATAATCAACTTAAAAAGAGAAAAAGTCTATTTTGGCTTATGGTTTTCCATGGCTGATTGACCCCATTGTTTTTGGCTTGTGGTGAGATAGTGTATCATGATGGAAAGACCCAGTGAAACTGTTCACTTCATGACGGTGTTGCAAAAAAAGGGACAATAAAGGCCCGGAGTCCCAGTAGCCCTTTCAAGGGAACTCCCCCAGTGACTAGAAATCCTCCCACTAAATTCTACCTCTTAAAGATTCTATCATCTCTCACAGTGCCAAGTTGGGGGCTGATCCTTAGGCACAGGGGCCTTTAGGAGACAGCTATCTAATCCCTAGTGCCTGTGTCTACAGGCACTTGACCCTCATCTTTCTCAATATTTTGACTCCTTGGTCAGCTTTGTATCTCTTTTTTTTTTTTTTTTTGTGATGCTGGGGATTGAACCCAGGGTCTTGTGTGTGCAAGGCAGGCACTGTACCAACTGAGCTATATGTGCAGCCCCTTGGTCAGCTTTTCATTATTGCTGTTGCTCATACCTTGTGACTTCTTTGTGCTTCGTGGGATTGTACCTCTTAAACATTGATTACCCTTGGTGTAGTGTGATTTTAGGCATAAAGGGAAACGCAAGTGCCTATTTTACCATGGTGAACTGGAGATCACCCCAAAGCAAGTCACAGAGCAGTCCCAACGGCCATGGCAGTTGCTTGGTGTGTTAGACTACTGATTGCACTTCCATCTAGTTAATTTCATTTGGTATTTAGAAGTCCCCAAGAGGACAATAGGAAGGGGCTAGTATGACTATTTTATGAACAAGGAAACAGGCATAAGACAGTAAAGCAACTGGTGCAATTTCATAGGATGAGTTGGTGGAAGAATTAAGATGAACCGAATTTCTTGATTCCTAGTCAATGATCCTTCTTGGGAGGTTTTCTAGAGGTTAATATTTTGAATAAAGCACTTTAATCTCTTTATAACATGAAAACTGCAGATAATTTTAGCAAGAAATAGGTCAGTTCTCTTCCTCCATGACTATTATAACTTTACATCTTTGCATATTTCTAAAGATAAGCATCTTTTCAGCATTTCAATATACTACTTGCTGAATAGATCCTAATGTACAAATTCCCCCTGTGGGCTTTTGATCTAATGAGATGTGTTGGGTCATAAGGGAAAAAATTAAGAAGGAGAAGCGGCCATTCTCCTTTGGTGGGCATATTTGGTATCTATCTCTATGTTCTGGGCATTCTTTTTCCTTGATCTTCCGGCCCCTTTCCAGAGCCACTTAGTTATGGGGGGAAGGAGAAAAGGACTTCTTGGAAGAAATTTAAAGGAGGAGAAAAGAATAAATTGCTGTATATTTGAACATAAAGCTTGTGGGCTGTGTGAAACCAAATGCAAACCCTTCAAGGTCTACACACCACAAATAATCCTCCTAGGAATTATCACCAGGCAAGTATTCCCCTGTTTCACAAATACTCATTCCCAAGCATCTCTTGTTTCTCTGCTTGTGATCTCAAGAGTGTTTGTTATTCTGAAGGAATCTCCTGGAGAGGGAGAAACATTTACAACTAAAGGTGGAAAAAAATGCAAAGCTGGTTGCTTAAGAGACTCACAGAAAAATCACACGAACTTTACACACATGCGTTTCCAGTCCCTATTTGATGTATACTTTAGTATAAGGGTAGAAATTACAAAAACGAACATAGATCCCAATGTCACTTTCAGGGGCATTGTTTTGAGGTTTAACAGGGTAAGAGATGGAGAGATTGGGGTTGGGGTTTACACAAAGGAATATTCGAGAAGGGCCTGATTTCATCATGTTGAGTACTCCAAACCATGGATTCATAGATTGCAGGGACTTTCTTGCACTACAGTTATGTAACTGTATATAATATAATTGTATATAAAATAACTACTATATATAATAATATATTATATAACTACAGTTATATAATCCTCCTGCCTTAGTCCATATTTCTAATTAATATGTATTATTTTTCTTGGGGCCTTCTGGGCACAATCTGTAATGCCAGCCTGCCCTAGCCTTATGGAGTCCTGGTTTGGTCCTCTTAACTCTTCCCACATAGCAGTTAATGCCATGGTGAGATAGAGTTGCAAGGACATAAGTTTTGGTATCAGACAAATTTATCTTTGATTGCTGGCATTTCCACATAGCTGCATGACCTGGGGCTAATTCCTTCTCTGAGACTCAGTTTCTTTATATATGCCAAATGCAGATAAACTAGAAGATTAAATTATATAATGAATATAAAATTAGTGCCTGGCATATAGTAGATACCCTAAATAAATGGCAAATATGATTGTTAATACTAAGCTTGTAGTTTCAAAGAGCCACATTTATGAACAAAATTCTGCTCTATTCCATTTTCTCTTCAAGTTTAAAACAAAACTTGAAAACAGGGTTAAGCCTTTTAATTGTATTTGTGTAAGGAGTCAAAACTGAAGGAATGAAAATAGAACATAATGCTGTTAAAATAGGATAACAACTTCAATACTGATATGATTGATTCTATTAAGCATATCAGAATAGGCTATTTCCTTAATAACTAGTACATACCACATTTATATGTAGGAAAATGAATAAAGACAAATATGAATGAAGAGAATCTGTGTCTGCAAAATGCTCATAATCTTGAGGAATGTAAAGCTCTGTATGTTCCTACATTAGCTACGGTTTGGTAAGTTGGAAACAGATGATAATACTGGGGGGAAGAAGGAATTGGTATTTCCAGTGGGTAGCTTGAGTAAAGCTTCACAAGGTGACAGATGTGATTTGGATGAGAGGGGTTTGGCTTTAGACATATGTGGAGAGGGGGAGGGAGTTCCAGTTCTGGGTTAGGAAGAGCAACAGCAAGAGATGGAGGGACAAACTCTCGTGTTCATGGGTAAGCTCTGATGCGGCTGCAGGGAAGTTCTTCAGAAGGAGATGAATGGAGAGCAAAAGGCTGAAAGAGGAAGTTGGGGTAATATTCTCAAGGCTTCTCATACTAGGAAAGAAGTTTGTACTGTAGTTGGTACACAGAAGGAAGTCACTGAAGGTGTTTGAGCCTCACAAAGACATGACCCAGTTAGAGTTCTAGAAGAGATAGCTTCATGAAAGGAGAATTGTAAGCTGTTGAAACAGCCAAAAAGTTCCTTCAAGATCTGTTAATATCCAGAGAAGTACTGAACCTGAGCAGGGGTGAGCATAGCAGAAGGGAAGGTTAAAATTGAACACCATTCTTCCCATTATGAATTGTGCAGAGGGAAATGAGGGGACGGGAGGGAGGTGTGGGAATGGGAAGGACGGTGGAATGAGACAGACATTATTACCCTGTATACATGTATGATTACACTATTGGTGTGACTCTGCACCATGTACAGCCAAAGGAAGGAGTAGTTGTGCTCCATTTGTGTACAATGTGTCAAAATACTTTCTACTGTCATGTATGATTAGAACAAATTAAAAAAAATCTTATTAAAATTTTTTTCAGAAGTAGACTCCACAGTATTTGATGAGTAATTGACAAAGAGTAATTGACAAAATTTGACAAGCAGAGTGTTGACATTCAAAAAATCTTTATGTGAGAACACAAATACCATAAAATGAAAAATTAAGGGGAATAAAGTTCCTCAGAGACAACTTCTGGATTTTTGAGATGATTCTGGCAGAGAAACAGAGCAACTTCTGGATCTTTGGGACTATTCTGAGGGAGAAAATCTGGAAAAAGTATTTGGATTTTGGGCCTGTTTATAATACATTTCCAGAAACAGAGCTTTTGGATTGAAGTGTTATTTCTATTTTGTAAAGAAGCAGAGTGAGAACAAGGAGAAGAAGAGGCTGTTGCAGAGATATAATGTGTT
>CM053408.1:13066006-13079643 GCA_028644305.1 Xerus rutilus | reverse complement strand
TACAAAAAAAAAAAAAAAAAAAAAAAAAAAAAAAAAAAAAATTCCACCACCTCCCAATAGTACCACACTGGGGACCCAGCCCTTAATAGACGGGTCTTTAGGGGACATTTAAAATCCAAACTATGGCATTTGTAGGAAGTAATAAAGGATGGAATGATGACACATATCTGAGTGACTCAGGAAGCACTGAGACCATGAGAGAGTTTGCAGGATTAGCAGGGGAAGGAACAAGGCCAGTGTCCTCCAGTCCAACCAGAAGGAAGACGTGATAGATGATGGACAGAATGGGAGCCTCACAAACAGGAGAGGCCAGAAGGTGAGCAATTCTGACTCTCACTCCAGGGAACTAGTGGGCAGATTCCTGGTCAGGAATCAGGAGGGTTAGAAACGTGAACAAGAGGAAAAAGTTTGAAAAACTCATTCTGGAGGGTAGAAAAGGGAATCAGTTGGGAGTTGGGTTGAGACCCAGTAGAAAGCATGAATTTATAGAATCTCCTGTATGCAGATGCAATCTGAATAAAAGGGAGCTGTCATTGTCAATCCCATTCCATAAGACCTTGGAAAGTAGTTCAGGCTCATCTTGAAGGTCTCATGAGAAGGCAGAGAGGAAGAAATTATATCATGCAGCTTACATCAAAAGAGCCTAAAAACAAGCTTTGGTTTTTTTCCCCCTTGATGCCATTCAGATGCAGCTGCCACCCCCACATCTCTCTTTTCTCTTTTACAAAACTCCACTCAGTTTTGCTCTTGTCCTCATTTTGAGGTCCCTTTTTTCCCACAGCTTACTCGAACTTCTTAGATTTTTAAAATTTCTTTTCTTTTTGTACTTTAAAAGGACAATTCCTTGGGAGGCTGAGACAGGAGGATCGAGAGTTCAGAGCCAGCCTCAGCAACGGGAAGGCGCTAAGCAACTCAGTGAGACCCTGTCTCTACATAAAACACAAAATAAGGCTGGGGATGTGGCTCAGTGGTCGAGTACCCCTGAGTTCAATCCCCAGTACAAAAGCAACAACAACCACCACCACAACAACAACAACAAAAACTGATGATAATTCCATGGCTATTTTTATAAACTGATTTTTGTCTTTCGGGACTTTTGCTAGTTCCCTTCTCTACGCATTTCCTCAATCATTTTAGGAAACACCCAGGAGCTAAGCTTTATTGCAAGCAGGGAATTCTCCTGAGAAGGTAGGACAGAGGGAAAGAATGCTGGCACTTGGCTCTTAATATTTTTGTCCATATGGCAATTCTCATAGGTGTGGAGCAGCAGCTGAGAATACTGGTGGTGTTTAAACTGTTCAAGGGAACATGGTCAAGGAACCCAAATATTAAGCATGTAATTATTAATGATGTGGTTGAACTTAGAGCCATGCACAAGCAACATATTCATTGGCATGCTCATTATTAGAGTTGAAATACATAAGTTGGCCAGGGGTGGCCACTTTTCCCAGGCTAGCTCACAGTCATGTGCAGTGGCTTTGGTGTGGCATTCTCCAATCTTTCTTTATTGCATGTTTGTTTTGTATCACTTTCTTTGACACTTCTCTAGGCACAGTATGGGTATTTCTAACATTTTGGATTCCTGAACCGTGACTGATGGCTCTTCTTCCTTTTGATTTTTTTAAAACATATATATATATATATATATTTTTTTTTTTTTAGTTGTAGATGGACACAATATCTTTATTTTATTTATTTATTATCTTATGTGGTGCTGAGGATTGAACCCAGGGACTCACGCATGCGAGGCAAGCGCTCTACCACTGAGCTACAATCCAAGCCCCTTTTCGATTTTTGTTTTGTTTTGTTTTTTGGTGCTGGCAATTGGGCCAGGGACTTGCTCATACTAGGCTGATCTTTGGGGTGTTGTCCTTGACAGTCCCCTTCCCAGACTAGCTCTCTCCCCAGGTCTTTGCATAGCTGGTGAGTTCTCATTCTTTAGATTCTAATTCATACCACTTGCTCAGAGGGCTTTCTCTGTCCAGCTTCTCTAAATGAACACTATCTCACTTACCACCAAGCCATTTATTTTGATGGTTTGTGTACTCGTACATCTTTTCTATGAGTGTGTAAGCTCCAAGAGGAAAGCAATCTTTTCTGTCTCATTCATCACAATAACCTACATACAACAAATTGAAGAGCAAACATGTTACCATTTCATATCAAATGGGCTTGCAATTTCATGGATTCTTCATGGATGGTGAAGCTGCTTATTTGGCAATTATGATTTTTCTTTGATGAGTTTTATACTTTTCTACATTAATATGTCCATATTCAAATACTTATGCTACTTTTATTCACCTTCTCAATTAAAAGCCAATGGATAAGGCTGGGGTGGGGGTAGCTCTAAGGTAGAGCACTTGTCCAGAATGTGTGAGGTGTGAGGCCCTGGGTTTGATCTCCACTTTTCCCTCCCCACCAAAAAAAATTCATGGAGTAGATTTATATGTATATAGTTAGCAATAACTTATAATCATATTAGAAATTACTTTTATCTTTATGCTACTAAAAATTCTGAATCCTATTCTCCTATGATACTGTTTTTTAGCAAGGCAAACAGATCAAGCATGGTATCAAATGGGCAATTATTTTACAAAAGGAAGGTAATTTCAAAAGATAAGGCAATTCCAGAGGGGTGGGGGTTCTGGAAATGGGATTTGGAGTGCATGATTATGGATTAAGGGGGTGCATAAGCAGTCCTATGAGCCCAGCTTTTAAAGGAGCCCATGTGTGTAGAGGAGAGAAAAGCACGGGAGTCAGCACAAATCACAGATAAAACCCCACGATGTAGGAGCAATGTGCAACACAAAGAGATGTGTTTAGAGTTATGATTATAAAATAAATAATAAAAATTTTTCTGCTTGCTACAGATGGCAAGATGCTAACAGAAAGGGAGAGAGCAGAGACCGTCCAAATCCTATTTTGATTTGTTTTCTCTCTCCATGAGAATTGTGCTTCAACTTGGGGAAACTACAGCAAAAATATTTAATAGGTAATTGAAACCTGAAGTAGATGGATAATAATTTGATAGTCTCTGAATAAAAAAGAAAATCTATAGCTTTTGATGGAGGCTGTTATCTTAGGCCTACTGCATGGAGTAGTGGAGTTTTCTTGTGATTACTTTGGAGAAATGAAAACATTCCAAAAGATCTGACAGGGAAATGACATCTTGGTTGTTAAAATGGGATGGTTGTCGGATGTGTGGATGATCAACACTGTTAAAGAACACACTGTGAATGTATGTCGTGCACGTCCCTGGTGGGCAGTGAGGACAAGGTTCTCTTATGTGGAATGGGCTGGTTGAGCAATAAAAGCTAAGAGAAATAAAACAGTGGAATAACCACAGAACACAGAAAATAGTTTTAAAAAGTGGGAGCAGGACGGGCCTGCAACCAGACAGGTCTGGCTTCCAGCATCTAACTTCTAGCTTCTGGCATCTGGCTTCTGGCATCTGGCATCTGGCATCTGGCTTCTGGCAAAATGGACCCCCCGCGTGCTTTATTTATATTGGGGAACTTCAAAGGCCTTCCATTGAACATTCTTTACCAAGGTAGGAAAAAGGTGGGTGCAGGTAGGCTGACTCAGTTCCAAATGGAGACACGGCCATTTCTGGTACTGCAATGAGGACTTCCTTTGCAGAGCGGAAGAGGCGGGGCCCTTGCATTAGGCAGCCCTAACTGCAGAATGCCACAGAAAGTTTGAAATGCCAGCTCGTCTCTCCTCTGGCTACCATGACGAAGAGAAGTCTCTTATGCATTCTACGGATGGCTTCCCGCAAATGTACGTAGGGACAGTCATCATTGGTGGGTAACCATTCCCAAAGGATTTTGTCTGAGTGACTCATTCACCTGAAAAGTGGTACTTAGAAACTTTCTAACAGGGGTCTGTTTTAAATCTGTCGTGTCCATTTTCTTTTCATCCGTGACTTGTATAAAGACATAGAGGTTTGCTTATCAAATTTGTGGATGACAGAACCTAGGAGAGAGAGATAAAATGATGGATGAGAATCATCATTCAAACTGATTTCATCAGATTGGGAAGAGAGGTGGAACTCAATAGGAGAATATTTCAGGAGGCTAGTAACATAGTGGATTTAGGGTATTTTTAAAAAAACAAACAAACGGTTTTGCAAGTTTGTGCTATCATGTGTTTGGCAAACACACATGATAGAGACAGCTGGGTCATTGGATTCACCTCAACCAAAAGCAATGGAAGTTTGCATTTTATGGGAATGTCTAATCTAGATTAAAACATGGCAATAAGGCTTGTGCTAACCTGACCGTATTTGGAATATTGTAATCACTTTAAGTGGGGCACTGAAAAACCACAAAGAAGATAAATCTTGGGAGCCATATTTTATTTATTTTTTTGGTACCAAAGATTGAACTCAGGGTTACTGAACCATGGAGCCACGTCCCCAGCCCTATTTTGTATTTTATTTAATACAGGGTCTCACCGAGTTGCTTAGTTCCTCGCACTTGCCGAGGCTGGCTTTGAACTCGTGATTCTCCTGTCTCAGCCTTCCAAAATGCTGAGATTACAGGGGGAGCCATATTTTATATGGGAAATGTGGGACATCTAATCAAGAGAGAAGACTAAGGAAAATGTAAAAGTTCTTTCCAAATGTGTGAAAGCCTGACACCTGAGAGAAGTTGGTATGGGTTCATACAGTAGGAGCTTATGGTTATTATTAATATGATATTTTTGTTTCCTAGGAAGGATTCGTTATAATTATTTAGAGCTCTCTCGATGTATTTTCATCTCACTTTTGCTTTTTACATAATTTTTAGGACACCATCATCCTCATATGACCTACATTACACAGGGTCTCCTGGGCATGGACCATACTTACATTGACTTGATCCTTACAGCAAATGTGGGGCTGTGGGGGCATTAGCACCAGACCAATTCTTCAGAGGACAAGACGGTCCAAAGATGGTGATGTATTTTCCCCCAGGCAAGATGGCTTTTGAAAGATGGAAGTCCAGACAGAATTTTAGATTTCTGATTCTTAGAGCTAGAGCTATTTTCACTACCAAATGTTTCCCGTAGAAATGAAAACTCCAGTTAATTTGGACCCCAAACAATATATATATTTTTCTTTTTTTTGACA
Source organism: Xerus rutilus (assembly GCA_028644305.1). Taxonomy (NCBI): domain Eukaryota; kingdom Metazoa; phylum Chordata; class Mammalia; order Rodentia; family Sciuridae; genus Xerus; species Xerus rutilus. Next base: position 13,074,530 of record CM053408.1, on the reverse strand, counting down.
AGAAAAATGATTAGTTCATGTTCTTTCCAATAAGTTTTTCAGTTTATTACCTTGGGAACGGGGCATGGCATATACCTTTAATTGTTGTTATTACTAAAGTAGCGTAATGCCTTGGGTGAAATGTGCAAGGGAAAGAAAGAAATAGCACAGGTTTTAAAGGAGTGGGAAAGATTCCAAAAGATTAGGTCAGTTCTGAGGACAGAAGGACCATGAGGATGATCACTTAGCATGCTTTCTCCCATTAGACATTCTTTTAAGCACTTTTTCTCTTCTTTCAGCAAATTGTCTTCTTTTTAAAGTAGTTAATCTACAAATGACTGCATTTTAGAGCATGTGAATACCCTAGTAAAGATGGAGAGAGATGTTCAGATTGTTGCTAGTTGCCTGTATTTATAAATATAACATGTGCCTTTGCCCACATTCCAACACCTTCACGTCACTAATGATACATTGGGTAAGAGGGTAGTCTCTGGAGCTTTGTTGTCCAGTTCCTGATTTTCTATCTGTGCAGCTACTTGGCTCCTCCAAGGCAGTTTCCTTGTCTGTACCATCTACAGAACAGAGATATGAGAATTAAATGAGACAATCCTTATAAAAAGCTCTGAATAAGTAACTGGTCTATATGTCATTGCTCACTCTTTTAAAATAGGATGAAGACAACAGTAAGGAAATTAATAATTAAAGAGTGTGCTCATCCTCTGTGTATCAGGATGGGTAGGGGTAGCGATGCTAGACATGCTTTTTGGATCTGTCAATCAGTGGTTATTTATTTTTTAGGCACAGGCAGAATGTGTGAGAAGTTTACTTGTGCATACTAGGGTTTGTGCAGTCTTTGGTGGAAGACAGACTTCCAAGACAAGAGCATAGTCCTAATCCATTCTGAAGCCCAGAGGAGTGATTCCCCCACTATGGGATTTTATGTAGCAATTTATCTTTCCAGAATACATTCCTATTATTTATGACTTTATTCGTTTCCCATATAAGGAAACTTGGTACAATGATTACATTCATGTGAAGGGAGATTGCTGAAGACAGACCTCTGTTAACTGCCTTGCTGGAGACAACCCAGAAAATCAAATTCTAGAGCATCACCTGGAATTTTCCTCTAAAGTTCACCATTCCAATTATAAACAGGGCTGTGAAAACAGAGCCTCCCTGAGTATGATTAGTTAAAAACAGAGAAAGAACCATCCTGAAATGTCAGGCATTAGTGATGAACTTAAATCACTTTTTGAAAATAAAGTTACGTTTTCGAGATGACATTTGCAAATGAGCTTCCTCAGCCCAGGCTGATTGCTCAAATCTTTTCCTCTGAACTGTGATTTTCCTAATAGCAGATATTGATATTCTGGCTCTCCTTGTTGCTTAGCCTCTGATGCAATAAACGTGTTGAGTATGTTTTAATGCTGTAATGAATCTTCTTTTTCCATCTGCAGGTACCGCGGCCCATGCTCCTCAGCTATCTGTGACGTATGGTTACTCGGTGCCTGGAACAGTGAAATATTGTCCTTCAGAGGGCACCAAAATTTAAATTATGTTAACAGTTTCTGATAAAGTCCCTGAAAAAGTGGTTGCACGGTTACCAGCTCTCCTAGACATAATTCGAGCTTTTTCAGGAGATTCAGAATCATTAGAAACACCAGTCACTATACCGGCTACGTGGATGGGATGGTCTTAGGGTCTGGTGATTGGCACAGGCTGTTTGCCTGTACTCTAAGTGGCCCCATTTTGTCTTTGTCTTTCTGTTCCTTCTTTAGCTGCCATATTGGCACACTATCTGTCTCTGCTATGGGGTTGCATATTTTTTGCAGTGTCTCTCTCTCTCTCTTCTAATTTTCCGATTGTCTGTGGGCCAGGATAAAAGGTAAATTTTAGCTTATAAAGACTGGGAAGAGTGTCACCAGTCATGTATAAAATATGAGAAAATGAGCACTGAATGAAAGTGTGTGAAGCCATCTTCTATGAAAGATACTTGAGTTTCTGTGTCCAGACTTGGGTACACATCTTTCGACCATTAGGCATGTTTTTTTTTTTTTTGTTTGTTTTTTCATTGTTGTTGTTGTCCTATCTTGTTCTTGAGTGTGGTTTGAATACCAGGTGGTAAATTATTGCATTATTGCTGTTCAGTGAACACATCTTTCTTCTCACTACCACTTTTATCTTATACGGAGCTCGTGTTTCCATTTTGCATTATAGTTAAGTGTCTGTCTCATGTAAACCAAAAGCTCAGCAAGCGTTTGTGGAATGAATGTTTTTCCATTTCCATGCCATGTCCCGTTATAAGCTTTATTTAAATCTGATTTAAACCAGCACTATGTATACAACAGGCACTCTCATTCAAGATTTGCTGAGTGGAATGACCAAATAGAGTAGTGCGAAATCTCAGGTCAGAAACTCCATTTGTGTTTTAACAAAAAATGTGCAATTCTGCCTCACTTTGACATTATCATTTTGAATGGAATTTGTAACAGATTGATGAATGATAGTTTAGATACTTTAATGCTTCAAAATCATGACTGTGGGCATTATACACAGATAGATAAGAGGATGTTGGTACTTTTAGTAATAAATAATTCCTGAACATTCCCCATCATTTTTATCATAGAACTGTATTACTGAGGGTAGGAAGATATGGGAGGCAGGGATATATGTGGCACATTGTGAACCAGGAAGAGTTAACAGCAAAAAGAAAAAAAAAAAGCTAAATACCCGTTAAGCACTTCTCTTGGGGCAGGAGAGCGGCAATGGTCATGGTCGGAGGTATTGAGGAAAAGCGAGAGTCTGGGCTTAGGATGATGGAGCGTATGAGGAAGCAATGGCTTTGCCAGGTGGAACCATCGTAGGACAATGTGGACTCCAGGTCCTGGAAAAGCTGTTTTTGCTGCTGTGATGGTAGCTCCTCCTTTCTTTGTTTTCTTTTCTTTCTTTCTTTTTCTTTTTTTAGAATATTTTTTAGTTGTTGATGGACCTTTATTTATTTATTTGTATGTGGTACCCAGGTGCACTTTACCACTGAACTACATCTCCAGTCTCTCTTCTCTTCCCTACCTATTTTTTTTTTTTTTTGGAGACAAGTTCTCACTAAGTTACTGAAGATCTCACTAAGTTGGCGAGGCTGGCCTTGAACTTGTGATCCTCCTGTCTCAGCCTCTGAAGTCTGATTACAGGCTTATGTCACTATGCCTGGCTTGCACCATCATTCTTTATCGTCTGTGTAATTAATTTGTCTTTTTTTTGTGTGTGTGGCTCAGCCCTGTATTAGTTGACTAAGGCTGTTGTAACAATTTTTGACAAGCTTAGTGGCTTACATCATAAATTTTTATTTTTTAAAGTTTTGTCTGTTCGAAGACCAACAGAGGTCATCTCTGGGCTACAGTCAAGATGTTGGCAGGGCTACATTTCTTCCTGAAGGTTTAAGGAGAAAATCTATTTCCTTGCCTTTTCTAGCTTGGAGAGATTGTCTGCATCCTTGGCCTGGGGCCCTGTTCATTTTCAAAGCCAATGATGACTAATCAAGTCCTTCTCATGTTGTGTCATTCTGACACCAACTCTTCTGTCTTCCTCTTTTACGTTTAAAGGACTTGTGATTACATCGATTACATTGGTTCTAACTAGTTAGTCCAGGATAAGGTTTTTTTTTTTTTTTTTTTTTAAGGACAACTGATTAGCAACTTTAATTTCATTTTATCATGAAACATAACATCTTACATTCTGAGAATTAACATGGACATACTTGGGGAGCTATTATTCTACCCCCACAATCACCAACCAAAATATAAAGAGCTGAAGTGAAGGACAGTCTAAATCATTATAGACTGTGATAGTGCAGAATGGGGACATTTGAACATCTAGAATTTGAACAGGGCTCAGAGGTAATATAGCCCAGTCCTTTGAAAGCAAAAGGGCCAGTGATTATTGGACATATAACCATCATAGCAGGTGTATGTTGGCTGTCTCTCAGACTCTGTAAAAGCAACTGCTGGCCTTGGAAATTTTTCTGGGGTTTTGGGTGGCTAAAGTCCCTAGTGAGATGTTGGTCAGGAAGCTGCACAGGTGGGATGCAGGCATCAGTGCAGGGAGATCTTCTGGTGTTTTCTGTTCACCATTCTCCTAAGCCTTGAAATGTCCACCATTAGAATCGTTCCTTATGGTGACAACCATATTGAGTGTACCATCTCAAGAAGACCAGTAATCATCTGCAGGGGTCACCCAGAGGGAGTGTCTTTGGGTACCTCTTTCATTTCCCTCCTTTAAGCACAATTGCCCACTGAACACCTAGCACATGCCAGGCACTGTTCAGACACAGAGTTTTATCTTGAGGTCCACTGACAAATGAATCCACAGAGAATGTGGTAAACCTGGAGCACAGGGAAGTTTTAAGAAAGAGGATAGGGACATATTCTGGTGACGATACATGCTGGACCACTTCTGGATCACAAGAGAGTACCTCACCCTGGAGACAAATTGCCAAGGCCATGTGTTTCTACAGGTTATCTTCTCAGGCTGGCCCACTGCAGAGTAGAAGGTCCATGCAGCCAGGCTACCATATTGGATGATGAACCCACACAGTCATGCTGATTTCTCTGCCTCACAGAGAGGACTGAGGGGACAGTGTAATGCAATTGTGAACCCACAATGGTTGAATCTTTCCCTTAGTGGAAGCCTAGTTCAGAAGATAGCACTGGCAGATGCAATATCCTGAGTGATGTAAAGTGATAACGATTTGCTTTGTACATCTATCTACATATGTGTAGGAAAGCTTTTTTGGGTGCGCAGAAGAGTTGGCTCATACCTGGGGCAAATGAGGGTAGAAATACTTTGTTATTCACTGCTATAATCTTAGCATCTGCTACAGGACCCAATGGAGCAGGCACTCAGTGTTTGCTGAATTAATGAACAAACACATCTCTTTAAGTCAGTTTTACATATGGAAGGGCTCTTCTCCCTAATGCTGGCTAGCCATTTTAGAAAGGTAGTCCATTATTTTACAAGGGAAAGTCAAATAAGATTGTCTTATTAAAACTTATCCAACTACTGCCACCTGAGAAAACCTCCAAACCATGGATAATAGATCTGCAGCATTGTTTTGTTTTTAGCTTTTAATTAATTAATTTTTGGTATTGGGAATTGAATCCAGGGGTCTTTACCACTGAGCTAATCACCAGCCCTTTCTTTAAATTTTTAATTTGGGACAGGGTCTCACTCAGTTGCTGAGGCTAGCCTTGAACTCTTGATCCTCTTGCCTCAGCTCCCTGAGCCTCTGGCATTACAAGTCCGTGTCACTGTTCCTGGCGAGATAACATTTTTAGAACAGAAACTTGAAATTAAAAAAAATGCTAGAATTACTTATCCATCGATAACACCATTTACTTTTTTACTATTAAGGAAAAACTGACTTTGAGACACAAAATAGCCAAAGAAAATTAGTGGTGCATTGAGATACAGGACCTGAGACTCTTGTTTTCCTCCTTCTACCTAGGCTTCTTTCCCCGGTAAGTGGAACAGAATGAGCCACTTATCCACAGGCTTGATTCAGATAGAAGGATAAATTGTGGTGCAGATAATAGCTAATGTAATGCCAGACCTCTCTCAGGAACTGTAGAGATTTCAGATCAATATGTAGTCAAAGAGTACATAGTGATGACTTTCTGAAAACTTGATCAATAAGTATACATCACCAAGATCAGAATTTATTTAAAATTATGAACAGCTTGGCAGACTGCCAATGCCTGAGTAATAGCTCTAGGCAGTCCAAATCCATGCCAGCTTCCTCCGTTATATAAATTGCTGGAATCTCTCATGCCTGACCCCTCTGATGTATCAGCTTTGTTATGTCAGTTTAGATATAGGTAAATTTCCTATGGGCATTTATTAGCTTTATTAAAAAAGGAGGCAATTGTCCAAAGGCCTCTGGGCATATGCACCCAAAACATAAAATAAAAGAATGAAATTAAATACTCAGGCTGCCAAACACCTCATAAAAAAGTCAGGCCAGTTCAGCCTACAGAGGCATGCCAGACTGACAAGCTCCATCTTGTGTTTTCCCTGGGGGTTCACAAAGCCGTTCTACTATCTGGTTGGACAGAGGAATGAATTGCAGAGGCAAAGACCCTCAGAAACTTGTTTTGGGGATTCATATCTGGAATCCTTTATTAGAAGTAGTATGGCTGATCTTAATATATTTGAATGAACCAGTGGATAGGGAAACACCCTCGAAGGAAATCTTTTTATTAAAATGTATGCATCTAACATTCTCTGACTTCCTGTACCATCTTGCTCTGATTGATGTCTTTTACCTCTGGAATTCTTCACATTGTCATTTCCACGAAGCCCAATACTGTTTCCCATCTGCCTTCCGACTAAAACAACCACTCAGAGAGTATACTGCTCTAAATTAGTGATATTCAACTCAGAGGGATTCTGCCTCCCAAGGGACATTTGGGAAAGTGGGAAGAGGGGTGCTTTTGGTCCCTGGTGCTTTGGTTCCAGGAATGCAGGTAAATATCTACAATGCATCGTGGCCTCCACAACAAAGAAATGCCTGGCCTGGATGCCAATACCCACTCTAGATCTTTAGGCAAACTTCAGTCATCTGCCACTTTCCCTGGTTTTGCCAGATCCACATTCTATTTTTTTTAATATTTATTTTTTATTCTAATTAGGTTTACGTGACAGCAGACTGCATTTTGATTCATTGTACACAAATGGAGCACAACTTTTCACTTCTCTGGTTGTACACAGTATAGAGCCACACCATGTGTGCAGTCATGATGAACCTAGGGCATTGTTGTCCATCGCATTCCATCGTCTTTCCTGCCCCCCTGTCCCATTACTTCCCTCTCCTTTAACCAAAGTCTCTCCATTCTTCCCATGCCCCCTCCCACATTGTGGATCAGCATCCACTTATCAGAGAGAACACTCAGCCTTTGGTTTTTTGGGATCGGCTTACTTTGCTTAGCATGATGATCTCCAACTCCATCCATTTACCTGAAAATGCCATAATTTTATTCTCTTTTAATGCTCCACATTCTATTTGCGTTATCTCTCACCATGAAGAATTTATTTCTTAAAAAATCTAAAAACATTTCTTTTAACAGGAATCTTTGTATTATTATCACTTTCAGAAAAATAATTATGGCTTTCATGAATGCAAAGTCACTGTGTAAATCCTTACAATGGGAACAAAGTAATATTATCAAATCACAGGTTGATCCTTTATGGCTGCTAAGTTTCTGATAAAATGAAGGATTAGCAAGTTTTGGAGAAGTATTGAAGAGAAACACCAAACTGAGACTCTTGTTAAATAAGATGGGTGAGTGGATTGAAAAGAGAGTCACTTTCTCACACAGTGATTTACTCATATTTAAGTCCCTGTCTTATAGTTATTTAATATTGAAAATCATCTCTTGCTCTAATTAAACTGATTATGAATGTATCTCCAACAATTTAGAGAACACTGAATTATCGTGACCCTCATCTGTACACTTTTCTGCTTGGATTCTTATTTTTTTGCCAGGCTACTTTTTTTTAACAACTGCTGTAGAGCTGCTTTTAGAGAATGTGTTTCACCATAACAATGGCTGCCTGCAACCAGGACTTTTTGTATCCAGAACAGTCAGACGTCTTAGATTGCAAAATAAAACCTAGAGTCTGTTATTGCCAACAATGAACAATGGCAAGTGCCTTCTTGGAGACCTTTTTTTTTTTTTTTTGGTGGTGCTGAGGATTGAACCAGGGCCTTGTGCATGCTATATCTCCAGCCCTCTGGAGATTTATTGCTCACTTTCCCTCCATTAAAAAGGCCATTTGAGATGTACTGTAATTCTTTTTGTGGAATTAGTGACTCTACATTGGTATGCTTATTAGAGTAATTATTCTGGGCCATAATACTTTAAAGAGAAAGTCTGAATTCTCTGATGTTAACTGATTGCACATCAAATGTTCCAGGGCATGACAGTGAGTCAGTATCTTTATTCACAATATCTACCTTTGGTTCCATGTCATTATACTGTGAATCAATTTACAGGTAAAATATCATCTTTGTAATGGACACCGAAGGGGCTGATATTTTTACTGCTTATTTACTCACTGGAGAACCTGTGGCAAAATAAGTTACACAGCATCCTGGCTGCCTGGGTGAAGGGTGGGCAATTGCAACAGGCACTTGGGACTTCTGAGTTCCCACTGATTGCTTGGTGCTTTAGGCTGGAGACCCTTAGTCCAGGAGACTGACATTGTGAGAATTATCCCCCCTCAGGGAAAATCAGTTAATGTTTCAGGTTCGAAAGGAGTTATGCTGCATTATGAAAACAGTCTGGGCTTGGCTGCATTTTTTTCTCTCTCTGAAATTGGTTTCCATACCTATAATTACCTTCAAGCACCACCATAAAAGCCCTCCAATCTTCACCTCATGCTGTTCTTCCTTTGGGGCACTGATTCAGGATCCATCCAACTTTTCCACCACACCATAATTAGCAGAATTGTATTTAATAATCCCCCCTCATTCTGAAGGAAGCAGAGCAAG
>CM053408.1:13018037-13065506 GCA_028644305.1 Xerus rutilus | reverse complement strand
TGTGTTTAGGGCTCAGCACTACATTTTCATATGGAAATTACTTGAATTCCAGTGGGCTACAAGAAAGGGAAGTCAGAGTCAGAAAACCATGAAGAGTGGTATGTTGTTCATTCACTACCTCAGTGAGCATTTGTCAATTGCCCAATAAATTCCAATTACTGTGCTAGGCAAAAATTAATAATACCGTGAGTGTCGTGTGTGCCAGGCTCTGGAAAGAACCTAGTTGGGGAGACTGACAAGTACACCAAGAATAAAGCACCTGGGCCCACTGGGAGGGGACAGCATGGGAAGATGTTAATCTTCGGGCACATTCTTGATGGACATTAGTAAGGAATCAGGTGGAGGCAGGAAGAGGAATGGTTTCGGTGCAGAGGGTAACCCAATGGGAAAACAGTGGCGTGGAAGATCTCGGAGCACTTGGGAATGGGAAATAGTCGGTATTGCTGGAGTGTGGGGTGTGTGGGAGAATAGCATGGGTTAAAATTAGAAGTAGACTGGAGCCACAGTTGGGTTTAACTTCATCCTGAGAAGATGGAGAGCCAGTGAAGGGTTTTAGTAGGGGGTGTGCTTATTAATACAATTTAGATCTATCACTTGGACTTCGGTTTGGTAGATTGGACAGATGATAGACTGGAAATGACACGTCAGGATGACCGGAGCAGTTGTCCAGATAAAAAGTGACGAGGGCCTGATCTTAAGAGGTGGTAATAGAGATGGAAAGGTGGGGACAGGTTCTGGAGGTGGCGAGGGATTAGCATCAGCAGAATTTTGAGGTGGAAGGAAGAAGAACGAGTCTGGTCTGATTTCTGGAATTGTAACCGGTGTGACTTGGTGGACAAAAATCTGATGAGACAGGAAATTTAGGAGGAACAATTTAGAGCAACTCATTCAGTGTGAGGTTTCCTGGGATGCTTTCCAGGGATGGCCAGCTGGAAGTTGGATATGTGGGACTGGAGCCCCAGGAAAGGCTGTGGCCACCTTCAAGTGTGAATGCAGAACCTATAGGCGCCCTGGGAGTGAGGAAAGAAGGCTGGGATAGAGATACAAGCAACACCAGCATTGACATGATACGCATAGAGGGGCATTCGGAGTCTTCTAGAAGATGGGTGAGGAGGAGCCATAGCGTAAGGAAGCAGAATTTGAAGAGAGTGCTTGTTAGAAATTCAACAAATATAAGGATAGAGACATGCAATAGAATTGGTGCTCTGGAGGCCATAGGGGCCACACTGAGGACAGCTGGAATGGTGTGGGAGAGAAGTAGGCGTCCTCAGACAGTTGGGGAGACAACAGGAGCCGGAGACATGCGGCACTGGCTGCCCTGAAGATAAGGAGGGTCCAGAGCCAGGCTGGTCGGATTGGCTCAGGCTCTGCTCACACTGTTTCCTTCAGCTAGAAACTCCTGCTGCATCTTCTGGCTATTTCTGTCTGCTCAGCTCCTGTTAACACTTCAGCTTGGATGACAGGGAGAAGTCAATTTGGGCTGGTATGGTGACTGTTTCAAGAAACCCCTGCCTGCCTTACTGCAGAGACTGCACTGGCTTTTGTGTGTCATCTTCTGAGAGGGTCACAGTCAACAGTGTGGCAAGTGATCCTGAACTTGGCTCCTTTCTCTGAGGTCCCTGAGTCCCATGGGGTGGAGCCCACCTCATTTGGCGATGTCATAATTTCTTTTTCTACCTTTCTCCCCTGAGGCCACTGTGGCCATCCTGTGAGCAAGGAGGACCATGTTGTTCTTTCTTTTTTCCCTCCTGCCCTCTCTGTCTTTCCTTCTTGTTTTCACCAGAGCATGTAGTACTCAGCTCCAGTGCTTGTTAAATCCAAGAATGTATGTTCATGCCATGTGATGTGATGGATTGTGTGAGGAACTGGAAATCATCTGGATTATTCAAACATACAGTTTTAGGTCATGACCATGTTCCCTCAGGGCAGACTCTTTTTAAAAAAATTTATTCTACTTAGGTATACATGATAGCAGAATGCATTTTGATTCACTGTACACAGATGGAGCACAATTTTTCATTTCTCTGGTTGTACGTGCTATAGAATCACATCATATATGCAGTCATACACGAAGCTAGGGCTATAATGTCCATCTTATTCCACCATCTTTACTGTCCCCATGTCCCCTCCCTCTCCCTCCCCTTTGACCAAAGTTTCTCCATTCTTCCTGTGTCCTCCCCCACATTATGGATCAGCAGCCACTTATCAGAGAGAACATTCGACATTTGGTTTTTTGGGATAGGCTAACTTCGCTTAGCATGATATTCTCCAGCTCCATCCCTTTACCTGCAAATGCCATAATTTTATTCTCTTTTATTGCTGAGTTATATTCCATTGTGTATATATTCTACGGTTTCTTTATCCATTCATCTATTGAAGGGTATCTAGGTTGGTTCAGGGCAGACTCTTCAGATTATCAGTGAGAGAGGAGATACATGCAGCACCTTTTCCTGAACTGGTCCATCCTTGCTTGACCATGGCTTTGCCTCACTGGTGCTATTATCTGAGCACTGTTTGTACGTCCTGTAGAGTCAGCGTACTGATGGTGGAAGCTGCATTTCATGAACGTGTGAATCTCTCTTCTTCTCAGATCAGCACATTATGTGTGTAGCATATTGTGGTTGATAAATATTTGTTAGGTTGAATCCAAATGGGCTGCAGGGGATTTAGCTTCATTATAATTAGCAGTAAAACCACACTTGATGCTGAAATGATCTAACACTCACAAATCTTAAATTGTTCTTGTTTGTAACTGTTGCTCTTGAGTGGTTCTTGTTTTCAACTGTTTACATTTTACTTTTGGCCTTTGTTTTTTCAGAGAACTGAGGTGATCTCTTCCTGTTGCCCCAGAGACGACATGGGACATAGAGAGGAAGCCCTGTCTTGAGAAGATCAGGGGCTGCCTCTGGCCCCTGTGTGTTTGGCTTTGTGGAAATTAGGTTGATGACTTAGGCGACTTCCTCTGCTCCTCCCTCTTCTGCACCTCCCTCCCCCTTGCTCCTCCCCTCCACCCCTCCCGCCTTCTGCTTTCCTTTCTTCTCCTTCTTCTTCTGTTGTTTCAACAGGAAAAAAAAATAATTCATTCCCACCAGCATGGTGCTGAGACTGTACTGGCCAATTTAAACATTTTGGCTCTCTTGACTGCATTTTTGAATATACACTGAAAGAATTGATTTGGATTCTTCTCAAGAGAGGTGGCAGAGCTCAATAATTCACATGCAGGTCTTGTTGTAGTAGAGAGCTGGGGTCTATGGTTAGCTTGCAACCTCGGTCTTTTTTACCTTTGAATGGGTTAATAATTATATCAATTTCTAGCTATGAAGACTGAGATCACCTGTTTCTATTGATCACAAGTATAACATACAGTAAATAAATAACAGCTATCATTGTTATGAGGGAATGTGAAGGAAGAGATCTCAGTTGTAGATTTACACTAGGCTCTGACGTGCCTCAGGTGCATAGTGGCTGGCTGGCACTCAACAATCTCTATAGTCATGTGAGGCCTTTGGAGCTCCTTGGACTGTGGCTTACTAAGACCAACTTGGGCTCTGGTGTTAGATAGACTCTGTTTATACACCACTATAGCACAAATATTTGACCTTGGTCCTTATTTAAATCACCTTAGCCTCTGTCAGTTATAAAATAGAGATTGTGATATTTGCTCTGTGCATTGATGTAAGGCTTAGAGACGAAGGGAATCCCGTTGCTAGTGCATGCTTAAAAGATGATGCCTACTGTCCTGTTAAACAGCTTTCTTCACTGTACTTTCTGTCCCAGTGCCTAGTCCTATATGCAAACCACAGAAGATCCACTTTTACCTAGTTTCTGCACTCTTCCCATATCCGCCTAGTTTTAAGCATTGAACATGTTATCCTTGAAGACTCCTACCTGGGTTGATATCAAATGTAAGATGTGATATAATAAGAAAATCATTCTTAGTTGTAACATGACTAGCAGGAAGATTAAAAGTTATGTTTCATTGTTTTTAATGCACATGTTTTCTCCTATCAGACTTCCATCAATATGAAAATTGAGAAGTATGAATTCTGACTTTAGAAAGTAAACACAGGTAATATCCTTACTTGTAGTAATTGCTAAGAAGACAACAACAGGATTGATTTTTTTATGTCTCTTTAGCTTGACTTTTCAGCTTAGGAGTTATTCCTTCAACTTAGTAAACATTAATATTTACTGATTTCGCTACACTTTTGATCTCCTTCGGAATCATGTACATAATATAGCTTAAGTGAATACATTATTGGTAGGACTGCTGAATTTTACAGAATACTTGTGCTGCTAAAAAGTACAGCTTGGGGAAGAAAGAATCTTAATTTAAAAAGTTTCAGATGGTTTGTTTTGATAACTAGAGAAGGCATGAATTCAATTTGGAATTGAATGTCTAAACCCTGGTATGTTAGTCAGCTTTCCATTACTGTAACAAATACTGAGATAAGTCAACTTAAAGACAGGAAAGGTTTTTGTGGCTTGTAGTTTTGGAAATCTCAATCCATCACTGATTGGCACCATTGCTTTGGGCCTGTGGCAGCACAGTATATCATAGTAGAGGTGCATGGTAGTGGGGGCCCAGCTCCTTCATGGCCAGATGTGAAAGAGGAATATAGGAAGGAGTTGGATTTCTATTTTTTTTCCAAGGGCATGCCCTCAATGACTTAAGATCTTCCACTAAGCCATGTGGGCCTTTGGAAGATACTCCAGAGCCAAACACATGTCATGAATTCTTTTCATTTCTTGGTGAATTGAATCTTGTTTTCTATAGAAGGTGGACGAATATGTAGGTTTAAGCTGTTTCCTTCTGAGAGGTGCTTGTGGGACCAATTTATTGATAGTTAGGCAGATAATGATTCCAACTAGTTGGGGAAAGGGGACAATAATTTGAGTCTTTCAAAAACATAGTGAGGAATTAGAATAAACACAACTAAAGGGCACTTAGGAAACCCAGAGAGCAGATAATTGGCTTCATTTGAGAAGTTGATGGGTAATGATTTCCTTGTCTTTCTCATTTGTGTTCATCCTCAGGCAGTGTCTGAGCCCAGATGTTTTCATCATGCTTTACTTTTAGCTCTAATACTGAGTCCAGATCTGTAAAACGACAGATTATATGGAATTGAAGATAAGAATAAAGAAATGAGAGTTAGTTCTGTTGTTATGGAAAACTGACAGGTTGTGGAAGGATCAGATGTTCTCAGACTCCTAGGATACATTGGCTTCCTATCATCTGGGCTTCCTCTATACATCTAAACTTGGAGTAAGTGGAATTTAGTGCAATTTCAATTAAAAGTTTAGTGGAATTTCAATTAAGAATTTCTGTTCCTCATGCATACTCCTCCCCAACTAACCTACAGAATGAGACCCATGATATTGCAAACTGTTCATCTTGAATACACAGATAATTCAATTATGGTTTCCTCTACCAACAGAGGGCCAAGGCATTCACTGTAGGCTAATTATTTTGAAAACTGACAGACTGCCTTTGTTATGTATGGTAAGGCTTACTATTTTCGACAAATGTGAATCAGATGTCCTAGATAATGTTGGTAATGTATTTTAGGAGTCTTCAAAGGAGAAGTTTTAAAGTTTATTTTAACTGAATATTCCTCTGAACATGTTCTTGGTATTGAGATTCTGTCTCTCAGTCTGCTGGTCTGGATGCTTGCAAAGAAGAGATACTTGTGCAATATTGCCCTCAGTTTAGGAGTCAGGAAGTGTAATCACTGGGTCAAAAACATTCAGCTCTAGAAAGAAATTAAAGCTCTTTGGCCCTCACGGGGGCCAGAGATTATGCTCAGGGTGTTCTTGAGGTTAACTTGAAAGCTTTTCAAGACAACTGTAGCTCATTGGACTAATCTATACAAATTTATTTACCTCTTGCAATTTACTTAAAAATCCTCTGCTGCAATTTAGCATTCTCCTTTGTCTGATTGTGTAGCCAGAACTAACAGCCATAGGAATTCACTTAGTGGACATATCATTCTCCCTTTCCATCTCTCATTGCTTGTATCTGAAGTCCGGAAGCTGGAGTTCATTCCCTTGTCCTCTGTCAACCTGTCTTCAACCAAATTCAGATGTGCAGGTATCTCTTACTTCCACTCCAGCTTTGCTTCTAGATAGATGACATCTAAGTCCACCACCCGCCCTTATCCAGTGTTGGAAGAAATGACAAAACTAAATCATAGAATAGAAAGAAAATAAACTACAGCAATATAAAACATAGGTCCCTACTTTTGAATATTTATGCATTTAGCTTTTTTATGTCACTTCACCCATGCACAGCACCAAATTTCCTCAAAAGATAACTTGACAAAAATCTTTGAATACACTAAGCAATATTCAACAAACTTATTTGGTTAGATATTATTTCCTTACGAGAGAAGCAGAGTGGGAAGGGAAACAGAATAAACTTAAAAATATTTTCTCTTAAATTTACCTTTATAGGCATCTGTCTTCATATATCCAGCCATTTATTTGGAGGAAAGCTTAAAGTCACTGAAGCAAACATTGCTTTATATACACTATGATACTGGATCAATAATGTGGCTGGTACACTGAACAAAAAAGCTCAAGATTATGTTGCTGTTTTCTTTTACT
Source organism: Xerus rutilus (assembly GCA_028644305.1). Classification (NCBI taxonomy): domain Eukaryota; kingdom Metazoa; phylum Chordata; class Mammalia; order Rodentia; family Sciuridae; genus Xerus; species Xerus rutilus. The sequence continues at coordinate 13,058,900 of CM053408.1, read as the reverse complement.
GTTCAGTCAACAGAAAAAAGACAGTCAAAAGAAAAGAAATAAAATACAAAGAGAGACATTTTCATTTCCCAATTTCAGCTTCTATTCTCCTCTAACTCCCAGGGAACTAATGTGTGAAATTGTGTAATTACCATCTTAAAAAGGAGTTCTAAAATTAAAAAAAATAAATATATAAGGATCTTGGATGTTATAATTTCACAGACAAACAGTAAGATTTCTTGAATGAAGGTTCAGTTAGCTCTTCATGATATTTGACTATCTTTTTCCATTCTTCTAACCTATTTGTGTTCTTTTTATTTTATTTTTTTGGTACCTGGGATTGAACCCAGGGGCACTTACCCACTGAACCACATCCCCAGCCCTTTTTATTTTATTTTTTAAATTTTGAGACAGGGTCTTGCTAAGTTGTGTTTTTACTTTTAAAGTGGGGTCCTTAGGCAACCACATAATCGGCTTCTGCTTATTTTACAATCCAGTTGGACCATTTCTGCCTTTTAATTGGGGTGTTTAAACCATTTACATTTAATGTGATTATTGATAACAGTTGACTTAAAATCTACTATTTTACTGCTTTTTTCTCTTTGTCCCATTTGCTCTTTGTGCTTCTCTGCCTTCTTTCAGATGATTTTTAATGATTCCCCTTTACTTCTTTTGCTGGCTTACTAGCTCTCACTCCTTGTTTTGTGCTTTTTGTGGCTGCTTCATGGTTCAGAGTACTTATCTTTAGCTTGTCTTCCTCCACGTTCAAGTGATATGCAATTTAACTTATGTTGAAGAATACTAGAATAATATACTTCCATTTCTAGCCTCCTGGCATTTGTGTAATTAATGTCATATATTTTACTTCTACATATGTTTTAAATTCCACAGGACACTATTATCATTTTGGTTTTAGTCAGTCAATCTGTTCAAGATAGATATTTAAGAAGAGAAGAGATCTTTTATACTTAACAGTACATTTCCTCTTTCTGGTACTCTTTAGTTCTTTGTGTAGATCCATATTTCCATCCGGTATTTCTTTCCTTCAGCTTAAATAACTTCCTTTTGTATTTTTTTGGTAGAGAAGATGTTCTGGTAATAAGTTCTTTTGAACTTTGTATGTCTGTGATTCTTTACTTTGCCTTCATTTTTGGGTGTATGTTTCTCAAGTTGACTTTTATTTATTTTTTAGTATTTTACATACATTGCTTCACTATTTTCTAGCTTTCACTATTGCCAAAGAGAAATTCCTCTCATTCTTATTTTTTCCCTGTTCATAAAGTTTCTTTCTTCTCTATTTTTTGAGATTTTTTTCCCTTTATAATTGGTTTAAAGCAATTTCATTATCGTATGTCTTAGTGTAATGGTCTCCATGTTTTTAGTCCTGGGGTTTATATAACTCATTAAATCTTTGGGTTCATAGTTTTATTCATTTGTAGAACAAATTCAGTCACTATTTTCAATTTTTTTTTTTAAATTTTGAGGCAGGGTCTTGCTAAATTGTTTAGGGCCTCATTGAATTGCTGAGACTGGCTTTGAGCTTGCAATCCTCCTGCCTCAGCCTCCCAAGCCACTGAGATTATGGGTGTGTGCCACTGTGCCCAGAGTAGCCACTATTTTAAAAAATATTTTTTATATATCTTCTCTCATCTCCTTTGGAGACTCTAATTGAATACAGTTCATTCAGTTTATTGTTATTTTGTGCTTTTTGTTTTTTAAACCTCTTTTCTCTGTATTTTATTTCTGGTAGTTTTTTTTAGCTATATCTTCAAGATCTCCCTTCTGCAATGTCTAGTCTGCTATAATCACAATCAATCAATGTATCCTTCATTTCAGGCATGATATTTTTATGTCTAGGAGTTTTATTTTATCTTTTTAATACATTTCTTACATATCTTCATTAACATGTAAACTTTTCATAGAGCTTTTTGAAAATATAGAATAGACAATCGTTTTAATGTACTTGTCTGCTAATTCTATCAGCTGTGTCATTTCTATGTCAGTTTTGTTCGATTCATTTTTCTCTTCATTGTGGATCATGTTTTCTTGCCTATTTTCATGTGTAATAACTTTTTTTTTAACATAAAGTAGGTTTTATTAGTGGTCACGACTAAGGAGGGACTGTACACTAGAAAGCCCTCACTCGTTGAAGACCAGCCACTTGTCCAGGGAACCATAATTGGGGATATATTTGACCCCACAACCATCTGGGATGAGCTACTTCTCAGTTATCATGTCTTCAAATTAATTTTTATCAAACTTAGTAAACCCCCAGTCTTCTTTTTTTAACTCCTAGTCTTTGAGATATGAATCTTTTGGCAGCCAATGAACTTGAACTTGCCCTTGCATAGGGATTTCATCACATGCTTCTTGTCCTGCACCTTGATACAGATGGACATAAAAACTTGACCAGTGCGAACTCTGGCCACCATACACTTTGGGGATTTCCAAAGGTGTGTACATACCTTTCTGGAGCCTAGATTGGGAAAAACATGAGGTCAGAGACAAGAATGTCCATTGAAAAAGAATGTCTCCAAGGTCACTTGTTGCAACCCTTAAAAGCAACAGGCTTCATACACTACTAGGAGCATGCCTGGTAATTTTTGATTAGATACCAGACATGGTGATTTTACCTTATTGAGGACTGGGTATTTTTGAAAATTTTATAAGTATTGTTGAGATTTGGTTTTGGATACAATTAAATAGTTTGACAACACTTCTATCCTTCTAGGCTTAGGCAGAACCAGAGCTGTATTTAGGTTGCAGCTAGTTTTGCCCCACTACTGAGGCAATGATTTCTGGATAACTGACATCTCATGCATTAAGTGAGTTTCTATTCTGACTGGTGACAGACACTCTTCCTGGTCTTTATGAGCCCCAAAGAATATTATCTCTGATTATTTGGGGTTCTATTTTTTCCCTTAGCCTCAGGTAGTTTTCTCATACACAGGCTCACCAAAACTACCAAGAAAATTAAAGTGGGACCCTCTTGCAGATTTCTCTGATTTTCTATTTGTGCATCTGTCTCTTTTGCAGTCTTGGCCTCTCTGGACTCTGAGGTCTGTTTCCTCTGTACCTTGGGGTTCTTCATCTTTCATGTGCTGCCTCCTGGCATCTCTCTCCAGTCAGTTAGCTGGGTGTTTGGGGCTTGCTGCTTTAGCTTTCCTTTATCTCAGGAACCACAGTGCTGGATGGCTTCCTGTTCAGTGTCTTACTTTTTCCATGTCTTTTGCCTGTTCCCCCCCGCCCCCACTATTCAAGGTAAGAGGGTAAATAGTTCTCCAATATCCTTTCATATTTTTTTTCCACTTGTTGAATTTATTTATTTTATTTTTAAAATTAGTTTTAATTATACATGACAGTAGAATGCACTATGACACATCATACATAATTGGAGTATAATTTCTCATTTTTCTGGTTGTACATGATGTAGCATCCCACTGGTTGTGTAGGCGTATATGTACATAGGGTGATAATGTCTGATTCATCCTACTATTCTTCTTACCCTTATACCCTCTCCCCTCCTTTCACTTCCCTCTACCTAATCTAAAGTAACTCTATTCTTCCCTAGCTTCCCACCCCTGCCCTTATTGTGAGTTAGCATCTGCATATCAGAGAAAATATTCAGCTTTCTTTTTGGTGGGGAATTGGCTTATTTTGCTTAACATGATATTCTCCAGCTCTATCCATTTACCAGCAAGTGCCATAATTGGGCTAAACAACTTAACAGATAATTCACAGGAGAAGAATACAATCAATCAACAAATATATGAAAAAAATGTGCAACATCACTAGCAATTAGAGAAATGCAAATCAAAGTTACTCTAAGATTTTATCTCATTCCAGTCAGAATGGCAATTATCAAGAATACAGGCAACAACAAATGTTGGTGAAGATGGGGGGTAAAAGGCACATTTATGCATTGCTGGTGGGACTGCAAATTGGTGCAACTACTATGCAAAGCCGTATGGAGATTCCTCAGAAAATTTGGACCCAGACCATTTGACCCACCTATCCCACTACTTGGCTTATACTCAAAGGACTTAAAGTCATATTTAAGAGAAGAACTATCTGGTAACCATATTTGATTTCAAGAATACCAGTCTACCAAGGTATACTTTTATAAGTAGAAAATTTTTCCTCTCTTTGCAAGAAATAGTTTGATTCTGATCAATGGGCTCCTATCCATTAATCTATCCTCTCTTAATAAGAATATGGCAGCAATTCCTTCACCAATTTGTTCCTCAGATTTTCTAAATGAACTGGTATAATAATATCAGTTTTGAATTTTCCTAGGTTCATACTAAATATAAAGAAGTATCAGGTAATGGTTTAACAATCTTTGGAAACAGAACTTTATGAATGAAAGATATAGCAGAGTATATCTTATGACTAAAAACCCAGCTAGAACTAGATTCTTAAGTTTCTGGAATTCTATAAGTGTGTTTTTATGATGTCCTCATGGTAGGACAATCACATTTAGAACTACTGCTTTTAAATATTTGCTAAAAAAGAATCTTTGAAAGGGAGCTTATTATGCTCAGCATAAATGGAATAGGAAGGGTTTTTCTAAAATAAAGAAAACATTTAGAGTTATAAGTATTTACTTGAATAATTGGCTTGGGGAATAAAGACCAAGAAGAGTAACAACAAATGTTATTTAATTGTGTTTTTCTCATAAAAGGTTGTTCCTTCTTCTCTGAATATATGCGTGTGTGTGTGTATGTGTGTTCACCTGTGTAATAAAACTGAAGGAACTATACAGATCATCTGTGACCACTCTGAGCTCGCTAGAGGAATCTCTACTTTATTTGATGTCATGAAGCAAGCTTCTGGACTATTAGAATTAGAACACACATCTCATGACTCCAATCTGGTAAAACTTTATCTTTGCTTGCTTCTATCTTTTTTCTTCTATTTAAAGTGGAGAGAGACATGAAAAATTAGGTGAAAATATTTTTTATTATCCCTATTACAATGCATTCTAAGTCACTGAACCCATCTTTACCCTAAAAAAAAAGATCTATGAAAGCATCATGTCTTTTGACTACTAGTCACTTTTTAGCATTCAGATGAGTCATAATGAAGTACAGCCTGTTTTCTACTTAAAAAAATATTCTAGCATTGCATGCAGTACAGTTTTATGGATTGTATTTTTGGTGGATAAAAATGGCCACAAATTACTTACAACTCCTCCTGTGAAAAGGCCGAGTCTCTTTCCATGCTGTTTGTGTCTGGGCTGGTCTGTGGCTTCCTTTAATCAATACAGTGGGCAGAAGAGGCATCATAAGAGTGATCCAGGGTCTTAAGAAGCTTTGAAGGTTTGGTTTTAGTTCTCTTGGAACCCTGTCCCCAGGGGGACGAGAGACCATAAAGAGAGAGACTCAGGCTTTCCCATCCTCCCAGACATTCCAGTTGACCCAGCTGGGGCCCCAGACACATGAGTGAGCTCAATTGATGCCACATGGAACAGAAGGCCACCATTCCAGCTGAAGGTGCCCACATTCTGACCTGCAAAATCACAGCATACTGTTCCTTCAAGTCGCTAAGTTTCATGTTGGTTTTGTACACAGCAAGAGGCCACTGGGTATGGTGCAGACTGATGGTCCCCTCTCCACCTCTGCCTTCCTTTCTCTTTCTTTTTAATTGGCTCCTCTAAAATCTCAGTTTCTCTTCTCCAGCCCTTTAAAAGTCTTTCATTTTTATAACATATTCCATGTGATCTACACCATTTGTTATTAGCTACTTATACCACATATCATATAGGTTGAGCATCCCTAATCTAAATCTCCACAATTTGAAATGCTCCAAACTCCAAAAGTTTTGAGTGTCAACATGTCACAAGTGGAAAATCTCACACTTGACACCACCATTGAAACACAGGTGCACTGAAATATTGCAAAAAATTACCTTCAGGTTAAATATAAAATGTGTAAGTGAAACAAATAAATTTCATGTTTAGACTTGGGTCTTATCTCAATGTATGCAAATACCCCGAAATCTGAAAAAAAAATGCAAAATCCAGAACACTTTTGGTCCCAAGCATTTTGAATAAGGGATACTTAACCTGTAAATGTGGACTGCTTAAAAAAATCTGTTTACTTAATTCCCCTGGAACTCTTAAATAAATAGATGGCAGTGATATTCCATTTTTAGATGATGAAGCAATGTTTCGCATTATTATAAAACCTTTTCTTTAGACAGGCTCACTTTGCCCTGAAGACATGATCTCACCATTCCTTTAATTGTACATACAGATAGATAAAATGGGCTGAGCAAACTTAATGTCTTTATGGAATTTCTGGCTCTGCTTAGACCTAACTAGTGTTCTCTTTTTCTGCATTACTACATATAATAGGTGATCCATGTGGGGAATTGTCACAAAAATATAACAATGTTTACTTGCTGTACATCTAACCAAAGAATAGATAAAATTAGAGTGTTTGAGGTTTATTTCAGAAAGATTAAAAAAAAAATGAAGTAAAACCTCCTTGTTTCTTCATTTTCCTATTCCTAACATTTTTCTTCTTGAATTCTTGTACTTTAGGATTTAAAATGATGTGCTCTGGCTAGTTCTGTGTACTGTGTGAGATGATTAGTTGCTGAACTTAACACCAGAAAGTTTGAAAGTGACATGCTTGCCAACAAGGGCTTGTATTCCTTGGAACTGGAAAATGTTTCATGAAACTTCTGTGGCAGATGTTTAGCTGTGGCCTTAGAGTTAGAGAGCATGTTGCCTTCACTTTCCTGAGCTTATATAAGACTATCTCCTTAAATTTGTGATCCAGGAACATATTAGATTAGAATGGGAGTCTCTAGTCGGAAGTCTATGAACCCATGAAAATGGTGTCAAATCTGTGCGCATCTGCTTTTTTTTCTTGGTAAAGAGTATGTAGTTATCATCAAGTTTTCAGTGAACCTGTGGCCCCCAACTTTTGAATCAGTATCCTAGGAGCTTGGATTTTATGACATTTATTCAACTACAATTTTTTCAAGAATTATAACTCTCTAGCTATGATGATCCAAAAATGGAATTGCCTTCAAAAGAGCAGTCTATCCAACGGCATATAGGGGCTAAAGGTCAATCTTAGGAAATGACCAATGTAATCAGTTCTGGGAGGAGATGCTTATATATAGTGTTAAGTCATATATACTTCATTAGAATTATGGTAGTGTTGCTCGAACTAGCGTTTGAGTCAATCAGAACTCCCAGACCCTTATACTTAAACTGAAAGCTTGGTCCTCACCTTGCAGGCCAATCCAATAATGAAGAAAAGATTTTGATAAAAAAGAAAAAAAGTTTTATTGCTTTGCTAGCAGAGGAGAAAGACTGGAGACTCCTGTCCCAGAGCCTGTGATTTTGCCCATTATGGGGAACAGGAGTTTTTCAAGAGGTGATTCAGAGAAATGAGATTAGAGAGGAGAGAATAGGGAAAGAGAAGATCAGGGAAAAGATCAAGGAGGAGAAGATCAGGGAGGAGACGGTTGGGGAAAAGAATGTTGAGAAAAAGAAAAAAAAACATAAAGTTTTAAAGTGACAAAGGATAGAGTCAAAGCATCAAGTGAACCCTGTTACACTTACACCAGACAGTGTATAGAAATGTTGCTGGGAAGTGCCCAAGAATCTGCATTTAGTTAAATTTCTTTGGTCATTTGACAGTATATTGTAAAATTATGATTGTTTTTTCTTTTAATGGCAAATAAAATAAAACACATGAAGAACATAGAACTTTTGGAAAATACAGCAGGAATTTTAACCAGCCAGTCATGTGGTCCAATCAAAGTAATTAATTTGATGCTGGATTAGCTTATGGTCATTTTTTTTTTCTTTTTTCTTTTGAAAAGGGCTGCTGTGCAGGCACATAAAGGAAAAAGGTGACATGCCTTTGTTGAGAGTGTTTATGAAATGCTATCTTTTGAGAGAACATTTAGATGGCACTCTGTCTGTCTGGTGGGAAAAGGTTTTCAGCTCTTGTCTGTTGATCTTGAGGTTTTGTTGCACTAGGGAATGAAACACTCGGTGTGTTGATATCCATGGAGGCGGAGAGTGCTTTCTGTCCCCCGCCCCTTCTTCCTAAGATGTCATATCTTGAAGAAAAACAAAACAGAAAAGGAACAAATTTATTCTCAGGGAGCTTGGAGGAGCATGAATTATTTATTCTTAGAAATCCTCTACTATCTTTGCATGAAAGAGAGCCCTATTATTAAAAGTGAATGTTTCTTTTCCTGCATGTCAATAACTGGGAGATCAGAATGGACTGGCTGTTAGATAGCTCCCTCCTTGGAGACTGAGCTCCCAAGGCAGTCTCGGCAGCAGCTAAGTTATTTTTAAGACAATAAAATCATTGGAACTGATATATTAACACTCTCAATTGATATGATAGGGGTTTGCCACTGAGGCAGTCTAGGAGGAAGAAAAGGCCATTAAAATGATCTCAATTACCTTTTAATTATGAATTAACACATTTGCATAAATCACAGCACAGAGAATTTCTGGGTGCATGTGCATGTATGTGCTGAAATTGCCTAGGTTTATTAGGCTCCTTATTTTTTTTTTCAGCTAGGTCGAGCAGTAAATTCTCTACTACCTTCATTCTGGAGCAGAGGAAGTCAATTCTTCTTGCCTGGGGAAAAATTTAAATTTTCCCTTGATGCCAGTAATCTCATTTTCTTTCCAAGCAGTTGTGCAAATGAGAGCAATTGTTTTGTCTTTCCAGTTCATACTGGGTTTCTCTAGAGCCCAAAGAACATGGTGCTTCCTTGATAAAATAAATTTTGCTTAGAAAGAGGCAGCTGGGCATTTTGATCCTGGAGGGATGGGAAGTAAGGAAGAATTACAAATTGGGCTGGCTAGTGGCCTTGGGAGTCACTGTCTCCCATGGCCCACCGATCAACTGGCTCTCTTTGCTTTAGGGGAAGTAGTAGGCTAACAGGAGACTGGTAGCATTTTATACCTGCAAATAAAATGCTGGCTGTTTGGAATCAGTCTTTATCTTTATTAGAGGTGAGGGGACCCCAGTATTTGAATCATTGCTATGTAGGCCCCTGTATGTCCAACTTATGCACACGATCCAGTTCAGCAGAGAAAAGGCAGTGTTTGTGGAATCTTTTAAAGAAACACCATCAGGGTTGGTGGAGGGCCAAATGTGGAAGGAAAACAGCTGATCTCTGGCACCAGAGCCACTCCTGTGGCAGACTTTCCCACCCCCACAGAGCTCAGGGCCTTTGTGCTGCTGACACCACCTTCTCACTCCTGATTTCCATCTCTCTTCTCCTATCTCTTCCTTTCTTTTTCTTATTATTATCTAGAAGCTCAGTATAGTTCTATGAAGCAAAAGATTAGAAACAACCCAAATGTCCATCAATGGAGAGGGCTAGTTAAATAAAGCGTGGCACATCCATTTAATGAACAACAATGGAGCTGTAATAAAGAATGGAGGAGCCACATGTACTGATAAGAAGAGAGCTCCAAGATTTATTGTTAAGTGAAAAATAAAAGGCACAGAACAGTGTATATGTCTTATCTTTTGTGCTGACTTTTGTACAAAGAAGGGGTAAAGGAATCAGAATCTGTATCCTTATTTCCTTATATATACTTTCAATGTCTGGAAAGGTACATTACTAATGTCACTGTTATGCAGGTGAGAGGTGGTTACCTGGAGGAGATAGTTCATTCCATACCTTTTGTGATTTATTTATTTATTTTAAAATGAGTTTTTGGGGACTGGCAGGGTGTGTTAATTGGATTCCATTGCTGTAACAAAATGCCTAAGACAAATTATAGAAGGAAAGATTTACTGTGGCTCATGATGTCAAAGATTTCATAGCTGCGTGGCCTGTTGCTTTGGGCTTGTGGTGAAGCAGAACATCATGGCGGGGAGTGCATGGCAGAGGAGGTGCTCACACTCTGGAGGCTGGGAACAAAAAGGAGGGAGAGGAAGAGGCTGGAGTCCTAATATCCCCTTCAAGGGCATCACACTAGGGACCTGAATTCCTTCCACTAAGCCCCAACTCTTCAAGGCTTTAGCACCTCCCAATTGCACCATGCATTGGTGATTGAGCTGTTACCATATGATCCTTTGGGGGACCTTTATGTCCAATCCATAATAGGGTATAGCTCAGTAGTGTGCTTGCCCAGAAGGGACAAGGCTCTGAGGTTTTCTGCAAAAAAAAAAAAAAGCTTTTACATGAATTATATATTCAGAAAATTGCCAAAAGTCTTAGTCTGTTACTCAATGTGTACCTCTGTTTGACCAGCACTCACATCTGAAACAGGACATTTCCCTGAAGGGGTGTTCCAATCACTACTTGCTCCCTATAATCATGACTTCTCATTCCTGTTAAAAATTAATCTTTAAAAAGAGGTCAAATTGGTTGAATGAGATGGTCATCACTACCCTAGGTGCATGTATGAAGACACAAATGGTGTGACTCTATTTGGTTTGCAACCAGAGAAATGGAAAATTTGAGCTCTATATATGTACTATGACTTGAAATGCATTTAAATAAATTAATTTTAAAAAAAGAGGTAAAATCATAATTCTTGTACAAACATAAAATGAGTATGTGTCAAAGGTTTTATTGAACTTATTAACTAATGAGGAAACTAGTAAGATGTTGTGGAGGTTAAATTTTATGTTAATGAAGCTGGGTCAGATTAAACATGTTTCTGTGTGCCTGTCAGGGAGTTTCCAATGGGAGTAACATTGGAATCAATACACTCACTGAAGTCAACTGCCCTCCCCAACATGTGTGGGGTAGTCATCCAATGTCTTGGGGGCCTGAATAAAAGGAAAAGCCTGACTGCGTGAGCCAACACAGATCATCTCACTTTCCCTGGCTCTCAGACTGGGATTGGCATCATTGGCTTCCCTGCTTCTCAGGACTTGGAATGAACACTGAATTATATCACCAGCTTTCCTGGGTCTCCAATTGGTAAATAGCAGATTATGGGACTTCTCAGCCTCCATAGTACACATATCTCTCATTACAATTCTCTGGAGCACCCTGACTAATATGGGTATAAAAACAAAGACAAAGCAAAAAACAGCACCACTTCGAAGTGAATCCAAAAAACACATATATTGACAATTAGGAATGCCAGTATCCGTAGGACAATAATTAGTTACATCTATAGACAAAAAATTTTTGTATTATTACCTATTGTTTATAATTTACAGACCTTTAACATAGCACAAAGACAGTGAAAGTTGCAGGGCATCAATAAAATCAGATAATATGCAAAAGCATATTACAGGAAAGCAACCATAGTCTATAAATAATGAATGGGTGTGCCTATGTTCCAAATTTTATTTACAAAAATAGGCAGAGGGCTAGAGATGGCTCACCAACTCTAATTCCCTAACCTATGATCTAAACTGTCTACATATGTAGAATTTGCTATCTTAACATAACTTCACTATTTCATGAGAAGGTTGACAAGGAAGGTACTAGTTGCAAATAATTTTATTTTTTAAGATATGTAGGGGCAGAAAGCTGTGATAACTTTTCTGCCTATCGTAAGGGGCATGGCAAACACTCCTATAACAAAAGACAAGTTAACAAGAGAAAGGCATAATAAATTATTTAAATAAAGTTTTACATGACGTTCAGAAATGAAGTGTCAAAGACCCTGGGAAAGCTCCATTTTCATGCTTAGAGTTGATGAACAATGGGTAGCCCTGTGTAAGTGTTATTGGACAAAAAGGAGCAATTCGATGGTAAGGTGACAGAGTGAATGTGGAAACCCAGCAGGGTCTGTTGGTTTAGATTCTTCTCTGCCTCTCTGTATAGCGTTTCTTCTTTCTGGAAACCAGGCAGGACTCCTGGAACAAGTGCCTTATGGTCTTCTACAAGACAAGACAGGAGAGGACAGAGAATTCCCCAATGGCCAGGAAGGTAGTGGGAGGTAGAGTAATATTTCTAGGTTGTCTTCTTGTGTTCATGATATTTTAAAGTTTTACATTCTTGGTTCTTACCAAAGCATCCTGTCTGTCCTGTCTGAAACAAAGGCCAGAATACATTGCAGGTAGGACCAAATGTACCACAGGATGGTTTCATTCTTTCTTCTTAGTTCCATGTCTGCTAGGCACACTTCTCACTATGAATTGGGATCCATGTGTGCGGATGCCCTTGTACTTGGCCTCCCATGCTCTTGGACTCCTAATTTGAAATATAACTAGAGGAACTGGCTTTGTCTCATATTGTGCTGACAGTTTCATGCCTCAAGCATGTATTTTGTGATTTTTACTCTTGGCTTCAGCAACACAGAGTGGAGCACAGGAAGCCTGAAGTGAGGGTATTGGGGTGTGATATTCCCTAGGGCAATACGCAGCCAGTGGGACATGATGGATAAATGTTTCTCCAAAGTTATGAACCAGTTCCTGAAATAACCTTTTTATCATTTAACCATAGCATAAATGTGATTCTTATGATCCATACTAAATAGAACACATTTAAAACCTGGAAAAATGTTGTAAAGTCTTTGTGACATTTGGAGCCAGGAGGCTGGCCCAGCAAGGAGAACTGGCTCTCTGGTTGCTCTGATTACTTCATCTGTGAATAGTGACTGCTATTCCTGTCTAGAATCTGGAAAGTCCTAGATGAGGCACTCCTATTCCCAGCCCACATACTATCCCTGTACACTAGCCCCTGACCAGCAGTCATGAAAAAATACCCAAGCCTATGCTAACTCAAACTCAGATGCTACACTTTCTATTATCAGTGTAACCAGGCTGTTGACCTCCATGTGACTACATCTTTTCATCCCACCTATTTCTCAAAGTTTCACAGAAGAGCCCTGGACAAAGTTCTAGTTTAAACTTCCTCAGTATCCCCCATACTTGTTTTGGATATTTTTCCATATTAGCTGACATGACCTCAAGACTTCCGCTGTTTAGGGGAATATCTGGCACCTGATGTGTGAACAGAGATGTAGACAGCTGTGAAGCCATGACTTGGAAGCACCCAACTCTTGGGAGGAGCCAGATGGGAGATAGGGTTGGTTCTTATTTGAGACTAAATTCTGGTTAGTTCTTGTGCCCTTCTGAAAAACTTTAGGTCACAAAGAGGGAAATGTCCTTCTCTTTCTGCCTCCTCCAGGGATGTAGCAGCAGGTGTGTACCCCACATTCAGCATGACCTGCTCAGAGTTACCAAGGGTGCAGGATCTGGTGGTTGGGAGCCCTGTGCACCAGCAGATAATGCCCTAAGTTCATGTTTGACCTGCAGTCTGCAAGAAATCCACAGAAGCCCTTCACCTGCATATCTTCAACTTCACCAGCCTAACTCAGAGAATCCTGGCCCTACCCTATTAGAAAGCCAGATTCTATGTGTTACATTCTTTGCATCTGCCTTTCTTTGTAGTTCTGTGGGTCTTTTTTTTTCTCTATATAAAATATCTCCTCTTCTGTTTCCCTCTAAATTCTCTCCCTTGGTTGATAATTACCTTTTGCATTTTCTTATTAGATAGAGATCTGTTTCCAATGTTTAATTTAAATATGAAGGGGGTAGTTTTGATGCTCATATAACTTAGGACTTCCACTCTAAGCAAGAGTGTCAAACCTACTTTAGTTCTGAGTCGGGATTAATCTCATTCAATACTCAGCTCGGGACTGCATCCTGACGACTCCTGCTACAATAGCACTGCTGTTCTTAGGGGACAGGTGTGAACAGTTCTGGTTCTGTTACATTGGGGTTGTATCAGTCGGGGTCCCAGCAGGAAACAGATGGCATACTTGAAATAGGTGAATCCAACGAGGATTTCTTCATCCATTTAAAAGGATCTATTTTAAAAGGTGTGCTATAGGGGAAGTCACAGGGAGTGGTGTGGTGATCTGGGGCTAGCAGACGCTGTTCGTATCACTTCCAGGCTGCAGAACTTTAGTCTCCTGGGGGGAAAACAGTAGACTTTGCATGGCGAGGGAGTCTTTAACTTGAAATGAACTTGCAGGAGGGTGCCTCTAGTTTTAATAGCACTATCCAGACTCCCTGCTAACTGGACACAGCTGGAAGCCAGAGGACTCAGAAGCCGACTGATGTCATTCACAAGCCAGCTTGCCCAGGAGCAGAGACCCAAATAAAGAAGAAAGCAGTGTGGCTCTGGGGGGCAAGTGGAAATTTCTGACCCAGGGATGTGTCAGCTCTTCATTCACCCAAGGCAGCCTAAATGTCACTTAAGCCTCATCACTGCAGTTGGAAAACCCAGGATCAGTGTGTTATTAGTGCTTCTTCTTTTGGGTTACAGAGAACATCTGCAGTCCTGACAGGAGGCCTCTGGCCATAACATCTTGTCAAAGGCTGGTCCTCGTCTGCCTCTCTGGAATTGCAGCTGTGGGCAGGCTGCTGCAGCATCTGCTGGCAGTATCCCCCTACATTCACAGGTCCCCCTCTTTAGAAACCATGAACTCTCTCTTTCCCATTCCTCGGGGTGGTCCCTTTAGATTTTAGAAGGAGTACAAGCTTTCCTTCTCTTGCATTTCTTCTCTTTCCACTTTAGACAGTCTGGTTCCATCTTTAGTGGACTTAGATCAGCATCAGAATACTCACAACTTCCAGGGATCAGAAAGGTGTCAGATGAGTGGGTGGGAGGGGATAAGTACAGGGTAGGGCTTTGAGTCCAAGAAATGGTTCACATTTCTCTTACTCCACAGTCAGGTAAATCACAGGGCAAGCCTGATGCTAAGTGACAGCTGGAGCTTGAATTCTAGAAACAGTAGACGGTTGGCTAGCTGCTTTTTGCCCTTTGGGAATGTATACACATTGGCTAGCCATGTTTTCATGGAAAATCTCTCAATTTTTAAATACTGGCAATGAGAAGCAATGGTAAGTTAAGCGAAGATTAAATAATAGGTTATTGTAACAAGAAGATTAAGAAACAAGATCTTTTTGTTTTTTGAGTGGGGGAAGATTATAAAGCTGAGAATCAAGAAAAAATAGGCATATAGCTCCCTGTACTTCCATCGCCCCACAGGGGAGCGACCAGGGAGAGGTTGCTGCCTATGAGCTGTGTTCCTGGCAGGAGGGGTGCACACACTCTGCCTTGCATTCCCATCACGGGCACACAGCTTAGTGGTCACTGAGCAGTCTGGAGTCAAGGCCAGGTTTGCCTGGGAATGCCAGCAGCTTCCTAGCAAAGTCACGGGAAGTTGGATTTGCACTCTGAGGGAAGGAACCCCTGGTCTCGAGGAAGTTAGCTCACTTATAAGAACATGAGCCCTTGTTGCCTATGCTTTTTGGTCATATCCCTCAAATTATTGACAAGACCAATGTCAAGAACTTTTTCCTTATATTTTCTGCTAGAGGTTTCATGGTCTTATGTTTGAGTCTAATCCATTATAGTTCTAGGTCTTAAATTTAAGCCTAATCCATTGTTAGTTGATTTTTGTGTATGCGTGTGAGATAAGGATCCAGCGTCAGTCTTTTGCATATGAATATCATATCTACTCTTCTCAATACCATTTACCAAAGAGACTATTCTTTCCCCATTATGTATTCTTGGTGCTCTGCTGGAAATCAGGTGACTCTATAATCCTGGGCTTATTGTTCTATGCTTATGTCCATGTTCTGCCCTATTGGTCTTTCAGTCTGTTTTTCTACCAGAACCATGTTGTTTTAATTGCTATAACTTTGCAATATGATTTGGTGAAATCTGCCTTAGATATCCCCAACTATAGGGCTGCTCTCAAATTCGAGGCCCAAGAGTGGAGGTATCCAGATAGGTCTTTCTCCAGTCTCCAGCCTTAATTTCCTCTTTGAAGACAACTTTCTTCCCTAGTGAGACCCTGCTCACAGGTGCCTGGCATTGTTATAGCCGATTTCCGAAGGACAAACATCTTAGAATGCAATAACAGAACCTCAGATACATTACACAGAAATGGAGTTGTGGTGGGGTGTAACCTCATAATCTATATTCAAAATTTCCTGCTTTCAGGGAAAAAATAAGAGTTGACATGATTTTGCAGAAAATAGTTTTTGTGAGCAGGACTGGAATCTAAAATTTCTGAATATCACCTTTTCTTTTTTTGGTACCAGGGATTGAACTCAAGGGTACTTGACCACTGAGCTACATCCTCAGCCCTATTTTGTGTTTTATTTAGAGATAAAGTCTCACTGAGTTTCTTAATGCTTTACTGTTGCTGAGGCTGGCTTTGAACTCACAATTCTCCTGTATCAGCCTTCTGAGCCTCTGGGATTACGGGCGTGTGCCACTGCACCCGGCCTGAATATCACTTTTAACAAGCATATGATATACAGAAACAGAAATCTACATTTGAATATTTAACTCGAGTCTTTGATGTTTGATGTAATTTCCTAGTATTATGGAGCTTTGACATTTGTTGTGCAGAAGAATATTTTTAAATGATCTCAAAATTAGCTTGCCATTCATTTTGCATGTGACTAATACATTTTGTATGCAGTGTCAAGTATTGAGGACACTGGCAAGTGACTCCATTATTAATAAAAACTGCATTATAATGAAGTAAATTATAATTATTTAATAAATAATTATGTGTGAATGTGTGCTTGTGTGTGCATGTATATGTGTAAATTTTTAACTATCATTTAGGATTCATTTGGAAAAGAGATGGAGGTGCCACTGTGTTTATTCTGAGATAAAGAATAAATAATAGAGATTGGTTTTCATAGAATCACGAGAGGAGCAGAGGGAATGAAGGTCTGGAAGTGAAAGTCAAGACATTGCCTGAAGCCCTAGCATGTGTGGAAAAATCAGAGTACAACCCGTGGAGAGAGGCTTGTGGGTAGCTGCTCCCTCTGTGGGTCCATTGCTTAGGATCTGGTTGTAGGCCTGGGGCACTGTGGAGCCTCAGTGCCAGCAGTCAGGAAGGAGATCTAGATGCAGAACAGAGGAGACTGAGGCCACACTGAGACCCTTGGGGCATCTTTGTCTCTGACCATGACCAAAATCTGACCATGTTTGTTTTTATTTCTGCATTTCAAATTTCACACAAGTTTCTTTGTTTTGGCCAACTGTAAGCAGGAACCCCACAGAGAAGATATTTTGGGAAGCATAGTTTCCATCTTTATCAACTTGACATTCACAATCCAGCAAAATAATGGTATATCTCTCTCTGTCTCCCCGCTTCTCTCTCTGTTGGCCTGACATGATGGATTACAAACTTCACTGAAATGGTTTATGTTTCCATTCACACTATGATTTCTAAGATATTGTTACTCTTTTCAGCAACAATTTATTTTAAAGTAATGCTAAATAGGATTTTTAAAGCAACTAACAATCTAATAGATTTTTCTCCCTCTTGGGTGCATCACATTTAGCAAAAAACTCTTTGTCATCACAAGCACTTAAAATAGCACACGCAACCTGGAGACAGATACTATATGATTTCGTCCATCTCAGAGCCCATGTGGATGTGAACAGAGTTCCCACCATTTAGAAACTCTCATAAATCACAAGTTCCTGTTGTCTCGTTAGGTGTTCCATTATTGTTGAGTAAAATCCATTTAGAGAACATACTCACACAGCTCAGCTTAACGCTAACACCCACCAGAGATCTGGTAAGAAATGTTGGTGTTCTCCAATGACAAACATAAGGTTCCGTTTGGCAAGGGCTACAGAATTGGAGGCAAGAGAACCATCTGGGATTTCTCTAAATGATTGCTGTAGATTCATGACCACAGAATCCATGACATCCTTGGGCAAGTAATTCTGAAACTAGCACACATAATTGTTAACCAAAGGAATTTTGGATTACTTCATTCACAATTTCTTCTCTTATATTGGAAGGAGAAGACTATCTTGTATTCTGAAAAGCTTGATGCACCTTTTGCATTATTTGATGAGAAAAATCTCTGGGTGGTGCAGGGATTCACACTTGGGAGAAAAGAGAACAGAATTTCTATTCACAGCTTTTATTATTGATGGCCTTTGGCCATTAACCACGGTAGACTTGCTCCTCCTTTTTACCAAATGCGCACCTTAAAGGATTTTCATGAGCACTAAATGAGATAAGTATTTCAAGTACTTAGCTAATTGTAAATACTCAATAAATGTTAATTTCTTTACAATTAAACACAAAATTATTTTATTGTGGTAATAATGCACCTTTCTGTTCTATAGCTAGGACTAAGAGGCTTTTGTGGCCATTGATTTTCTTCATAAATAAAGACTGATGCTTCCTGTAGAGGTAATAATAGATTTGCTACCAGGCTGATGACTGGCTATCTCTTCTGCTTTTTGCATTGAATTGAAGAGACCAGAGCTAAATAAAGGTTATCAAAACAAGAAGCTATTGGAGAAATGAAAAAAAATAATCCTCTAGTTTTGTTTTGGAAGATGTTTGACATTATGCAATGATTGGAATATGATTTTGCTTACCAGTAGGAAGAAAGGCTAAAGTTTTTTTTCAAGTTTATTTTAAATAGATTTCTTGTATTTATTGTGTTCAACATGATGTTTTGATATACGAGTACATTGTGGAATATCTAGCTAATTAAAATATGCATTAGCTCATATAGTTGATCATATTTGTCGTGAGAACATTTAACATCCACTCTCAGTGTTTTGTGAGTATCTTCAATCCATTCAAATAGCTGTTTATTGGATTGGTATAAAATGTGTAAGAAATAGAGATGGCTCTTTTCTGTCATGATAACCGATTGGCTAGATTTCTTACCTGGCATATTTATGCTGTTTTTACTCTGGACAAAAACCAAACAACATCATGATGTTTTCTTATTCTGAACATCCATGAAGATATTTCTCAACTGAAAACCTCACATTTCTACTAAAAACAACAAAGCCTAGAAAAAAAATACCGAAGTCTTATAATATCCCAAATAAATATTTTCCTTATGTTTATGCAGATGACTAAAAGTTTCTAGCTAGGATATTTCATTGCCAGATTACTCCTCACAATCCCAGAGGGAACTCAAATATGAGCCAAGCTCCAGATTTAAGTTACATTTCCTTGAAAATTATTTAAATAAGACAACATAATGTACCACTGAGGCCATAATTTACTTCAGTGTTATGTTCTTGTTGTAAAAGAGTTAAATAGCTCCTGGGTATAGCTTATGAGTTAGGAAAACTTGTCTCCATAGGTAATCATTAAATTTTATGTGAATTTATATATAAAATTATGCAGTAATCACAAATCATATGCATTAACATATCGAATGTATCTATTTTACTGAGTTTAGAGTGTTCTAGGAGCTCCTTAATTGAGATGACAGTCTATGTTAAAATGATTGGAACCGTGGTCTGACTAAATCTTTGTCGGAAAAGAAGTCAGAAGACCTACTATTCATATCACCTCTTTGGTCACACACACTAGCCTATCAAATGAGGGGGATCTTCTAATCATCTCTTAGGCCTTTTATGGTTTTATGGTCACAGGAAATCACCTTAAACAAAAGTCACTGGAAGCTACCCCTGTTGATTAGGATTTTTTCAAATTAGAAATGCAATTACTCTCTCCTTGGAAAAAAGCATTCGCTCCCCTCCTATTATCTAATTGATGTTATTACACAAAATCCATTTAAAATCTTTTGTCTGGGTTCTTTTCTCCTTCTTAATAATGGTTCACTTGTTAGTCCTTGTGATAGGTACTAGGACAAAAATAAAAAATCACGAAATAAATGGAGTTGGAAAGGACCGTGACAGATCATCTGGCCCAGCCATCTGTAATTGCGGCATGTTTTAGTGTTCACTTGCTCTATAAATAACCACGAGTATCCAGCCAAGTCCATATCACTTTAACATGGCCAAAAGGGCTGGTCACACTTAGCAACTTTTCCCTTTATTTATCCTTGGAACTCTTTCGCTTTCCTTGGCTCGGGTTTCCAGAAAGCCATCTGACTCCAGGCTGGGGTCTGAAACAAATAGCTGTTGGAAATTGAGTTCTCTAGGCAGGGTGAAATCCAGAGACTTTGCCGATGGGTCTTCCTTGTTTCTGCTTCTATCTCTATCTGGAAAGCTGGCTCATCTCTGGCTCGGGTCTCTTCTCATTTCTGCTCCTATGAACTTACAGAGATAATGTGCACAGAGAACCCAGCACAGGGCTAAGCAGAGATCAAGAGACAAGGATGACCATATGACATTTCTAGAATGTGTGTTTCTTGTGTCTTGTGTCTGCTACTTTCTGCACGACTTTAGTAGCATCTGGCACATAGTAGGTGCTTGGTAAATTCTCAGAGAATTTATTAATTTGCTGTTGCAGTCTACTTTGCTGTTTCTTTCTGATCAGCCTCGCCTCTTACCCGAAGAAACCCAAATTATTAAGGGGGAAAAAAGATGTTGATATAGGAGCCTTTCAGTCATTGTTCCTTGATCAGAAAAAAATGGGAAATTTAAGTGGTTGTGTGGGCTGGATAGGCTGAGGAGCCTCTGGGAGAAGTATTTCTCCAGAACTCTCTATGCATATTTGTGAGCCAGGATTCCCAGAGAAATAAAGCTTACATAGGCTAGTTTAACCCAACCACAAATTTCACCTTGAGATGTTTCAGAGAGGAATGGCTGAGGAGTTCTGAGGGGAAGCTGCAGTTCAACAGCTACCTTGTCTTTATGTCCCCTGCAAGGACTCCCATCACCTGGGCATACGACCCCCTGCATAGGATGCCTGCGTAGTTCCTTGGAGCAAGGTGACTCCAGTCCTTGCTGTGGTTGTTTCTTCTGCTCAGTCTGCATCCCCAGAGAAGTTTCTAATGCTCAGTGACACACAGAGGTACTTGGGCAATGTTGCTTTCTTATGCAGTTCTATGAATTACAAGAGAATAAAACATCAAACCTTTTATTGGTAGACACTTCTTACCTCTCCAGCTTTCTTCCTCTCCATCCTCAACTTGCAACCAACACCCAGGCACGTTCAAATATTCACTCTCCCAAAATCCCCGGGGGCTCACATTTCTGAGCCTTTGCATGTGCCTCCCTATTCCAGCTAGAACCCCCACCCCATCTCTTTTCTGGAAGCTTGAGAGAGGATGCCCCAAGTCCTAATCCCTGCACCTGTGAATACTGCCTTATACGGATAAAAGAATGAAAGGCTCTTTGTATATTTGATTGAGTTGAGCATCTTGAAATGGGGAGATTATTCTGGATCATCTGGGTGGATCCTAAGTGTAATCATATGTATCCTTTTGTGAGAAGGGGAGACCCGACCCCCACAGAGGAGACGGCCGTGTGAAGGAGGCAGCAGAGCCGGGGAGATGTGCCAGTCATTAAAGAGGGTTCCAGGAGGGACAACCAGCAACCTCAGCAGTCAGCTGCAAACTCATCATCATTGATCACTTGTGCTTAAATAGAAATTTCAGGCTGATACGGGCAGAAAGGAACATGGCAATAGAATGTCTTTTGAATGAATCCCTTCCCACTGGATTGCCAGTGCCAAAACTCTGGTTTGGCTCCTCATCACCTGATGTCTGGATTTCTACAACAGCCTAGACAGAGACCCAGTTAGAGTCCCCTCGAGTGGCCTGAATGACATCATGAGGTTCAGCTTCATCAATTACTAACTTCATCACAGAACTTTTCAACATTTTATTAGGGACCCCACTACCTTTTCCTGCAGACCTCTCTTAACTTGTTTACTTCACTCCTAAGTCTTGGCAACCTGAGGGAGAGGACTGCCTTTGGGTCTCCTTCCTCGCTGACTGGCACACAGGTGGTACTTCACGCATGCCTGGTGACATGTGACTTCTGTCATTCTGTCACCCACGTTCAACTCCAGTGGGAATACAAAGTTATTATATCATATATTTTTTTCAGCTTCTCTTGGGGAAATAATCACAGACTTTGTTTTCAAGATTCTGAAGCAAGCGTACACTGCAGCCTACAGAAGGGCATTGACTGGACTCCATAGCCTCTGGCTCCTGCTCCCGCGTGGTGGTCCCCAGCAAGCCTTCCTCCACGGTTCTCATGGACAAGAGCTCTTCTCACCCCCAGTCCCTCATCTTGCTGATCTTGCTAGATGAAGAGGTATGAAATCTGTCCTTAGTCTCTCCTCTCCTGTGAAGGTCTTATTCGAGGGTTTGGCTAATTCCTCCATGTTCTTTTTTCTTTTTTTGCCTTTTGTTTATTTATTTATTTATTTGGAGCACAACTTTTCATTTTTCTGGTTGTACATGCTGTAGAATCACATCATATATGCAGTCATGCATGAAGCTAAGGCTATGATGTCCATCTCATTCCATCATCTTTACTGTCCCCATGTCCCTTCCCCCTCCTTCCCCTTTGACCAAAGTTCCTCCATTCTTCCCATGTCCTCTCCCCTATTATGGATCAGCATCCACTTATCAGAGAGAACATTTGGCATTTGGTTTTTGCGGGATTGGCTTACTTAGCTTAGCATGATATTGTCCAACTTCATCCATTTACCTGCAAATGCCTTAATTTAATTCTCTTTTTATTGCTGAGTAATATTCCATTGTGTATATATACCACAGTTTCTTTATCCATTCATCTACTGAAGGGCATCTAGGTTGGTTCCACAGTTTAGCTATTGTGAATTGAGCTGCTATAAACATTGAAGTGGCTGTGTCACTGTAGTATGCTGTTTTTAAGTCCTTTGGGTATAGACTGAGGAGTGGGTCCTCCATGTTTTTAAAGACATATTTTCTGGCCTCTTATCCCCAGCATCATGGTTGCTCATCTGAGATGTAGAATTAGGTGCCACTGAATATGATTTGTGTGGGTAGGAAAATCCCTTGAAGTCAGTGTTTTATAAAGATTATCCTCCACAAGAAGGAATGATTTGAAATTTAGTACACTGCATCCATCATGCAGAACCTAAGAAAATATGCTCTCTCTTTCTCCCTGTGCCTCTTTTCTCCTCTTCTCTCCCGTCCACGAGGCTCATAGACAGTTCTGTTTACGTCTCTGAAGAGCAAACTCAACTGCCTGACACCTCTTTACTAGGACATGAACAATCTGATAGTGACTTTACCCCTTCCCTCAAGATTAGTTAATCAATCTTTTACATTGGTGTAATTGAAGGTCCCGTTTTGTTGATTTCTGCATTTAAAAAACTGTATTTTACAATTAAATTTCTGCTTCTCTTATAAAAATGTAAAGACTTTGAATAATTATTAACCTGTCAATTAAAAATAAATAAACTGGTTAAGAAAAGATGTGAGGTTTGAAATGACAGTTCTTCTGCCTTCTGTTCATTAAGGCTTCAAAAGCTCTGGTTTCCAGACCTCGGCAACAAAATGCACTCTTTCCTATATGCAGAATATGGGGCTGCCTGACAGAATCCTGAAAACAGAAGAGATGTGAAGGCTTCCCAACGTGGACAAGTGATAGAGCAGGGCGTTGGTGCCAGGAGTTCTGGGAGAGTGGTTTTACATGCTTAGAATAAAATCTTGGTTCATTGATGCTTTTGGTGGTGGTTGTTAACTTAAATTCTCAGGTGTAGACATGGACAGGTCTCTAGTTTTGATTGTTTCCAAATCTATCAGCAGACATGAATAATGATAGAATTATAATGTCATCCAAAAATAATAGAGTAGCCTTTTCACTTTAGATTATGAAAGTTGCTTATTAGCTCAGTTTTTGTGATCTAGGGATCCCCTAATCATAGGAGTTCTTCTGTAAAACTTTTTAAAAAAGTAGATTCTTGTTGGGCTGGGACTGTAGCTTGGTGGTAGAGGAGAGCTTTCTTAGCATGTGCAAGGCTTTAAGTTTAATTGCTAGCACAGGTAAAAAAAAAGTAGATTCTTGTTTGAAATATGTATTTTAAGGATTTATCATTCAGATTAGACAAGTTAGCTGATGATCTCAGAACAATTTAAAAACCTGTATAAACATTCCCATTAATGCAAGGTGAAGAAATCTGTTAAAAATCATTGTCTTTATTGCCCAATGCTTTTCTAGAGTTGAATAATATGAAGCAAGGTCTCATCGATAACATTCTAGTCCATTTTCATCATTATGCTTAATTTTATTACCACCTTATCTGCATGTATATATGGAATCTAATCCATGAAAAATAATTTTATTTTAATTACTAAGGTGTTTTATTTTCGAAACTATTCTCAAGAGTTGTTTTGTTTTCTCAGGTAATAAGCAAATATCTATTTTACTATGTTTATTAAAATGATTTGCTTTTTCTTATCAGTTTATAAAAATTTAGTAATAGTAATAATAGTTCTTGCTATTGCACAATGTCTGGTTTTCTGTTTGCTAATAAATTTCTTTCACACAGTTTTTCTTGCTTCTAGACCTTTCTCTTATTTAGAGATAAATACTTAGCACATTAACACTACTCTTTAATCTTAGGGAAATGGACTCCTTGATGTCTTTCTTAATATTTAAATAAGCTTCCCTTTCAGTTTCAATGCACAGGAAATAAGACTCTTTAGCTTATTAATGACTTATTTATTGACACCCATTTTCTTGTTGGATTAAAAAATAATTATATTGGCCTATGCTTGATAAACTTCTCAGTAAATAAATCACTTTGATGTTCTTATCCCCTGTCTTCAACTTAAGGTAATGAAAATGAATCAATTTGCTGTAGGTACACTAAAATGTAACTTTCCCCCACTGGGTCTCAAAAACTTTCATGCATTTGCTACCTAAAACTCAATAATAATTTCTCATGGTTTCAGAAAAAGTTGGGAAATAACTATTTTTTATAGTCTCTTAAAGTGTCTCCATGGAGATCATGGTGTTAACCAAAATAAGCCAGATGGAAAACAAGGGAAGCATGTTTTCTCATTTTCTCTACTGTGTATAAACTAGAAAACAAAAAACAAAAAACAAGATGACATGAAAGTAGAAGGAGGAATACTAGAGGAGGGGAAAGGGAGTTGGGTGGAGTGGGGTGAGAAAGAATGATGAGAAGGTAGACATGATCAAAGCATGCTACAGGCACATTCTAGGTCTCATGCACACGGAAACCTATTATTTTGTACAATTAAGAAGCACTAATAATTATAATAAAAAAGAAAGAATATCCAGGAGGCCAGCCTGACTGGGTTGGTTTCTTGCAACCAGCATTCAAAGACAGTTTATTACAAGTATTAATAATACAAAATGCCTCCAATTTTTCCATTTCTACATTCAGACTCATTAGTATTTGTGAGAACTTTATCTGTATTTTGAAACAACTTATTTTAAGGATTAATAATAAGAATACTGGGAAAAATACTTGCAAACCACATATCCAGCAAAGAACTTGTGTCTGGAAAATATGAAGAACATTCAAATACTCTAATTAGAACCTGGGTGAAAGACATGAAGAGAAATTTCACCAAAGAGGATATAGGAAAGGCAAATAAGCTCACACAGGAAACATTCTTCAACATAGTTAGCCATCAGGAGATGCAAATTAACCACAGGGAGCTTTCAAACACATTTACTAGACTAGCTAAAATTCAAAATGGAGACAGTACAAAGGCTATTGAAGAAGAGGAGGAGGGATCCATCAGTCTTGCATTACTGAATGGGAATGGGAATGGATACAGCCACTCTAGAAAATTTTCTGGCAATTTCTTTTAAAACTAAGTATGCATTTAACTTATGTCCCAGGAATTGCTCTCTTGGCATTCATCCCAGAAAAATCCAAATGTATGCTCAGGTAAAAATCTGTATGTGACTGTCACAACAGTGTTATTCATAATAGCTCCAAACTGGAAACAACCCAGTGTCTCTCACTGGTTGATGGTTAGACAAACTCTGGCACACTCATCCTTTGGAATGCTACTGAGCAATGAAAAAGGAGCAAACTGTTGATCCTTAAGTAACTTGGGTGGACCTAAGGGCATGGTTATGATTAGTGGGAAAATGCCCACAAAGTCAAAAGGTTATAAACTGCATGATTCTATTTATATATTATTCTCAAAATGCTCAAACCATAGAAATAGACAACTGTGGTTGCTAAGAGTCAGGAATGGGGTTGGACAAACATAAAAAGGGAGAATGAAGAAGATCTTCTATGCTGATGGAATAGTTCTGAATCCTCATGGTGGTTGTGGTCACATGAAGTTTACATGTGATCAGATTGCACAGAACTACTTACCTGTGTGCACCTCCACCCCACGAATCCATGTGAATACTGTTGAAAATTGAGTAAGCTCTGTAGTCTAGTAAGAAGTATTGTTCTGATGTTAATTTCCTGGTTTTGATAATGCACTACAGTTATAAAAGATTGCCATCATCAGTAAAGGATTTAAAGGAGCTATGTACTCGATCTATGTATTATTTTTCTATCATCTCATGAATAGACACTTATTTCAACATAAAGTTAACAAATACATGCACCAGAAATTTGAAATATATTTGGCTAGCTATTTCAAGAATATACTATATACAAAAATCTTTAAAGTAGTGGTTGACCAAGGATATTCATAAATAGAATCACTTTTACTATTATGCCTTAACTCATGATACAGGTGTGCTTATGAGTTTATTGTGGCTTAATATGATAAAATTAACCTGACCTTGCATACTAGCTCTTGTTGTATCTGCCTTGTCACAGGAAGCAGTGAAGTATTTCAGTGCCTGTCCTGTTGGGAGGAAGGAGGAGTGGCAGCAGGGTTTAATGTAGATGTAGGTTGTCACATGGTCGATAAATCCTTGGGTTAGTAGGATCTTATCTAATGTGGACATAGGGAGTCTGCAAACTCATGAGATCTCTGTGACTCACCATAGTAAAGGTGGCTCTTATGGAGGTTTCTAAGGGCCAGGCCTGGAGTCAACTTTCATCACTTCTGCCAACGTGTTATTATCCAGAACCCTGTCACCTGGCAACCTGACAATGGAGGCTAGAAAATGAAAAGGGACATGTGAATATTTAGTGGGCCCTAATAGTCTCTGACACAAACAGGATGTCCATTGCTGTATTTATGGTAGGGATGGGAAAGTAATTACTGAAACTATCTTGGGTATACTTGAAGTAAGGTATGTGACACTAAGAAACCTCAGTGTCACAATATCCAGGATCGTATGGTAAATTATTTTTTCCAAACTTTTTCTACTGCTAATTGATTTTTTCCCTATAAATTGAGCATTTCATTGAGAGAATAATATATGTCAGAGGGTGCTATGGTTTAGATACGAGGCATTCCCCAAAAGCTCATGTGTGAGACAATGCAAGGAAGTTCAGATGTGAAATGATTGGGTTTTGAGAGTCTCAATCTAATCAGTGCCTTTACCCACTATATGGATTGACTGGGCTATCACTCCAGGCAGGTAGGGTGTAGCTAGAGGAGGTAAGTCACTGGGCACATACTTTTGGGGTTTATATTTTGTACCTGGTGAGCAGAGCTCTCTACTTTCTGATTGCCCAGTTCTGAGCTGCTTTTCTCCTCCATACCTTTCCCCCATGATATTCTGCTTTACCTTGGGCCCAGAGCAATAAGATCTGCTCTCTATGGACTGAGACTTCTGAAACCATGAGTGCCAAATAAACTTTTCCTTCTCTAGAATTGTTCTTGTCAATTCTTTTGGTCACAGTGGTGAAAAACATTGACTGAAACAGAGGGTTTAAAGATTATAATCCATCCTTAGGGAGTCACCCATAGTTTTTTGTAGTTAGTAGTAACTTGGCTACTATCTCCTCATGCTTCTTGTTTACTGAGTAAATCTGAAGAGAAATTTGGAGTTAGAAAAAATGTAAAGTTCATGTAAAGCAGACTCCGCAGTTAATATTTAGTGATTTGCTTGATGTCAGGGAGGGCACTGGTCATAAGTCTGCTGCTCCTGAGCCCAGCAATCCTTACATTTCCCACATAGTCCTGCAAATGGAATAATGAAGGTAGATGAATGCACACAGCCCCACAATTCCACACTCTTCTGAAAGTCAGGTGACACTAGCCATGGGGACAGAGTCAGGGCTGGTGTAGGCACAGGGCTTTTCCTCCAGGCCACCATTATCCTTGAGTTTTCCCTGTCCTGGTAGTACAGGGGAACTTCTGGGGGACATGGAATTGTGTGGCATTCAGTGGACACAAGGGGAACTGAGGACATTGGCTGGTGCTCCTCTGTTCTTTCCATTGGCACTCTTGGGTTTATGGCTGTTCTGAAAGTGAGTGAAGGAAATTAGCAATCACTCAGAGATATGTAGCAGTCACTAGGTAGAGAAAGAACATACAGTACTAGTGGAAATCTGACACAGACTGGCTCCTCTGTCGGTTTTTCCCAGGTTAGTAAAGGCAATGGTGAGCTGCTAAATGTTTAACAACCAGCTTTCCGGAAAAAATAACACACATAGTTACACATTTTACCATACTGACTGATTCTCACAATGCTTTCATTGATCCTTGACAAAACTCTTGTAAATTTGTTGACTACTTAAGGTTGTACCTGATGAACAAGCATAGTTCCCACATGAATGTTTGTTGCTATTTTTATTTACTTTAACAAGATGAAAGTGAAATAATGAAGGTGTGTGTTGGAGTTTTACTCATTTGTCAGTGGCGCAGTGACTTCTTGGCTAAATAAGATGAAGATTTTGAATACTGGAAGAATATTTCTTCAGTTGTTTGTGTTTAAACAATGGGACAGATATGACACATATTTTAAGTTTTATCAAAAATATTAACATTTTCCTCTATCGCTTAAATCTAGGTAAGCAACAAAATAACAAACCAAGCTCTGATTTTTAGTGTTTTCCAATTTCTGTGGTGTAAATTCTCTTACCATGGCTGATTTCACATTACTACTGTAAAGTCACTGAGCACACAGTTGGGAAGAGCTGTACGGTCATATACCATTATATAGAATTTGTAGCATACAGACAATGGAGTAAATAGCTTTAAGAACATCAATATGGTAAACAATGTCAACTAAACAGTGTTGAGTGTTTATTATATTTCTCTTTAAAATAAATTATTTGAAAGTTTGTGAAACTTGATTTTGAATAATGACCATGTTTAACAACTGTCTCATAGAAATTTAATAATTTCACAAAGGAAATTTATGCCTCTTATGGGCCAATAGGCATCCACTCCAGCACTAGTATTCATGGTAACACCATTTTCCCTTGTTCCTACCAACAAACTTGGAGTCATACTTCACTCTGTCCTTTTTCTGTGCCTCACATCCTATCAACAAATACTGTTGACTTAGTGTCTTGTTCCAAACTTTATAGAGAAAATAAAAGAAGTTCTAAGAAAACTTCCATGCATCCCAACCACCACATTAGTCAACTAACACTGTCTGTGCCCATGTGTTCTGCTGTCCTTCCTGCTTTGTTGAATCCTAGATGAACAATTTATGCTCCCCTCTGAAGTCAATTTCTTCACTTGTGCTATAGATTGTTTTCCTTCTTAACTACTCAAGGACATGGGTCCACAGATTCTTCCCTCTCTTACATCATACATTTTTCATTTTCTACTGAATTATTCCATCCAACATACAAACATATTGTTATTTCTACCATCTGAAACATTCGTTTGTTCTCTTTATCTCACTCCCTTGCCAGCTTCTGCCCCATTTCTTTCCTCTACTTTAGAGAATTTTCAAAAATAATTTTCATCTCTCTCTCTCTCTCTTTCTGAGATAGGGTCCCACAATGTTTCCTAGGCTGGTCTTGAGTTCCTGGGCAGAAACCATCTTCCCTCCTCACATTTCCAAGTGCTGGGACTGCTGGTGTGCTCAAGAGCTCAGTGCTGGACCTTTGTTCTATTAACATCCAGTTATGATGAATCCTGACCATCTCATAGTCTCAGAACTTTAAATGCCCTCTACATTCCATTGCTCCATTAAAAAAATGTTTTTGAAGTTGATTAATCTTCTGGTGAGGATTAATCTGCACAATCACTGCAGACCAAACTTTGCAGAGTTTGTACTCTTCCTGCTATGGTCCAATCTGCAGCTCACTTTGCCAGCACCAGCACCAGCAGTAGTCTCTGTGGTCCCTTGGACTTCCCTCATTCTGTTCATGTCTTCCTTTCACTGTTTACTTGTGGTCTTTTCTTTTCATACTGTCCATGTCTGGGTTCATATTCTTTGCATGATCCATTTCTTTGCATATATCATGCTAAAGCCAGTTGTCTTGTCGCCATCAAATTGGGTTCTGTATACAAAGGCAATGTCCAGTGCAGTGTTGTACATTTTGACTAGTTTCCCCCCACATTTCTGTCTTAGTCATGCTGCCTTCCCAGGGTGAAGAACACTGATGACCTTTTGTTTCCTTTGAAGTAGTTGGTTGGTCATAAACTTCCTGGTTTGGATAGTACCAGTGTTGTTCATGGTGGTAGCTGATCCGCAGGCAGCCAGGGAGGAAAAGAGCCAGCAACTACGTATTTGTATCTCCAGCACAGACCTGTTCTCTGATCTCTCGAGGAAACTCGACCCTGTTTCCACCTGGGTGTTTAATAGGCATTCTATTGTTATGTCAAAACCTGAACTTGGACCGTCCTCTCCTGATCTCTCCTTTTCATCCTTCCAGCTTCTCAGCAGCCCCATTCTTTAAGTTGTTTTTAGGCCTAAAACCTTGCAGCCATTCTTGGTTCTTCAATCTTGTACCTCACATCCAATCCTGTAGAAAATTATGTAGGCCCTACCAGCAACATATGTCTAAAATATGAACACATTTCGTCACCTCTTCTGCTATTGCTGTGATCTTTTTCGTGGCTTGGGATTGAACCCAGGGCCTCACACATGCTAAGCACATGCCCTACCACTGAGCTACACCCCAAGCCCTATCATCCTGATGTGAACTACCACCATTTCTCATCTATACTACTGCAATAGTTTTCAAGCTGTTAGATCCTTGTCCTCCTTGGTTGATTTTCTACAGGGCAGTGATTCTTTCAGACATGGTCAGATGTGACTCTTCTACTCAAATTCTTGCAGTTGTTCCCTGTGCCAATCAGTGAATGCCAAAGGACTTCAATAGCTACAAGGCCCTATGGAGTCTGTTCCCTTCCTACTGGTTTCTTCTCTTCATCTCCCAATTTCCCCCAGGCTTTGTTATTATTGGGACACAGTGGACATTCTTTAACCACAGGGTCTTTGCCAGTTCTTCCCAGGGAGCCCCATTTTTCAGGTTTTCTCTCTCTCACACCCCCTTGTCTTCTTCAAGCATCTTTAGGCCAAACATCTTCTCAAGGAGTCTATCTGGATTATAGACAACAATTATGTACTGTGCATTTTTAAAGCTAATAGAAAGGATTTTGTAAGTTCAGCATAAAGAAATGATAAGTATTTGAGGAGATGCACATGTTTAACCTGATTTAAACATTATACAATGCATACACATATGAAATATCACATGCTATCCTACTAATAGGTACAATTTTCATGTTTTTATTTATCAGTTAAAAATACATTTAAATAATAAAAATAATTGATCTAAGGAAAGTACATTTGGCCTAAGGAAAACAAACCTATTTGTCAATCAAAAATCTGTTAGATAAATTGAAAGAAAAATTGACAAATTTGAGGCTTGAAAGATAAAGTGGAAGAAACAATCTTAATCATAGAGTAAAATAAAAAAAATGGGAATCATGACAGAAACCATAGTAGATTTGGTTGATACATTTGTGTTTTCTAACAAGCAAATTATAGGCCTCCAGAAAGAGAGCAAACAAACAAACAAACAAACAAAAACAAACAGATACAAGGGAGAAAAAAATTAGCTTAAAAATTTCTTGATCTAACAAAAAATGGATTCTGCAGATCCAAGGATCTCACAGAGTTAAAGAAAAACTAGCATTCTATATCTTGAAACTATTCCTGAATCTAACAGGTACAGTTATAGGTTAATAGGAAGAATAAGTTCTGGTGTTCTAGGGCACAGCAGGGAGTATAATTAGTAATAACACATTATATATCTCCAAATAGTGGAGAGGAATTTGAATGCACTCACTATAAAGAAATTATGACATTTTAAAAGTAATAGTTGTGCTAGTTACATGAGTAACTCATATACATGAATCAAAACATATTTATGTACCTCATATTTATGTGTCACATATGTGTCAGTCAATTTTAAAAAAAGATAAAGGGAATATTTTCTAGTCTTTCAGGCAGAAAGAACAAATGATTTCTTAAGTAAGAAAGAATCAGACTGTATTAGACTTCTCATTAACACATAGGAAGCTCAAAAACATGAGACTCCTGAAGGAAAAAGGCTAATACACAAGGGTGGAATTCATTCCAGCTTGAGAGAATTCTATTAACATATAGAAGGGTTTTAAAAAATGTGTCATCCAGTGGCTGTATGTGAGGAAAGAACTAGAAGAAGAACACGACCCAGACTACAAATAAGAAGAGAACCTTCAATGTAGGGACAAGGAGGAGGCAAGTGGTAGCCCATGAAACTTGTAGCCTATATAGTTCAATTTAATATAACAAGATCCTTGAAAAGAGTATAGAAGCACAAAACTAAGAAATGTTGAAATGGGAGAAAGATGGTTCAATGCAACCAACAGTGGTCTAGAAGTTCAATGCCAAGTCATCTAAGCAAAGCCTAAGAATGTATTTGTGGGGTATGGTAAGGAAGCATGAAACAAAATAAATCTAAAGATTCCATCTGGTTGGAAGAGTACAGAGGTCAAAAGATTCTAAAGGTCTAGCCCAATTGCCCTAGAGTGAGAAGCTACTGGGATAGGGAACAATTCATGGTGACATGATTGTCATATTTCAGGAAGGAAAGTTGTCACAGTAGAAATAAAGGGTTCAGCAGACTGTCCAAGTAAAAGGTAAGAAAACGATTACACACCATTCTTGTTAAAACAGCCCAAAACCAGAGAAAGGAAAGGGAAGAAATAAGAAGTAAATAATAAACAATCTAGAAAAATAAAACCTAGTAAATGAAATGTAAAAAGGCTGAATTCTTTCAAATCATAAAGATAATTGTATCAGGTCAAAAACTGAAATCCAACAGTATATTGTTTACAAGAACCACTTAAAGCACAGTAATAGAAAAAGATGTTTAAAAATGAAAGTTGGATAAAGGGAAATGCAAATAGAAAGCCATTGTGGCAATATTAACATAAGACCATAATTAATACAGCTGAAGTTAAAAACACTAAACAAAATAAAAACATTAACGGGATAAATAGAGATATTATGCAATTATGAGAGGCAAAATTTATGAGTAAATTACAAACCTGTATGCACTAAACATTGGAACATTTAAATAAATAAAGCACAAACTGTTAGACATACAAGGAAAATGCAATAAATATACAATTATAATGGGAAATTTTCATACACATCATCCAAATGGGCTGAATTTAATAGCCTCAGAGTAAGCAACAGCATATAAAATTGATATAATATAACCTGTAAGTTTTATTTTATCCTTTTCCCCATCTCCCTGTCAGATACTATAGATTGGGTGCCTCCAACAACAAAAATTTCTTTTCCTTCAGTTCTGGAGTCTGGAGATCCAATATCCAGGTCTCAGAATGTTTGGTTTCTATGGGAGCCTCTCTCTTTGGTGTGTGGATGATTTCCTTTTTGCTAGTGGATTAGATCCCCACCCTTATGATCTCACTTGATCTTAATTACCTCCTTAAAGATTTTATCTTCAAGTGTATAGTCACACTGGGTTTCAACTATGAATTTTGAGGGGGTATAAATCTATCTTTAATACTTATATTTTAAATATACACAGGGATTATCTCATTTTTATTTTCATGGAACATTTACAAAAATTGTGTCCTTGGTTACAAAGAAGATCTTAACAGATTTAAAGTCAAAATACGGACAGCCTAATTTCTGATCCTATTATTGAGAAATAATAAGACAAACAAAGAGTACTACCTCCTTGAAAATGAGGAAATATTTCCAATTGGGCATGAAGTTGCACACCTGTAATCCCAGGTACTTGGGAGACTAATGCAGGTGGATCATGAGTTTGAGGTCAGCCTGGGCAACGTAGTGAAACTGCATTAAAAAAAAAAAGAATAGAAAGAAAGCATTATTCCCATAATTAACTCTGGAATCAAAAAAAAAAAAGGAATAGAAACTCAAAATCTAGCTTGACACATAAATATCACTTCATATTAAAATCCGTTTGCTCTCCAAGCTGTAGAGGGTAACATAGAATTGAATGCCTTTGTTAGTAAAGAAAGGTACTAAAATGAAAGGAACTTGATATATAGTTTTAGAAATTAGAAAAATGAGCCATAAAACCAGTCAAAAGCTATTGAGAAGAAACAAAGAAGCTGAGTTTAATGAAGTAGAAAGAATAACAAGACAGAGGAGAGTAGGGTACACCTCTTTTTCTTGCCCTTTCAGAGCAAGTTCACGGGCGCCATTTTCCCAACAGCACGTACTCACTTTGTGTCTGTGCCACAGCTTGATAATTCTCACAATATTTTGAGTTTTTTCATTATTATTATATCTGTTATAGTGGCCTGTGATCCGTGATTTTAGATGTTATGGTTACCATGTTTGGGGAGGGTGTGCTAAGGACCACACTCATACAAGACAGTGCACTTAATCAACAAGTGTTAAGTGTGCTGTGACTGCTCACACAGCCGGCCTCATTTCCCTCCCTCTCTGCAGGCCTCTCTATTCCCCAAGACACAACAAGATTAAAATTGAGCCAATGAATAACCCCACAGTGATCAGGAGTAGGGAAGAGTTATACATCTTTCACTTTAAATGGAAATTTAGAAATGATCAAGCTTCGTGAGGAAGGCATGTTGAAAGCCCAAGTTGGGCCTAAAGCTAGGCCTCTGGTGCCAAATGGTGAGCCAAGTTGTAATGCAGAAGAAAGTTCTTGAAGGACACTGAAAGTGCTGCTACAGTGAATGCAGGCATGATAACAAAGCAAAACAGACCTAGTGCTCGTACAGATAGAAGATCAAATCAGCCACGTCATTTCCTTAAAGTGAAGCCCAATCCAGAGCAAAGCCTTAATTCTTCAATTCCATAAAGGCTGAGAGAGGTGAGAAAATTGCAGAAGAGTTTAATGCTGCAGAGTTGTTGCCTGATGTTTTGAGGAAAGAAGCTGTCTCTGTAACACAGATATGCAAGGGGGAGCTGCAAGTGCTGAGGGAGAAGCTGCTGAGTCAACTCGAGGACCCAGCAGAGATAATCAGTGAAGGTGGCTTCTTCAAACAGATTTTCAATGTAGATAAGGCAGCCTTCTATTGGAAGAAGATGCAGAGCTTTCATAGCTAGAGAGGAGAAGTCAATGCTTGGCTCCAAAGCTTCAAAAGACAGGTTGACTCTCTAGCAAAGGGTTAATGCAGCTGGTGACTTTAAGTTGAAGCCAATATTCATTTAAATTCTGAAAATCCTAGAGTGCTTAAGAACGATGCTGAATTTACTCTGCCTGTCCATGCTTTATGTATGGAACAACAAAGGCTAGATACTAGAACATCTGCTTACAACATGATTTACTGAATATTTTAAGACCACTGTTGAGATCTACTGCCCTGGGAAAAAAGAAAGATTCCTTTCACATTATTACAACTCATTGACAATGCACCTGATCATCCATGAGCTCCAATGGAGATGTACTATGTTAATGTTGTTTTCATGCTCACTAATGTATTATCTGGAGCCATGGATCACAGAGTGCTTTTGACTTTGAAGTCTTATGATTTAAGAAATATGTTTAGTAATGTGATAGCTGCCAAAGTGATTCCTCCAATGGATCTGGGCAAAGTAAATCAAAAACCTTCTGGAAAGGATTCACATGCTAGATGCCATCAAGAGCATTTGTGAGTCCTGGAGGAGGTAAAAATATCCACATTAACAGGAATTTG
This sequence comes from Xerus rutilus, assembly GCA_028644305.1. Taxonomy (NCBI): domain Eukaryota; kingdom Metazoa; phylum Chordata; class Mammalia; order Rodentia; family Sciuridae; genus Xerus; species Xerus rutilus. Next base: position 13,023,267 of record CM053408.1, on the reverse strand, counting down.
GAAGAAGTTGACTTCAACCCTCATGGCTGACTTTGAGGTGTTTAAGAGTGCAGGGTCAGAAGTAAATGCAGATGTGGAAAGAGCAAGAAAACAAGAATTATAAATGGACTCTGAAGAGGTGACTGAAGTGCTGCAATTTCATGATAAAACTTTTATCTGATGGGGAGTTGCTTCTTGTGGATGAGCAAAGAAAGTGATTTATTGAGAGGGAGTCTCCTGATGAAGATGCTGTCATGTTGTTGCAATAACAACAAAGGATTCAGAATATTATATGAGTTAAGTTGATCAAATAGTGGCAGGGTAAGAGGGAGGCGACTCCAGATTTGGGAGCTAGAGCTTGGGTAAAATGCTGTCAAACAGCATCACATCCTACCAAGAAACCTTTCATGAAAGGAAGAGTCAGTTGATGTGGCAAACTTCATTGTTGTCTTATTTTAATTGCTATAGCCACCCCAACTGCAACTGCCACCACCCTGGTCAACCAGTAGCCATCAACACTGAAGTAAGACCCTACTCCACCAGCAAAAGGGTTATGACTTGTGGAAGGCTCAGATGACCTTTGGCACTTTGTAACAAGTATTTTAAAATTAAGGTGTACACATTTTTTTAAGATATAATGCCATTGAACATTTAATACACTACAGTATAGTGTAAACACAACTTCTATATGCACTTGGAAGCCAAAAAGTCTTGTGACTTGCTTTAGTGCTGTTTGCTTTCTTATGATATTTCCTTTATTGTGGTGGTCTGGAACTGAACTCACAATATCTCTTAGGTATGCCTGTATATGAAAAGTCTAAATTTCATAGTTTTCATGCAATAAACAGTGAAAACAGTCCTTATCCAGGAAGTCATAAAACATAGAGAAGTTTGAGTAGGGTGAGTACAGGGAACATATTTTAAAGTCTTATTTTATAGTTGGCTGTGTCTTTTAATCAATGTGGAAATATGGTTAGAATTAAGATGAAGTTTGGGCATTAACAGGAATGAGCTCCAGCAGTTTGGAAGCTTTCCTTACACAGATGGCTTAGGTGGAGTGTGCTTATGCACCAAAATAAGTAATAGTTCTCAGAGCTAGTCTTCTATCATACTTTCAGTTTAGGGTCAGTGGAAGATAAAGAGGCGATTTTACAGCTTGTAGGGACAGACTGGGAATACCAAGTGTGTGTGTCATCAAGTGTCTCTTTATGAAGAAGAGATTTGGAAATGCTCACATGTAAAAATTTACCAATTTACCCTTAATTGTACAGACAAATGTATATATGGCTCTCAAAATCCATGTGGTTCCTGGATGTATCTTAGACTGGTCCATTTTTTTAATGACTTTGATATTATTTAAGTATTTGGGTTAGTTTCTCAAGACAGATTTAAGAAATCATTTTAATTCATAAATTAAAAAATATCTTAATTACCTAGAAAACTTTGGATGGAACCACCATTTGACCCAGCTATCCCATTCCTCGATCTGTACCCAAAGGACTTAAAAACAGCATACTACAGTGACGCAGCCACTTCAATGTTTATAGCAGCTCAATTCACAATAGCTAAACTTTGGAACCAACCTAGATGCCCTTCAATAGATGAATGGAAAAGAAACCGTGGTGTATATACACAATGGAATATTACTCAGCATTAAAAGAGAATAAAATTATGGCATTATCATGCTAAGTGAAGTAAGCCAATTCCAAAAACCAAAGGCTGATTGTTCTCTCTGATAAGTAGATGCTGATCAATGATGGAGGAGGGGACATGGGAAGAGTGGAGGAACTTTGGTCAAAGGGGAGTGAGAGAAGGGGAGGGGACATGGGGGCAGGAAAGATGGTGGAATGAGATGGACATCATTGCCCTAGGTACATGTATGACTAAACATATGGTGTGACTCTACATCGTGTACAACTAGAGAAATGAAAAAGTGTGCTCCATTTGTGTACAATGAATCAAAATGCATTCTGCTGTCATGTAAACCTAATTAGAATAAATAAACTTAAAAATAAAATATATTATGAAAATATGAGGAAAAAAAGATGAATCAGATATATGATATATTGTGATACAAATGCAAATTTAACAGTGAAAATTGAAAATGAAAGTCGAAATAAACTTTAAAATTCAAAAAAAAGATCTGTACAGAAAAAATTGCACATATTTCATCTGAATCTGCATTCCATCTTTAAATAAGTTTATCATTACATATCTGGATACCAACATTACAATAAAAATAAAATAAAATGGAGACATTGCCTGTCTGATGTAGTATAGACCAGTATTGTCTTTTGGTGAGAGACTTGGTAGTAGTTACATTAGATTAACGGGCCACTACTGCTCTTTGATGTGGATGAAGGAGCAGGGGTCCCTTAGTAGGTGGCCATGAGCAGGCCTAGTAATGTTAAGGCTATACCCTCTTAAAAGTGTCCTACATTGGCCAGTCATAAGTGTACGTTGGAGGGTGCTGCCTGCAGTGGTTGGACAGTCTTTCATGGGAAGAGAGAACAGGAAAAACATGGTGGAAATACACTCCAAGTAAGTTCTACAGGGCAATGAGAATCAAAGGATTAGATGTTTTTAAAGTAGACTAACCTTAAAAACATGCTGCTTATGGTCAAATGGGAAATATTCAGACTTGAATATATACTATTTTATAAAATACGTGCCAAAAAGGGGAGAATGATATTCATATTGCAAGGACACGTGCAAACAGACAGATATCAAAGATGCCACAATAGTTGCCTAAGGAGGGAGAGAGGAATGTGAGTGGGTTAGAGAATTGAAAGGGAGTGAAATAAAGTAAAGGCAGTGCCTTGTGCAGACCAGTACTAATAAAGGGCTGTGAGCTGAACGGATGATTAAGACAACATTCTGTAGCTGGTGTCCAAAAGAACCCTGTAGACTGTAATTATATTATACATGATACAAGTATAAAGAATGTGTCTTTAAAAATATTTTATACAAGCCAGAATTAAAACATTATGTATAGCTACCTGAGGTATGAGACCTGGACTTAAAATGAATATTCATGAATCTTTGCCAGAATAGAAGCTTCTGTTTTAAGAGTCTCTAATTTGAGAACTTATAAAGCCATGGGAGCTGAAGCAATAAAAATGGCCTCTGGGTAGGAAAAAACCCATCTTAGGTCTCATCCACACTCCTGGCCAGCTTTTGAATGGCAGGAATTTTCCATGACTGGGGTACTTGTACACACAGCCTCCCATCCTCAGTACTTAGGCATTCCACACCTAAACTCTTTTAAGAGAATAAACTGAAGTTTGCATTCTCCTCTGGAGTGTTGGCATGCTTTCAGGCTTTGATAAAGAGGAACTGTGCATATGCTAGGGAAGGCTCGGGCTTGTATTTGTTACCCATAGATTTGATGAAGCTCCACAGTGGAAAGGCCTCTCTTTTCCTGTGTTTGTTTCTCCTGGTTTTGAATGTGTCTTTCTTGGAGAAGGACTGGCCTTCATTACAGAGAATTTATGTCTTTGCACCTGCTGCTGAAAACTTGGGACAAATTCTCAATTCTAGTCGGTGCAAGCACACAAGTTGCTAGCAACGCCATCCTCTTTAGGCCATTGGTAATTGTGCAGCAAGAGGAAGTTTGAGATGTCATTCAGGCTGCAGGAGACTTTCCAGAAAGGCTGTTCTCTGCACTTGGTTTCTTAAACCATAGATGACTAAAGTATTCAGTTTCCTGTTTAGAATGCTAGAGTGCCTTTGCTCTATTGGTTCTACCAAGTGATTATAATGGTACTAATCATCACTGATGCAAAGCACTGCTTTAAGCTTTTTGCATGGCTTATGCCATTGAATCCTCTCGCCTAGCATGAGATGGATACTACATGATCTCTGGTTAACAGATGAGGGAGCAGAGGCACAGGAACATTATATGACTCTCCCCAGGGCCTCAGCCAGTGTCTGGTAGATGGAAATGTGGACTCCCTGATGGCAGACAGGAATCTTTGGGCTATTGAATTCTGTCACCTTGCTGAAACCACTCAACACTCGGCATAGGGCCTGCTGTTTCCCTGATGTGTGGGAAATTCAAGATAGGAGGGAAAGAGCATGTGTTTTGGAGTCAGATCGACTTCAGATTTTATTAAGATTTTGCCACTTTTTATTTGTGTGATTCTGGGGCAAGTGATATGATCCCTGAATTTCAGTACTTTCATTTGTAAAATGGTAATAATGGTATTTGTTGTGATCTTACAAATGACCAAGTTTTGTTTCTTAAAATAATATTAAACCTGAGTAATACTTATTAGCTAATGAAATGAGCATCATGCTACTTAATCACACCGTGTAAGGTTTCTTACAGGAACTAAATGAGATAATACCATACAAATAACTTCATATACTATCTGGTACATAGTTCTCAGCAAATGATGCTATTAATTGTAATTATATATTATAAAACCATCTGGTTTTAGACTTTTCACTAATAGTGAAATATACATGTTAGTATATAAGAGGCTTGATGTAACTAAATTTGAATATGTATATGATCAATAGCAGCACTATTAGTTAATACTATTAACAAGATAAGTCATATTAATAGTATTAGTAATCTGAACACTAAAAACATGCCAGGAAGTATATAAAATGGTTTACATTGTATTGTCTCATTTAATTCATAACCCTTACATATTGTGATTAAGTAGCATGATGCTCATTTTAAGAAGGAGTAAACTCAGGCATAGCAAAGCAGTAAATTTAGTCCAAGGTCATATGGCTAGTGATATATACCATATATCTCCAATTCCCATCTATATGCTTTCAATTCTCCTGGTGACTCTCCTGATGGGAATCTAATTATAAGAATGATTCTTAAGGGTGCAAATTAGCAAACAAAAAATCCCAAAGTAATCTGTTTCTATAAATTAAATAGAGAAGCACTTTTGTTAAGAGGAATAATTAATTGTTTGGATATGTATCATGTGGTGCCTAACTTGTAAATTTAGCGTTAGTCAGCTCTTTTAGAATTGAGTGGGCTGGTTTGTTTGTTTGTTTTTTTAAAAACATGTGTGGGGTCAAGGAGGTATTGGAAATTTATTCTGAAGAGACCAATTGAACAGTGAGCTTATACTGTTTATATTGTTCGAGGGCATGGAGAATCTGAAACGATGCCATGAGTATTTTATTTAAAATTTTTTTTTTTTTGGTACCGGGGATTGAACTCAGGGGCACTCGACCACTGAGCCACATCCCCAGCCCTATTTTGTGTTTTATGTAGAGACAG